>CM060947.1:212103710-212318710 GCA_030765055.1 Mantis religiosa | reverse complement strand
CAATACTCGCTACAAATAATAGAAACCCCCATCCCTTGGCTGTTAAACTCATGGGAAAAATCATCGCCCTCAGTAGGGAAAAGACAATCACTATCTACTGGGTCAAAGGTCATGTGTTCTAGAATGTTCAGTGAGGTCTACCCGAAAGTCCTAAGACTCCGGCCTCTGTTACCCGGGAGCGATGGAAAACTCCGGGTGTCTTTCCTTGGGGTAATACCTTGAGTTTAAAAGGCCCCCTCCCCCCATGCACAACAACGTCAAGACGGGTGGAAGTGGATACGCCACTTATGCTCGTCAACCACGCAGGGAAGACTACCGAAAAATCTCGGTGGGGCCGCCTGGTGATCTAGCACACCTTCTACTAGCTCTGCAGGCTAGTACCCGGAACATTTTAGGCGACCCTCTGTCCTCTCCGGGGGTACCCGATTGCCCACCGGTAACGGGAACACACGATCCCCTCGAGTCCAACCCAATCCGAGCAATTACCATTCAGGGAGAGGGTCGAATGTTCGGCCCGAGGTTCCTCCAGTAACGTCAGAGGTACCACTAGTGCTAAGGGTCCGCAGCGCTCGCACTAAAGCAGCTGAAGGTGACGGATCCCCTCCCCTACTGGGTCATGTGGTCTAGAGGGGAATGAAAGAGCCGACTATCAGCGCCAAGATTGCTGCCAGCTACAGAACCACGCTATTAGGTTTCCTTTACCTGAGTAAACAGCTGTTAAAAGACTGATACACTACGATTTTCAATCAAATCTCCACAAATAGTCATTATGTAGTTGCCCTGTAAAACCTCCACACACTGCCCGACAGCTGATCACAGAATGCACCCTGCCTGTACTCAAGAGATCAGTCCCCCTGTCAGTGGTTTTGAAGACTCATTTTTACACAGTGAAGGTCACAGAATTTCTGAAAAGCATCTTCCGCTCACTTGACTAAAAATATATAAATTGAACAAAAAATGTAAATATCCCGCGATATACTTGTAGGTGAAACACAAGTTGTAAACAATTTGCTTAAATTAAGAGGAAAATCGTATTATATAAAAATTCAAAATCTCGTTAAAACATCTACACGCTCAGGAATGCCACCAAGAGTTCCCATTTATATATCAAATGGAAACTTTTGACGGTGTTCTTTTTCCTTTTCTTAATCTGGACATGACCATCGCTTAAAGTCTACTGTATTCTCATACTCCCTTTGGGCACTCAAAAAATTATCAATAGGTTAATTTCTGCAAGTACTTATCTCAATTAGCATGAAGTTGGTAGCGGAATAAGCATTTGTAGAAATATTTGAGAAAGAGTAGAAAAACTCTTGTTTGTGTAATAATTCAGATATGTTTAGCATTACATCCACTATCTAGGTACATTTTGTCATCTTAAATTTGGTGCTTTCTACGATGGTTGGGTTGTTTCTACTCTCCTATTAAACAAACAAGTATATCGTAAGATCTAGAAGGTCTTAACTCCAACCTTATGCACCCTGTGCGTCATTCGAATTTCGTCTGAATTCTAGATGTATGAATAAGTGTGGCAATTACCTGTCAAGTCAGAATGTAGCTCATTAGATACTAAACTGTTTGACCTCTTTCATGTTAACAACTGACACTCACCAAAGCGGCATCATTTTGTAGGATTGGAACACTGCGGCAGAGTTTACATATTGCCAAAATTGCTGCAGTGATCACAAAAAAGACCAAACCACTTGGGCATAAGTTTCTCCTAGTCCTGACACCAACAGACATTGCCACGCCTTACTTCGGTAAGCGAACTTCACACCACTTGTTTATTTTCCTCCAGTGGGATATTGATTGCATATCTTAAGAGTGGGGAGGTAGAGACTGCAGTTCCACTGACTCAATAAACTGAAAGATAACAGCGCAGAATTTCGATAGCCTTGATCGTTTACCGAGTTCTCTTTGCTTAGTGGGAATGTGGGACTTGAAATATTTTATTTTCATTGCAGTTATATTTCTAATCATATCTCACTGCTGCTGTTGTGGAATAAGTTGCTCTGTGTTGCAAAAGAGATGCCTTGTTTAATATCATCTTGATATATTCGAATGCAACTGACATATTTTAAATTATAACCAATTTATGAATGAAACATATTAGTAACGGGGTTATTCCACCTGGAATGCATGTAAATACTTAACAAATAGATAGGAGGACCCTCGTGTAAACCCGCCAACCAAGAAGAACAAAACAGAAGAATAACCATGATAAAGTTTGCATTGCCTTTATCGCTTGTACTTGCTTTGCACACGCTTCTTTGACATAATTTGAAGATGTACAAAAAAAAATCCCTAGTGCGATAGCCCTAAGAGGCCAAGGGCCTACCAACCCGGCTACTGGCCTCACACCCACTTACGCACGGCAGAGGTGGGCGATCATCCAACCAACACGGGGAGGGGATGTGGTCAGCATCTCGTTATCCTCCAGCCGGAACGTTGGTTTTCGTGACCGGGGCCGCTTACCTAGCGTAAGCTCCTCACTTTCCTTACGATGCTGAATGGGCACCTGTTCTATAACCGGATGGGATCGAACCCGGGCCACTTTTTGTGGCCAGGGACCAAGGCTTGCTGCCTGAGCCCGTTAGGCCGCGGTGTAGCATTTGAAGACGTACAACTAGCCGATAAAATGAAAGGGGAGGGAAAAGAGCTCCGAAAAACACAATAGGTGAGATTTTAGTATAAGGTTTAAATGCCTAAATGAATACATATGTTCCGTATGTTCAGGACGATCATTACTATATTGTTGAATGAAAGTGAGTCAGAAGTGGAAGTAAGCCAAGTAAATCCCTCAAATAATACAGTATTAATAAGAGTGCACAGTAAACGTCCTAAGCTATCAGCTTGTACTGACCATCATTGTCAAGTGACAAAAGATTGTCAAATACATGGGACAGACAAACATTAGTGGCAACACTGCCTGCATTTGGAGTTATGAGCTGCAAATCATGTAAGCTGATAACAATGAAAAATAAGAGCATGTAATATTTATTAGCTGGGAGTTTTTTAGACAATAATTTTATTTAATAGGACATTCTTATTAAGTTTAATTGCAGTTCTCTAAATATGTTTAGTAAATACGAACTAAGATCCTTCATTAAAATTTAGGTTGCAAGATGTATCAATGCTCGACAGTCATATAGAATTATTGGAAGCTTGTGTTAGATAGACTTTACCATATCGTATCGTGGCTAGGTAGGCGAATGCATTTCATAGACGAAGGGAAGACGTTCATCAAAGTCGTGGAGGTGGCGGAACGCAATCAGCAGGTGATGATGTGCATGTGAATGCTATTAGAGCATTGCTGGAAGAACATCGGTTTTGGACTTGTAATGAACTTAAAGGGAAGTTGTAGTTGCTCCTAGTAGAATTCTTCACATGCTTAAGAATAAGTTAAAGATGAGGGAAAATCTGCACTCGATGAGTTCCACACAATCTTACACAGGAAACAATGTGGCGAGGATGGAAACAGCTAAATTACACTTAGAAAGTTATGAACTTGAAGGCGAGCATTTTCTTTGACGTATCATAACATTTGATGATATCTGGGTTCGATGTTACCAACCAAAATTAAAGAGACAGTAAAATGAGTGACAGTACATTGATTCACCAGGGCCAAAATAGGTATCGACAATAACAGGATCAACTTAAGTCATGTTCATTGTTGCTGCTGATTTTGACGGTGTTATTATCCCTTCCCGTAGGGGAGGAGTTTCGTTGCCTTCAGCTGCTGTGGTGCGAGCGCTGTGCACCTCTAGCACCCATGGTAATTCTTACATGTCAAGAAGTACGGTTTGTGTGACGGCCTTTTACGTAGGGGGAACCGTCCCCTTCAGCTGCTGTGGTGCGAGCGCGGTATCTCTGACGTTACCTTGGACTGAACATTCGAGCACCTCCCTGTTTGGAAGTATTTGATTGGGTTGGACTCGATGGGTCAATGGTTCCGGATGCCCATGTGAGATTGGGTATAGGAAAGAAAATCTTCAGGAAATGAGATGCAGGGGAATTTGAGAACCTTCCTACACCCTCCTTCGGTAGTTTATGACACCCCATATCAGTTCAGTTACAGACCATTCAAAAACATTCTGACTGCTTCTACTTTTGTGAATGAATCATCTCGGTTTTAGTGTACGAGTGAATAGGGTGCATGTTTTTAACGGTTGTGCTTCTTGTGTAGCATGCGTTCTCTATCACACACATTCGCTGTCCTTGTCCCACTGTGTAAGGGGGAGCACTCCTTTCAGCGACTTACCTTGCGTTGTAGGACAGTATCTCCGGTGAGTCTCCGGCTGCACGGAGGTGGCATAGGGCTGCCTGAAGAACCCCGGGTACTAAACGGCAGAGCCAGTAGCTAGGTGTGTTAAATCACCAGGATCATACCGAGGTTATTCGGTAGTCTTCCCTGCGGGGTCGACGCGCGTAAGTGGTGTATCCACTTCCACCCCAGTAATGGGGGAGGGGCTTTTTAGGAAACCAGGTATTGCCCCAATGGAAGTACCCACAAGCCTTATATCTCGCGGTATACAGGGGGAGTCACGACTCTTGTAGGCGCTCGCACATAACTTGTTCTTATCGCTCATTCGTTCCTCAAGGAAATCGTGTGAATGGTGCATATTACAGTCACCTTATGGAACAACAATTACGACCAGCTATGGGTCGTAAACGTCGAAATCTCCTGAGTTCCTAACCCACTGTGTTACATGATGGTGTTCTCACATGTCTGCTCCTGTTGTAAATTTACTTCACAAATGGAAATGGGAAATTCTGGAGCATCCTCCATACTTGCAGAATATGAGCCCATGTGACTTCGACCTTTTTGCGAAAATGAAATTACCACTTAGAGGAGTTTCCTTTAGAACCAGACAGGCAATTATGGCAGCAGTAGGGCGGTCTGTGTGAAAATTAGGACAACGAGATGCTGTGCATGGCATCCGTCGGCTCCTTGATGTGTGGAAGCGAGTTCGTGTTGGAAGATTACTTCTATGCACTACGATAAGTAACAGCTCCAAAAACGTTTTATTTGTTTTTAATTCAAATGGTGTTACTAATTACTGAATGACCTATGTATTTAGAACAACTATTAAATAAACCTGACAGTTTTCTTTTAATGTATCTTTAACGTAGCTTTAATTATTAACTACGAGGACTGTTCAATAAGGAATGATCACAATTTTTTGACAATGTACCTTTATTCATCCTCATAATTTTGATGGTCCTTCTCAAAATAGTCTCCCCTGAATGCGATGCACTTGTCCCAGCGTTTCTGCCAGTCTTCAAAGACATGCTGGAAACCATTTATGAGAGATCCTTCAAAATCACCTCCGCAGCCTTCACCACTGCTTCTGATGATGGATACTGCCTCCCACGAAGTCGTTTCTTCAAGTTAGGGAATAGAAAAATGTCACATAGGGCTAAATCCGGATTATAGGGAGGGTGAGGGATGTACATCACGTTGATTTTTGCAAGATATTCAGCAACAACCTTGGCAATCTGCGGCCGCGCATTATCGTGGTGCAGCATCCAGCCTGCTTCACGGAAATGTGATCTTTTGCGCCTGATATGAATTAGCAAAGTTTTCAGGACATCTCTGTAGTATTGCCAGTTACTGATGTGTGTGCAGGTACAACATGCTGATAAACCATTCCATGACTGTCAAAGAATGAGATGACCATAACTTTCCCAGCAGAAGCAACCACTTTTGCTTTTTGGGGGGTTGGTGATAAAGGAGATTTCCACACTGAGCTTTGCTGTTTGCTCTAAGGATCAAAATGATGTAGCCAAGTTTCATCAGCAGTGATTACGTTTGAAAGAAACTCCGGATCTTCCTCTAACATCAACTTTAACTGCATGCAGACCTGCATGCGAATGTTATTTTATTCGGGAATCAACAGTCTTGGAACCCATCGCGCACAAACACGTGTCATGTGTAATGTTTCTGTCACCAACTTGTGGGTGGCACTCAATGAAGCGTTCAGTATTTCAGAAAATGATCTTAAGGTAATTCGTCGATCCTCTCTCACAATGGCAGCAGAGGTGTTGATGTTTTCTTCCGTAAGAACAGTGGAGCATCTGGTCCACCTCCCTTTGAAATTGATTGTCTGTCCTTTTTAAACATTTTACACCACCTTCGAGCTGTGTTATAGGGAAGAACAGACTCTCGATAGCTCTCCTGTAACATTGTATAGGCCTGAACTGAAGATTTGTTGAGACGGAGGTAGAATTTCAAAGTCGCATATTGTTCCTCGCGCGTTACCTCCATTGCAGTGGTAGGTGATACTGAACAAGGCTGAACTTATCTGGTTCTCACAGGCGGGAAGTACCAACAATGAAACTACTACGGCGTGTTTGTTTCACATTAAGCTAACAAAATATAATAAGATTGAATTTTATTGCGAAAAATTATGACCGTATAAAAGTTATTATCGTTCTTTATTGTGCAGCTCTCGTACAATTGGATACATTTAAATATTTATACATATTGCAATTTTCTTTTAATTGGAATACTTCAAATTTAGCTTGGGCTTCCATAGAGCTGAACACCGTGATTATTATGTGTATGGTGACACTTCCCCTTCTCCAGTCTGCATATGGATGCATTTGTTGTCTCCCTGTTCTGTAATATATCCTGCTCAATTCTGTGTTTTGATTCCTATTTTTACCTTCCTTCTTTAAACGTTTTCCCCCTTCTTAACTTATCTCCGTAGCTTCGCTCTCATGACTTAGTTTTCCTTAAATATGTCGTTAATCTTCTCTAACTGGATTTAATTATTTCATTACAGACTCATTTCCATGTCTCTTTTCACATTATATTCACTTTTTCTCTAATTATCAAACGTTTGTCTCTCCCTTACTAACTGATATACTGTATTTCTAACTCGCTGTTTTACTAATTTAAGGTTTAGTTTCTTCTACACTTTCTTTGTATTTTTAATCTCACTCCCAACCCCTTTTGCCCTTCTTTACCACATTCCTCCCCGTTCAAGTTTTCAACACTTTGTCACTCATCACCCCATAATTTTCCTTTCTATTTTCGTCACATCCTTTTACCCTCACTTGTTTTTTCCACACTCAATGTTTTATCTTATTTCTTTTTGTTATTTAGTTCCTTTTATATTCTAACATCACATCCGGCCTCTGTACGTCATTCACATTTTTTATCCCTCCACAACCTAAACTTCTTATTTTTCTCATTCCTTCCTTTCCCCGCCCAACATGTGTATTTTTGTCTTATTAACTTATATAATCATTCGACCAGTTCACATAACAGATCTTTGCATAACGGTTTCAACACAAGAATTTTTGTTACGTGCCTACTTCACCTTCATCCCGCGTAGATTTGTAGTTGGTATCATCCCTTCCTTTTTTCTCTGTCTTCTCACAGCGTTCCCCTTTTTCTCATCTTTCCTCATTCTGAAACTCCTCTGTCACTGTTTTCTGTCGTCACTTCTATTGTCATTGACGTCAATGTCTGCCTGTTCCGCGTTCGTTGATCCTCCAATTCTTGTGTGGGTGTTGCTTCTTGGGTTTCTGTAGTCATCATGAAGTTGGCAATTTCTTTTTTCACTAGAGGTAAGTTGCTCTGGTTATCGATTTCTTCTTCTACCAACATGGCATTTATCCATAATTTAAACTTCCCTTGCCTATGAGCGAATCTTCTAGGTTATATTAGACTTTTTCTTAATTATCTTTGTTCTTAGGTTAAAGCTTTGTTACCTTTTAGTTTCTATGCCTCCTTTATCACTTCGAACACCACTTGTGTGTTGGATAGCTACACCAAGCTTCATTCTAAAAGATTTTACGTCTCGCACCCCTTCCTGCCTTCTCTTCAATTCCTGTGTCACCAGGTTGTAATTTGTGTTATTTTATTATTTATATTTATATTCAATTCGTTCTTTACTTCCTTTTTGCTATTCACTTTGCTTATACCAATACTTGTTTCAATTTGTTACTCCTTCTGCAGCGCTTTATCTTGTGCTTTTCTTTGCCATACTCGTTGTTACCCTTCAGCTCTCACTTGGAGGGTGCATCCATTCGTCACGACTGCCCGAATCCTATAATGTACAAGGACTGTTCAGTAAAGAATGGTCACAATTTTTCACGGTCATAATTTTTCGCACTAAAATTCAAACTTATTATACTCTGTTAGCCTAATGCAAAACAAACACGCCGTAGTAGTTTCATTGTTGGTACTCATTGTTCCCGCCTGTGAGAACTAGGCAAGTTCAGACATTTTCAGTATTGCCTACCGCTGCAATGGAGGTAACACGTGAGAAACAATATGCGGCTTTGAAATTCTGCTTTCGTCTCAACAAATCTTCAGTTCAGGCCTATATAATGTTACAGAAGGCCTATGGAGAGTTTGTTCTTCCCTACAGCACAGCTCGAAGGTGGTTTAAAATGTTTAAAGAGGGGAGACAATCAATTTCAAAAGAAGTTGGACCCGGTGCTCCAGTTACTGCTCTTACGGAAGAAAACATCAACAATGCTGCTGCCATTGTGAGAGAGGATCGACGAATTACCTTAAGATCACTTTCTGAAATACTGGACATTTCATTGGGTGCCACCCACAAGTTGGTGACAGAAACATTACACATGAGACGCGTTTGTGCGCGATGGGTTCCAAGACTGTTGATTCCCGAACAAAAGGACATTCGCATGCAGGTCTTATGCAGTTAAAGTTGATGTTAGAGGATGATCCAGAGTTTCCTTCAAAGGTAATCACTGCAGATGGATCTTGGCTACATCATTTTGATCCTCAAAGCAAAGAGCAAAGCTCAGTGTGGAAATCTCCTTCTATCACCAACCCCCAAAAAAGCAAAAGTGGTTGTTTCTGCTGGGAAAGTTATGGTTATCTCAATCTTTGATATTCATGGAATAGTTATCAGCATGTTGTACCTGCACACACATCAGTAACAGGACAATACTACAGGGATATCCTGAAAAAATTAAAAGTCCATAGCAGGCGCAAAACACCATATTTTCGTGAAGCAGGCTGGATGCTGCACCACGATAATGCGCGGCCGCATATTGCCAATGTTGTTGCTGAATATCTTGCAAAAATCAACGTGAAGTGCATCCCTCACGCTCCCTATAGTCCGGATTTAGCACCATGTGATCTCTTTCTATTCTCTAACTTGAAGAAACTCCTTCGTGGGAGGCATTGTCCATCATCAGAAATAGTGGTGAAGCTGCCGAAGCGATTTTAAAGGATCTCTCAAAAATTGTTACAGCATGACTTTGAAGACTGGCAGAAACGCTGGGAGAGTGCATCGCATTCAGGGGAGACTATTTTGAGAAGGACCATCAAAACTATGATGATGAGTAAAGCTACGTTTTAATAAAATGTAAGCATTCTTTATTGAACAGCCCTCGTATATAGAAGGGTTTAAAAAATATAAATTTCTGAAGAAATTTAACCTATGTTGAAAATTTGTACAGTTGTTATAAACTACTACCTGGCTTAATTGACGTTGTTCGTTTACTTTAAATTCTAGTGATAAGTCAATGAATTACATTTACCTCCCATGTTCTTTATGAAATTATTGCAGAATGACTTTGAAGGCCTTTATAGAGAAACTATTCCTCCTAATTATAACTTCATACCGTCGCGACCATTCAAAATAATGGATGAAAAATACCGTCATTCTAATTATTTGGAAATATATGAGACTCTCTGACTTCTTTAATCTTCAGCGCATATATTATAATGAAGTTATGCGGATGTTTTATCACTACTTCATTAAATAAACATCTGCAGTATTTTATAAATGGCAATTAAGGAAACAATAAAACCCAGAATCAATTGCCACTTTCTAAACTCAACTTATGTCTGAACTGCTGAATCGTCGACCTCCTGTGTATTTCATATGCTAAAATATTACTTTTGCTTTCACATTGTGTGGAGTGTAACCACTTTTACTTATTTTCTGTGGAGCAATATTTTTTTATCTTTCTTCATGGGAATCTGAAAAAAAAGACAAGGCCATTTTCTACTCACGTCCCAATGTGTTCGTACTGAAGTAGAAGGCTTTTGAGAAATACTTTAATATTTCACTATATATTATAATTTCATTTTTATATTAAATTATTATCAACACTTTGTTGAGTGTATGTTGAAAAAACATTATTTACGAAGCGTTTCTCTGTATACATATATGTATTTATATAGATTTGTAGAACTGGAATGAGAATATGTATAATTTGAACACAAATTATAGTTACACACAAAATATAATACTGTGAACTTGAATTATATTCTACCCTAGTTATCTGAAGAAAAAAATCTTTACCCAAATTTTGAAAAAACAGCGTTAGGAATTAACAATGGTGTTAAAGTAATGATGATGATTTTAACAATATTTCAAATTAGCTAATATGTGTTTAATTAGTGAAATTATCTGCAGGTTTTCTTAGCGCTCCTAAAGTATTTTAAATTTGAGTTAAACACTACATTCATGAACTTTAAAATATATATAGAGGTGAATTGAAACTTATTTAAATATAAGGATAATAAACAGAGAGCCCATTGAAGTAATCCCGGGTACGGAGTTTCTATCTTAGGCTAAATTGTTTGGCTTTTATTATTTTTTATATAACCTGTTTATGTTTAGTTTGAGAATTATTGCAATAACACTGGTCAACAAAATATAACTTTTTAATGCTTCGAGTACTTCATGAGGCAATTCCTACTAATTTTGGGTTGAGGAAAACAAATATGACAATGACACTTTTTTAATATCTCTAGTTTCTATGATATACACAAGGTGGAAGTATTACATATTTACGGATTGAGAGAAAAGGATGCATTTTAATTACATACATGCTAACAACAATGAAAGTGCACTTGATTCTTTTTAACTGGAAATTGCATGCTAAGAGTTCTAAATTGCTGGAAAAATACATCGCAGATAGTCGTGTCTGAAGAGAATCATGTGGTGTCCTATTGACTTCGTCGTCTTTTAGCTTGCCTCTTGTGATGGACTTCCGCAGAATCCCTGTATGAAGACCAACAGTAATTCGCAAGCACTACTTCATTCCAACAGCCCTGATATCTCTGTTAAATAACATAAATGTCCTGATGGAATCTCTCCCCATGGTCATCACTAACAGCTCCACAACTAGGAGGGAAAACGTCTAGGTGGGAATGGAGAAAATGGATCTTAAGGGACATGTTGCATCTAAGGTTACGGTATTTTTGCAGGAGCTCTGTCACCAAATGCTTGTAGTTGTCATCTCTTTTGTTCCCTAAAAATCCATGAACAACACCCTTGAAGGCTTCCCAAGCTTCCTTTTCTTTCTCCTCCAAAACTTGCTGAAATACACCATTCTTTGCAAGTTCACCTATTTAAGGTCCGACAAAAATGATTCCCTTAACTTTTGGATCACTTAATTTCCAAAATGTGTGTCTGATTGTGTTTTGCTATTTGACAGGTGTGCCAACTCCCCAAAAATATTCCCCATAATTTAAAATCTTTACTCCAAAAAATAAAATGTCACTTTATCTTCAAAACAAGAGCTAATCTATCATTTTTATGGTGATTTTTTAATTCAGCAGATGGAAATGCATGTAAATTCATTATTTTTAAGCCCGAAACATCGTCATTGTTGCCCAGTGTAATTAAAATCTTTATTAAGGGTGAATTTTCATATGCTCGTTTTCAGGTCAATCTTAGTTATTCACAATTTGCTTAAGACAAATATTTGACTTATGAATTAGCTAATATAATCATATAGTAAACCTTCATGCTGCTTACTAAGAGCTATAAATAGAATGTTGATCACTGCAATGCTGTTGAAAATTCATATATTTTAAATAAAGTATGCTATCAAACAAGGTTTAAATGTAGCAGCTTATTTGAAGTGTTTTAGATTACAAAGGAAGTGTTATAAGGCAAATTGTTTGATGTGTATACAGCTTATTCCTAGGACATCCTAGGAAAGTGGGATTCGTTATTTATCAGCTTGAATATTCAAGTTTTGTTACTTTTGAAAGTTAACCTAAAAGGCGTATTTTAATTGGACTGTTTCAACAGTTAAAGTTCTGAGTACTCATTTTGAACCTACATTAGGATCTGAATCTCATATATATTATTGCATTTTAGTAAAACAAGCAAAGGCATATTAAACAACAGCATACGATAATAATTCAAAACTATTTGCATTTTACATTAATATGTACGGGAGCTGTTCAATAAAGAATGATCACAATTTTTTTGACAACGTAACTTTCGTTATCCTCACAATTTTGATGGCCCTTCTCAAAATAGTCTCCCCAGAATGCCAGAGTCCCAGCGTTACTTCCTGTCTTCAAAGACATGCCGAAAAGCATTTTGGAGATATCCTTCAAAATCGCCTCCGCAGCCTTTACCACTGCTTCTGTTGATGGATAATGCCTCCCACGAAGGCGTTTCTTCAGGTTAAGGAATAGAAAAAATTCACATGGGGCTAAATCCGCACTATGGGGAGAGTGAGGGATGTGTTTCACGTTGATTTTTGCAAGATATTCAGCAACAACATTGGCAATATGCGGCCCCGCATTATCATGGTGACGCATCCAGCCTGCTTCATGGAAATGTGATCTTATGCGCCAGATATAGACTTGCAATGTTTTCAGGACATCTTCTTCTTCTTCACTTCATGGCATAGGCAATCAAGTGCCTGTTCCGCCTTCGAAGTTCTCCAGCCATCGTTTCCTGGGTCTGCCCACCGATCTCCTACCTTTAGGATGATACTGTAATATTTGTTTTGTAAGTCTATTATCTGGCATTCTTTCAACATGTTCCTTCCATTTTTGTTTGAGATCTTTTAACCTATCATTCATACTAAAAATGTCGAGCTCTTCTCTTATATTTTTATTTCTTATTAAGTCCCTCTTCGTGCATCCTTTCACATTTCTCAAAAATTTCATTTCTGAAGCCTGTATTTTACTCTGTTGCTTTTTAGTTAACGTACAAGTCTCACTTCCGTATGTCTGTATAGATACAGCCATAACTTTGTAGAACTATAATTTTGTTTCTATATGTATTTTGTTCCTAAATGTTCTATTTATTGTTCTACACACTCTTTGAAATTTGCATATTTTTTGTAGACATCATATTACTTCTCATAACTAACTTCAGTTACCAAGTAGTTAAAATGGATTACCCGTTCAACGCAACGATTATTTATAACTATTTTTGTTCTAATTGGCTCTTTCCCAATGAATCCCATTACCTTTGATTTTATAAAAGAAATTTTCATATTATAGTGCTTACAAAGTTCACTAAGGTTAAAAATAAATTTTTGCAGGGCAGACTCGCTATTTTGTATAATAAATAAGTCGCCAGCAAACAATAAAATATTTATAAACTTTTTATTTGAAATTTGAAAACCTACATTCACTAGCTGCTTCCATTTGCATACTAGGTCGTCAATATAAATACTAAAAAGTGTAGGTGTACCACCTTGTCTGACACCCTGATTAGTAGGAATTTTTTTAGAAATTTTACCATTGTTACATTTACTTTTGTTTGGAAGTAGAGGCATTGTATCATGTTTACTAATTGTTGAGGGTATAAGGACATCCCTGTAGTATTGTCCAGTTACTGATGTGTATGCTGGTACAACATGCTGATAAACCATTCCATGAATATCAAAGAATGAGATGACTATAACTTTCCCAGCAGCAGCAACCACTTTTGCCTTTTTGGGGGTTGGTGATGAAGGAGATTTCCACATTGAGCTTTGCTGTTTGCTCTCAGGATCAAAATGATGTAGCCAAGTTTCATCAGCAGTGATTTCGTTTGAAAGAAACTCCAGATCTTCCTCTAACATCAACTTTAACTGCATGTTACCTTCATGACAGCGGTAGGCGATACTGACAATTTCCGAGGGAACCAGGCGGGAACCAGGATTACCAGGAGTGCGGCGTGTTTGTTTCACATTAAGCTGCAGAATATAATGAGATTGGATTTTAGTGCAAAAAATATGACCGTAAACAAAATTATGATCATTCTTTATTGAACAGCCCTCATATACTCGATACCCAGATATCCGGTTTTCGATTATAGGCCAATTGTATGCATCCTAACAAACTCTTTTATCTCACAGAAAAGATCAAGAGTTATGTATGAGATCCCGTGTATAATATATGAAACTCAATTAATTGTTTTAATAAACTATATTAATAAAAATCCACAGGTTTACAAATTCTGTCCAAATAATTCACAAATACCTGAGAAGAAATACGTATTTACATAAGCAAATGTAAATAAAGGAACACATAATAGTTTAATAGCACATTTTCCATATTCAATAACTTACCTGATAATATAGTGAAATCTCTGTACTGGAATGCGATCATTCCGCAATTTATTTTCCGTTTACGCAGTTTTGAGTCTTACAAATGGTTATGTTTGAATACAAAGAAATTACGAAGTAGTTGCATAGGTTTACAGTGAAGGAATAATAAGAGTGAAGTGTAAACAATAATAGGCTGATATGTATTATGTACCATATTTTCAATTTACACACAACAATTTTAGTTAATCGCCTAGTTTCTCTGATTTCAATTTTTCCTTTCCCATCTGCAACATTTACGTCCTCCAATGTTAAGTCATATCGGACGATGAATGAAATGGGTGAAATTATGCTCATATGTGCCCGGGGTCCATGGAGCTTAGAGTAACCTGACATTCGTCTTTCAGGATAAGGGAAAACTCCGGAAAAAACATTATCCAAGTAACTCACCCTGACCCAGATTCGAACTCGGGACCTCTTGAACGTGAGGCAGAAAAGCTACCACCTACGCTACCGAGGCGAGCCGCATTTGCAACTGTCTGCATATCAACATTATTTTCTTCACCACAAGGGTATTTAAAACAATGTTTTGGCGATGTTTGAAGCTCTGGACGCATCCATTGGAAGCTCTGAAGTGGTCTTCGCCTAATTTTATTGCTGTCTCTAAAGCTTGAGTCTGAAGCAACAATCCAGAAATAAGAATTCCTTTAGCACGCACACTAACCACCCGCTTAAACAGAGCAGGATTTATCTCGTCATACTCTGTAGATTTTGTGGTGCTCTTCACATGCCGTGCTATTTCTTTTAACCAGTCGTCTTTAATGTTTATCTTTTCAAAATCTTATAAATCTGAGCTTTCCCCACTTTAAACACAGTTAATTCTTTAGCTGGTCGTTTGTTCTTTTCGTGCTCCTCCAACCTTTTTTGTCTTATAGTGATAATGCCTTATGTAAAATTTCTATACATTCAAACCATGTTTTCTTTTAATCATAATGTTCACAGTTTTCTTCCACTCGTGCTTGAGCACTTGTAACTCCGAAACTGAGAATAAACATAATGCAAAACAGCTGTACACTTACCATGTGTGTTGGAAGAGGTGGTGAGAGTGCTAATAGTTTGTCTTCCCTTTTCCTCGAAGGATTACAGTTTATGAGTTCATGCTTCATAGAACTTCGGTGCAAGCACAGTCGCCTTCAAAGTTATTGCACTTTAAAAATAGATACGTTTTAGCCCATTACAAAATAAAATAATCCGTTCTAAGCAGATTATTGATGTAAACGATCCCCGAAAAGTATTTCCTCTTCTGCGATAGTCACTTTTGGCGCAGAGCATAATTTTACATGCGAAATACCTCCGTTTACTTTATTTTCCGTTTTCCCAGGTTTCCGGGATGTACTTTAGGCAGATTTCACTATATTAAGAAACTTACGTATTTTAAACTCAAAAAGAGATCCTAAATATAATGATAACATTTGTATCTCTAGTATTTCTGCCTAACTATTAATCCATTCAGCCATTTATTCACACATAGGAGGCGTGTCCGTAAAATAAGGTCTCCAAGACGCTGGAGCCGTGAGGAACGCTATTACGCGAGATCCGGCAAAACTCGCGTTTTGCTTGGTTTCACCCTTTCAAATCCATACCATGACGCACCCGTTACAAATATTAGTCTTGGCTGGGCAGCCGTTTGCGATGTAACTTCCTATCACTTCCACCGCCAAGTGAGAGTTGCCTGCAGTGATCCGTGTTTTGAGTGCCAAGGGCACTACTCCCACTGAAATTCATCGTCAGTTATGTAAAGTCTATGGGCCGCAGTGAATAAACTGTGCGAAAGTGGGTCAGAAAGTCCAAAGACAGACGTACAGACGTCCATGACGAACAGCGTCCTAGTCGGCCCTCGGTTTCAGCCGAAACAATTGCAAAAGTGGAGTAAGAAATGCTCAAAGATTGGCGTGTGGCAGTTCGCGAGCTGTGCGAATTTATCCCTGAAGTCAGTAACACTACGATTGACAAGATTTTGACCGAATATTTGCAATATCGCAAGATGTGTGCTCACCGTAGACCATAAACGGCAACATGTTGAAGCGGTCCACTGATTCCTGGAGAGCTAGCCAGAACATGCCGAGGAATTGTTGGATTCCACTGTCACTGGCGATGAAACCTAAGTGCATTACACAACACTGGAAGCTAAAGAACGTTCCGGTCAGTGGCGGCATTCGAATTCACCGAATCCGCGAAAGTTCAGACATTTTCTGTCGGCAAAGTGATGGCCAGTGTGTTCTGGGACAGAAAAAATGTAATGTTGTGCGAGTTTATGCCAATCGGCATAACAGTAAACGCCGCTAGCTACTGTGAGAGTTTAAAAAAATTGCGACGTGCCATTCAAAATCGAAGGAGGGGAATGCTGACGAAGGGAGTAATTTTTCATCACGACAACGCTCGTTCCCATACTACACATGTAACGGCTGATTTCCTGGCCCAGTTCGGATGAAACATCCTCTTCCATCCAGATTATTATCTGTTTCCTGTGTTGAAGTCACACCTGGGTGGAACACATTTCCAGACCGATGATTCTTACAAAAACGAAGTTGAGCGCTACCTGCACAACTTGGCGGGAGAGTGCTATGACAAGGGTATACAAAAACTGCCACACGCATGCAAAAGTGCATCGATCACAATGGTGATTACGTTGAAAATAAGCTGTAAGTTCCGCCTTTCCATCAATATAACATGTATTAACAATAAACACGTCTTCTATATTAAATACAATTGGAGACCTTATTTTACGGAATTTAATTAATTTATTTTGTATTCATCCATCCAACCATCTAAGCATACTTCAATCGAATTCGCCCACGAAATTTTTCTCTAACTCATGAAATCTTTTCATGATTACATCGCCTTAAAAAGGTTAGTTGGCTAGTATCAAACATGCATAACGCTCGTTTGTTTACGCATATAGGACACAATTAATGTTCATTATCTGTGCTTTAATCACTTTCCACGTGAATTGTCCATAAAATATTGAATAACGTGTGGCAGAGGTCGATTTAGCTTTTAATATCCCAGCGGGATATGTGGGTTTAGATTTTTAATATAGCCGGCACAATATGAACTTCCTGTTGGCAGGTGGAGGGGGGAGAGTCACATCGGAACACTTAACAGGAAAGCAGGGAGGGGCAGACCAAGCTGACAGCTTCATGTTTAAATTGCATAACACTGCCACACTCTAGCGTGTAGTCAAAACTAATACTGTTGTAAAAGGTAACATTTAATGGTTTTATTGGATATTGGCTTAAACTGCAGATTAGATCCAACTTTTTGTATTCGTTTTGGGTACTGCAACAAATGCAACATTAGCCAAGAGCTACTTTCACTGGTGTAACAGTTGCACACACATTCTGCTCATCAGTGCATCAGCATTTCAATACTAATTGAAAAAAACCGATAGGTTACATTTGCAAGAGTTATCTGCCTACTAACGTTAAGTTTTATGCAGCTTTTACACCATCACATGAAAGCTAATAATTCGTGTATATGCATAACGTTTATCAACATACATCCTTGAAGATATTACTTTATTAAACATTTCGTTTGCAGTAATAGACGGAGAAAAGACTATATTTTATCATAAAACTCAGAAACACGGTGTTTAAGCTTCAACGCAGTACTCGTTTTGAAACCCCTCTAATACTAGTTTTGAAATTAATATCAGCATATGTGCAGGAGAGAAAAGCGGGAGAAAATGAAAGTCCTAATTAATACTAAAACTCCTATTCCAAAAGTGTCCCTGAAACATTACCTAAAGTAGAAGATTTTCATATTACACCCCAATTCTGAACAGTACTTACCAGGGTGAGTCCTTTTACGACGTCTCTTCAATAAAGAATGATCACACATTTTTTGACAACGTACCTTTACTCATCCTCATAATTTTGATGGCCTTCTCAAAATAGTCTCCCCTGAATGCGATTTACTTGTCCCAGATTTCCGCCAGTTTTCAAAGACATGCTGGAAACCATTTTTTGAGAGATCCTTCAAAATCGTCCCCGCAGCCTTCACCACTGCTTCTGATAATGGATAATGCCTCCCCTGAAGACGTTTCTTCAAGTTAGAGAAAATAAAAAAGTCACATGGGTCTAAATCCGGACTATATACAGGGTGAAGAATGCACTTCACGTTGAGTTTTGCAAGACATTCAGCAACAACATTGGCAATACGCGGCCGTACATTACCGTGGTGCAGCATCCAGCCTGCTTCTTGGAAATGTGATCTTTTACGCCTGATATGGACTTGCAATGTTTTCAGTACATCCCTGCAGTCGTGTCCAGTTACTGATGTGTGCAGGTAAAACATGTTGATAAACCATTCCATGAATATCAAAGAATGAGATGACCATAACATTCCCAGCAGAAGCAACCACTTTTTCTTTTTGGGGGGTTTGTGGTGAATGAGATTTCCACACTGAGCTTTGCTGTTTGCCCTCAGGATCAAAATTATGTAGCCAAGTTTCTTCAGCAGAGATCACGTTTGAAAGAAACTGTGGATCTTCCTCTAACATCAACTTTTACTGCATGAAGTCCTGCATGCGAATGTCCTTTTGTTCGGGAATCAACAGTCTTGGAACTAATTGCGCAAAAACACGTCTCATTTGTAATGTTTATGATATCAACCTGTGCGTAGCCCACAATGAAATATCCAGTACTTCAGAAAGTGCTCTTAAGGTAATTCATCAATGCTCTCTCACAATGGCAACAGCAGTGTTGATGTGTTCTTCTGCAAGAGCAGTAAGTGGAGCACCGGGTCCACCTTCCTTTGAAATTGATTGTCTCCCCTCTTTAAACATTTTAAACTACCTTCGAGCTGTGCTGTAGGTAAGAACAGACTCCCCATAAGCCTCCCGTAACATTGTATAGGCCTCAACTGAAGATTTGTTGAGACGAAAGCAGAATTTGAAAGCCGCATAGTGTTCCTCGCGTGTTACCCCCATTGCAGCGGTAGGCGATTCTGAACATGTCTGAACTTGCCTGGTTCTCACAGGCGGAAACCAGGAGTACCAACAATGAAACCACTACGGCGTGTTTATTTCACATTACGCTAACAGAATATAATAAGTTTGAATTTTAGTGCGAGAAATAATGACCGTAAAATATTACGATCATTCTTTATTGAACAGCCCTCGTATTTTCCAAAAGACACCATACTTAAAAAAGACATATATTGAATTACTTTGAGTATTCAGTGAGTGTGAGTGATAGTGTGTGATGGTTTAAGGGTCCGTCGATAGCTATATCGTTTGGGCCCGAAGTCTAAACTTAAAACCTTAAGCAGATAGCATTTGCTGTACAAGGGAAGGCGATTAAGTTAAACGATATATTTTAAACTGTTAGTATGCTAAAAGGCTACGACAAGAAAGCTTAAAAGCTCCCTAAACTAAAACACAAGTGGCACTGCTTATAAAATCATTAGTGGTAACCAACGCCTTCCTAACAACTGTTGATTCATCGCCTATAACTGAGCACAGTGAAAAACTCAGGCCACTAAACTAGCGCTCACAAGTTAATTTCTGTGAATCAAGTAGAAGCTTGAAGCTAATATTGCATATATGGACATATTAAGTAAACATGGCCATTTGTAATTCAACGTAAGTTAATAACCAAGAAGGCCATATAGATGGTGCAACAAATGCTTAGGTTTATTGAAATCCCAAACTTTGACTTAGGACCAATCAGAATTAAGTATTACGGTAACTTAGCAACCAAAAAAAGTAACCAATGATTTTATTCTTAAATTTTTCTTCTGGCTTGAATTCTCGAAGAGGGTAGACGTGTTTTCGGTAAAAGACTTCTTGAAACTACGAAAAGTTATTGGAGTTCATCATTTGTGAACGCTTAGTAAACGTTTAAAATATACATCGAATACGCGACGCTACGATAAATAATTTAAGTTAAAAACCGTTGTATCATTTATAAATAAAAGGAGAAAATTAAAATATAGTAAAGGGCTATATACATCAGTGGAAAAAGTCGCATGTAAAGAACAAAATGATGTTGAAAGATATATTTCCAAGTAAAGTGAAACGGCATTAATTATTTTATTCCATAGTTGCCCAAAAGTGAAATCCATTTTGTATCGATACCACGCCTGAAAAGTTTCACATCTCATCGCTCGCGGCAGCTACTGGAGACAGGATTTATAGAAATCTTCGAGAACTTCATCTTCACGGCTTTTAGACGAAAGGTTCATCGCTTCTACATCAAGGTGAGGTTTGGCTTCTATATGCGTCGCCACACCGAGGGATCGCAAAACTTTCGCCCCTCACGACGGGGCGAATCCTACTTCAGATATGTCACCGCATCGTGTGATATAAATCCAACCCACAAGGACGGAACCGCTCCAAGCTGAACTGGAGAGTCATACGGCGCATATCAGAGAAGATACAGGAGCCAGGATACCACGCAAAACATCTCCGTGGGTGTAGCGTGTGTGACTTTTTTACACGTCCTCCAACGTTGTCACATCTAACGTGAATGAAAATTGTGAAATGATGCTCAACGGAGCCCATGATACATAAAGAAGAGTTACACATTTACCTTTCCCGATAAGGGAAAAGTGTGCAGAAACCTTGTTGGGATAAGTTGTCCTGACCGGTGTGACCTTCACGCAAGTGATTTAGAGTAACTGACAGTAAGAATATAAGAAGAATTCACTGTAGTTATTTAATCAGGGTGCCACTAACCCTTAACTTAACTACTCAAGACAAGTACAGCTGGCGACGGAAACAGCGCTGAACTTCCTAACTGAGTACAGTGGCTGTTGAAAACAGTGACAAATGGATCTGCCTCCTCATTGCCAAGAATGCCCACATGGTCTGGAGTCCACATAGAAACCTACTGGTATCCGCGACAGAGAACTTGGAAAAAGAGGTTCTGGACTTTCACAGTCAGTGCTGACGATCCGAAAAACTGATTCATGCTGCTCAAAGCGTCTGATCAGACAACGAAGTAACCGGGTACTAAAGTGGAGATTAAAAATGTCAGCTTAACGTAAAAGACAAATGGTGTTTGGCAGAAGGTCCTTGTGAGCAACTCCGCTGTAAGTGGAAGCACAATCTCCAGCAGTATTCCCCTGAGAACCGTGAGTAAATACGGAGAGTAGTACCGGTAAAGGCCTAGAAGTTCGTTAAAAAGTTAAAGGAACACTGACTGCGGAGCTCCTATCTTAACATTATGAAAGCTTAGAATTTGGAACATAACACGGTAATAATCACGTCTAATAAGATGGAAGCTCCCTAACAATCAAGGCGCAGAAATAATAATGGGCTGCAAAAGGAAACGTCTAAATTAAGTGTGTATTACCTTCAGAGGATAAAAAGTATTTAATAAATTAAAGGATGCAAGTATTTAATAAATGTAATTTGGATATATCGAAAACGTCTGCTATAAAACACCTTTGGGCATCCTCTTGTTAGTGTGCGAGAATCTATGCAAACGACTGACAGTAAGTTAACATAAACCGGGCCCCTCATAGAGCTAGTGTGTACATGACGTTGTGTACGGCCCCGCACCTAAGGTTACACAAATGGGTAGTCCAAAGCACACATGTCGGAAGCCGCGCTGAAGCTTTTGGAAAGGACAGTGAAGATAGGGTAGAGGCAGGTGAGGCAGGAGTTTATAGTCCTAGGAAACTGCAAACAAATGATCTTAATAAAAGTTAGAAGATACAGAAGGCGATGAGTGCTACAAGAGAGCAAATGGGCGTGACACACTTGAAGGGGCGAAATGGCGGTTAGCGGCTTTACATCCTGTGTGGCAAATGCATGTCCATCAGTTGATTCCTAGGGGAGGAGTATTCAATGAATGGTTATAAAATCCTGTTTCTTTTGTTTCATTAATAATAACCGGAAAAAGTAGTTATGCATTATAGTGGACCTAAAACAATGTCCAACTTATTTGTTAGTAAACTGTTTTCTGTAGGTTCGTCTTACATCTTAAGCGATATCGGAATGTTTTGACTAACTGTAGATATTATTGCTCGTTATTGTAATTGTAGGTTGTCTTGTCGTAATTGTTGTCATTAAACACATTTTCATTCGTTCCCTCAATTATACTTCTTTGACTATCTCCTGATTAGATTCCCAGCTGGAGTTTGAGAACTTTTCTTTAGGCAGAACCGTTTTCTGCCCCTCTTAGAGATATGAGTAAAGCACTAAATGTGTATACATTGCATAAAATGTAAATATGATATCATGAAGGCTATGTAACCGCTCAACAACGCCAATATATACTCTCTCTCGTGTTGAATCAAATAGGTATGGGTCATTCTTGGATAAATGCAGAGTATGGGTATAGAGGCTTCTGGAAAGAGGTTAAGCTAAGATTAGAAGATATTGACAGACAAGACATTTTCGCCAATACAAGTGACAAAAGCTCACTGAGATTATATAGAGAAATAAAACCAACCTGGGGCAGGGAAGGATATATAGATATATGTAGTAAGTTAGGGCGAGAAGGTTTTTCTTGGGCGATTACAGGAGTGAGAAACTTGAAAGGTATAGGTCAAGAGAGGGAGTTAGATAAATGTCCATTGTGTGGAGAAGAGAATACAGACTTCCATTGTATATTATATTGTAGTCAAACAAAGATATGGAGAGAGCAGTCTTGGCTACGAAAATAGGACAATCTGGGGGTGAAGTAGTAGTTAGAAAAATTTTGTCAGTAAAAGGGAAAAAATACAGGAGAAATATAGGGAGATGGCTAAGAACAATTAAGAAAATAATATAGATTGGGATAGGTGAAATAGCAAAATCTGTAAAAAGGAGTAGAGGGCCTCCAATACACAAAAACCTAGGGTTAGGTGTATGGGGACCGAATTGTTAGTCAATGGTGGGCAACATGATAGGATTTTCAGGATTTAGAAATATGTGGCATTTTTCAGTATGGATTTTATAATTGTAATGTTGATTTCGTACTTCCACTTGATGTTTTAAAAGGACAGTCAGCTTCTGCAATATTGTTTTATTTATTTGCAGCATACACCAATAATCCACATAATTGTTCTACTTCATCATTCTTAATTGCAATTCTTTTCTCCCAGTACCCTACCAATTCCTTCACGTCATCGAGATAAAGTGTTTTATTTCGTGAATGACTACTGATGCATCGGTGAGTTCATGTCTTCGTCATTTGCAGATGTACTCCGCAGAGTCTTTTTTAAGTGCTCCGGAAATATGAAACTACTGGCGCCAAGTGTGACTGACGATGTGATGGCTGGAGATCCATGATTTCTCACTTCAATTGCCTTATGGTTTTCAGTGTGCAGGCCCTAATATGTGAGGTTACCGTCGTGTTCTACACCAGAGGGCATAGTCACAACACTCTGGATATATTCCTCGGTAAATCTGTATAACCGGTAGTCCCACATACAAAGCACGTACCAATGCTGTTTGAAAATGGCACAATTTTCCAGTTTCACTGCCATGGTTACTATTACATGGCAACCCTCTAAGTGATCACAAAGGCAAGGAACTTGCTCTGGTGACTCATCATATCATTTCCTTCCACCCTCGCCAACTCCACCCTTCTACATTCCAATCCCCCGTCTATATTGGGAATGAAACCCGGAACTTTCGGCTTGAGAAGTCAAAATGCTAATCGATCTACTGTAGAGCAGTCTGTGTGGAGAAAGAATAGGTAGAACTTGTAGTTCAAAGACAGGGACGAGGAGTCGCAGAAGTCTTCTGCTGCGATTCATGAGTCGTGTACATTAAATCCGTCGTATTAACCTTTTATATGGTAGCTATTGTTGTTGTGTGAGATGCAAACAAACTATTTTTGTACATTAGGTACTAAATATGTAGCCTTTTGTTCAATGAAGCCTACATGTATGCTGTATGGATGTTGGTGGTGCTTTATATCGCGTTTTTATTGCATACAGCACCGAGAGCGGTGAACACAATGAAACAAAATGAAATGACAATTGGAAAAAGAAACGATTCAGACTTAATTTTAGGCTACCTCTGCCACATTTGTCTTAACTACCTCATCAACCGAACGCTAGCTTTGTGCAGTATGGAGAACAATTAGAGTACATGCATGTAATAGTATATCATTGTGTAACACCGCTCGTTAGTTCAGATATTACGTAACATACTTGCTGCAGTTATACATTTTATTTTGGCTGACAAACGATATTTCGAAACGTCAAATTCCAACCATTTTATGAAACATTCTTATTAATGTATTGCATCTGTGACACTCTGTTTACTCTGATTCTGCACTTCTGCTTTACAATTCTGTTTAAAGCTTATGTTAAATGGAATGTGCAGTTGCGTCAAATATATACCATGACGTTATCCTCTTTGAAGAATTTATGAATTTGGATAAGTATCCCTAGATAATGCCTAGATTATCACTAGTGAAGCGGTTTTATGGACAATTTAAACAGTATTAATAAATAAGTGGTATTTGTTTTGGAAAATTAACTAAATAAAATAAAAGGAAATAAAAGTCTCACATGACTACCTTTTACAAACGTTTATTCCTCTATGTACTTCATGTAAGTCGAGATAGATATTTGCAGAAATTATATTACTGATAATTTTCTTGAAGGTGAAGGACAGGAGGATACAAGGACTTTAAGCGGCAGTCAGATGTTTAAACAGTTGGTCGATATATGATGTCTTTAAAATCGCAATCTCTTTGAGTGGCCAAGAGTTATAATAATGATTAGAGATTTACTATTACACTTAAGGAAATATACGTATATTTTTGTAGTAACATTTTGTCTGGCACACGATTTACTAGTTGTTTACTCATCCATTTTGAAGAGAACTTCTGAGGACATTCCCAGAAAATTCATGTAGGTGTACATTTCATTTGTCATGAAAATATTTTAAATATATGTCACTTCAAAATCATAATCTTTGGTAAGTTCAAGAAAATTAACTTTTCCAAAATGTTTCACGTAAAGGGTATTCGGGAGTAAAAGGATTTTTTTGAACATCTTCGTGTCGCATTGGTAGAATGTGCGTAACAAAATACAAAATTTGGTACCTGAAGGGATTTACGTTTTTCAGTTATGCTTTTCACAGACGCACACAAATATGGAACGTTTTCCAAAAATACTATGTTTAGATTCACAGATCCCAAAATATTTCCGTTCAAATGGTGATATGGGATTGTTTTATGGAATAAAATACTTATCCCAGTTATTAAATGTAATAAAGAAAATAAAAGAGGCTATAAACAAACGAGAATGTATAATATACTACCAGGTAATATCTGTGTATAGAAGAATTAAGTTTTTCCTAGGTAACTTATACATATTAAAGTCTAACTGTATAAGTTGCGATATGCAATATTTCAGAAGTTAGAATTTTCTTGCAAAACGAGTGCTGCTCGAAAGACAGAACAGAACTTATTTTTCCTTGTGCAAGAAAAAAAGTCTCTTGTCCGCGTAAATCCCTTGTCTTGAGTTGAACTTCGTGAGACATCGCAGAACGAATTACGAGATGGTTCCTTTCAACGACAAGGAAAAAGGTACAAAGAAAGTTAGTCCAGGGAATGCTGAGATTTTCGCTCTCTCGTGCGTTTGCTAACGTTATTAAGCGCCAAATGGACGACAGAGTTTCACCAAGCTTATTTACCCACGAACTTCCAGAAAATAAGATTTATTTACCTGAACCTTAGATAAACAATGGGAGAAATAATGTCGATTCTATGTAAGTCCCTGCATCAGACCTGAACATTATTGCTCACTGCCAAAACACCGTTTATTAAACAGGTAGTTCACAAGGCACTGCTAATTGCTTACTTATTCCACAAAGGCATCATTTACTGCGAATTATTAGTCGTATTGCAAGACTGCTTACTTGTTTTAGTAAATATGCGTTTCAGTTATTGTCCAGCTGCTTTGTGAGTCGAATTGGCTACAGCAACAATAAGTATATCACTCGATCCCATTCAGTTTGGAGACTTATAGGAGAAAGTCACACAAATTTTAGTATTTTAGTGATTTTGTTAGGCGTAGTCCAATTAACCATTTATAAAACAGATCTAACAGTTACAACTTGCTGAAATCTTCACCCTTAAATATTAAAAAGTTCAAACTCGCCATGTTGGAATGTCTAAATACTTCTGTCTCTGTAAGTCAACAAGTGGTGCAAATTAGAACATTGGTTTCTTAATTTGTACCAGTGGTTTCTTTCACTGGATCGCACTTTTCACTCTTAAAAGCTTTGGCAGCGTAAAAATATAACACAAATTATGTTAACTAGAAGTCGCCAATTTTACTGTCATCACAAAACATTTTCATCTCTTTCTTGACTCCTCTTTCGGTAGTCCTCCCTGCGGGGTTGAAGCACGTAAGTGGTGTATCCACTTCCATCCCGTCCTGACGTTGTCGATGGGGAGGGGGCTTTTTAAGAAATCAGATATTGACCTATAGAAAGAGCCCCGGAGTTATCCTTCGCTCCCGGGTAGAAGAAGGCCACGGTCTTCGGAATTTTGTGTAGATCCTCAGCGCATAACTGTCCTATACATTTTTCATTATTCAAATTTCACACATTACTCATCTAACCTATCTTTATTGCACAATTCACATTAGTTCATTTTTTGTCATTTTCTCTGCAGTACTCTCACCATTAAAGCATCTCACCCTTGCAAGGGCCTCTGTTGTAGCTATTTGTTTGCCCACATTTGGCCAATTGTTTTCATCCGTCCTTTAAATAACCCGCTTTCCTAAACAGTGAAAATCCTTCTTGCCAGTCCAGCAATGATGTTTATTTGGGTTATGTGATATGTTTGGGTTTATTGGGCTTATGGAAGATTGCTATTTGGACCAACTTCCATTTACGCAAATATAAATCAAACAAAATTAAATCTATACATTTTATTAAGATTACGAAACATGCACTTCTTACCGCCTCTGACCTCCTTTGATACACATGCGTCAATAATGAGAGGTGACACCACAATATGTCTTTGTAGGGGGAAATGTGTCAGGTGTCCCTCCTTAAAGTATTACGTTTAACTTAACATCGATACATTGAAGCAAAGTATCTAAACGTGCAAGGAAAGAGATTAGGTGAGCATTTCTTGCAACCTAGTATTTTATAAAGGATGTAGTTATCTATTTATTTGCAGTAATACTTTCTAAAGGTTCAATTCGGAGTAGCATAAAAGAATTACCCAGTTTTTATAGAAATAGTATGTAATGGCAGGTTTATTACCGGGCAATGGGCATATAACTGCTATAATAGAAGCTTTTCACTTCACTTCACGTACGTTATACGTTTCTTGGCTTCCTTAAATGGCGGTCTTACACAAGGCCTTTCAAGGATATGAATGAGTGGACGTTTAAGGCCTTCTTGGTGCAGTAATGCATTGTGAACAAAGTGAAGCGGCTTGGTTCAAGCAGACACTCCATTTCACAAAGAACCTCCATTTATAGCAGAGCTTGTTGGATGATAATATGGTCGGCACAGAGTAGTTAGCGTCACAGTTCCACCAACGAGTAAATAACAAATAAGGAAATAAATATGTGAAGAATGAAAACTCAGGGTTTTATTTGCTTTTGTATGCTAACTTTATATTCCCTCTCATCTGCAAGGTATAGGAAGTGTTCAGTTCATCCCTAAAGGTCACGTTCAGGATGTCCCGAGTTCTTATCTCGGTTAGGGTGAATTACTTGGATAAGTGTTTTTCCAGGGTTTTCCCTTATCCTAAACGCCAAACGTTGCGTAACTATAATCTCTATGGATCTAGGTCTCATTTGAAAACCATTTCATCCATTCAATTCATCGTTTGATATGACTTAACACTGGAGGACCTAAATTAAAAAAATTACCCTCCCTAAAGGTAGAATTTAAGACTGCTCGAGTAAAAGACAAATTTAGAAACTGCTACATGTTTGTATGTTTTTATGCGCGCGCTCCTGAACGTGAGCAGTGGCCAGAAAATAATGTCATAGTCATATTAAAACGGGTACCTTAATGTTGCATTTCCGGATCTTTTGGAGAAAAACGAAATTAGTTTCCCGTTAACGACCGCAAAGGTGGCGAACATAATTTCAGTAGTTACCAAAGTAAACAGTAATTTCTATCCTGATAATGGCAAGTCTGCGTAATACCATTTACCGCATGCATTAATTTGCTTATCATTACCTAGTTACCTCAACCAGTTATGCAGTATTAATAATATCTGCAACACATTATGCATTTAATGTATCCTCTGAGGGAAATATGCTTTGTTATGCAACTCAGTTTGCATACACATTTTGTGAATTTAAACAATAATATCTGATTAGCAATCAATGTTTCTCTTCTTTCAAATTACCATTGTTATCTTTCATTTGCATTGGCAGGACGGGGGAGAGTTTGATACAGGAAGGGATGGAGGGAGGAGGACGGATGGATGGACTGATGGATGGGTGCCTAATTTATTGAGTAGTAAAAGCAATACATCTTCGATCACCCCTAAACTGCGCCCTTACCCTTAGGCGCTCAAGTGACTTTTTTCTCTTTATCATTAACCCTGAACTCCACATTTTCCTTTTAATTTGTCGAATTTACATCTTATTTCAGATTTTTATTGTGACCACTTTACTCAGCTGTGTTTTTCTTCACCTCACTTTTCCGATATGTCTCACTTGTCTTCGACGCTTTCCTATTACACTTTCATTTGGACAATATTTCTTTCTGCTTTCTCTAAATCACACGATCTCTTTCTAAGTCCATGGTTCATTCGTAATCAGCAGCTCCATCACGAATTACGACTCTTACCTCTTCACGACTACATTGGCAGGATCGCCCGTCGTTTCTTTTCCACACTGCAAGAAGTTCTAGGAGCTGTGCATTATAGCATCGGCGTCCGCACGCGCCAGCCCTCACGCTTAAAGAGGATACTACCACAGGACCTGCTTCTGAGTGATACATCTCATTCCAGTGATTCTAGTGCTTGATGTGTGTCTTACATCTCCAATATTGACTTATTTCACAGAGTGTATTATTGGAGTTGTAACTTAATATAGTTACGGGGTGGCCTGTTAGCCTCTTATTGCTCTTTGATTTATTGTCCTGTTGCCTTCTTTTCACTCTGATCTGTAAAGCATTGTACTGCTGATCGATCAATAAATAATTATAAAAAAAATATTTGCGTAAAAATTTTACACAAAGAATGTTACAGTTAAAAAGCTTTGCTCTAATTCTTCCTAATCAAAGTGCAAATATTGTCCAATGCACTATACCTATGGGCCACGTAGTTGTTGGGATCCTTAGCCATTTACCCCTATTTTCAGCCCAAGTTGACCTTCTATTTTATTATCTCTCTTTCTTAATTTGTCTACCCTTCTTAACAATTTTTAATTTCTCCGCAATCTTATCTATCTTCCAAACCGTTCTTTCATGTTTTACCTAACCATATGCTAGTACACTTTTATTCTCCCAGTGAAGCAAAATATGTAGATAAGCCCTATGAGCACACAAACACTTTGGTTATTATAAGTAATTGTTAATATTATTTTAAATGTAGTGTATAATACGTTACAAAACTTGAACAGAAAACATTAAACTGTAGATACATTTCTATCAAAATAATCTTAATAGCATTAGAAATATTTCATTTTTTGAGTAAACCTTAGCTCCTCTTACACAAAATATATAAAGGTTAATTTACTCCGTATTGACCTAGTATCACAAGAATACAGTACACGTAATATTGTAAGAGTTGGGAAATAGTCTTCTGGAGGTGCTAAATATAAAACATAAAATCAATTACATATATTATACATTAAGTAGTTTTGAGTTCCATGAGAACAATTTATTTACTACTTACATGTGCAATGATTTGACAAATGTAAAGTGCTTTCCTAAGAGGAGAGCACTAAATGTAAAGGGCAGAAGATGTTCAAGAAATTATAGGACATTCAGCATAATCGCCGAGTATTTACTGCACATTAGCAAGTCCACATGGAAAATCAAAATTTAAACAGACTGTGGAAGAAAGTCTGGAACAAGTGGTCTCGAGCAATTAACTGTACAACTTACTTTCTCAAAACTCACATTCCCGAACCCTACTGTACGGAGATGACAGCTCCTGCTTAAAAAACAAAACAGAACGAAGCAAGACAAATCCTTATTGGAACACGATTAACTAAATATGCAAGACGAAGTTTCCAAATAAATATCTTTTTCAAAATTGTTTATGCAATTCAGCCTGTTCCAGCACCTTCCATCTTTCCCTCGGTCATCTTAGGTTTCTTCGTCCTTGTTGTTGGCAATTATACAGAGTGACTTATAGAGAACTGACATTTCTTTCTTTAATTATTCCGTTGAACACTCATTCAATGACCCAATTTTAGCACCAAATTAAGCAGAATGTTCTGGAGTTTCGATTCCTTGTGACTAGATGCGCAGATGTTTATGTTTTGTTCCTAATTTCTATTGTTTTCGACATTTTGTTCTGGCTAACATGAAAATGGAGTACACATTAATCAACTACAATTCCTTGTGAAGCAATACTGGATTACAAATTCAATTACAGCCACTCAAAGGGCATACCAGATAGAATTTTTGTTCGCAATCCTTCCAAAAGAAAAACAATATTGAGACTAGTAAACAAATTGGAAATAACTGGATCTCTGGTGACTGAAAAAGGTAAGCATCGTTCATCTAGGTTTCCCACAGTTGTTAACGTAAGAGCACGACTAGAGCAGTCACCCAAAAACTCATTAAGACGTTTGTCGCAGGAGACAGGGTACACCTACTCAATATGTCAGTGAGCTGCGAAAAGTGCAGGCCTAAAGCTATATAGGGTTACGGTTGTTCATCAAATACAGGAACCAGTTAAGGATAAAAGATTGAAATATTCTCATTGGTTTCAGACGTTTACTGTGCGAAATCCAGCCATATTGTCCATCACATTTTTCACAGATGAAACATGGTTCCATTTATCCGGTTATGTGAACTCACGCAATTGGGCCCTCCAAAATCCTCATGTCATTCACGAAGCACCTATGTACCCGGTTAAAATCGGAGTTTAGTGCAAAATATGCTCACAGAGAAAGTGGGGCCAAATTTGTTTAACCAGACTGTGAACACTGCAGAGTACCGACTGTTTTTCTGGGAGTTTGTTGAGCAATTGGACGATGTAGAGCTGATGGTGCTACATACCATAGATCAAATACATCTATGGAACTAATTGCAACTTTCTTTGGCGACCGGAACCTGTGGCCACCGAAATCTCCGGATTTGACGTCGCCGGACTCCTTTCTATGTGCTTAACTAAGACAGTGCTAACGCCACACGTCCCCAGATATTGGAGATCTGAAACACATAACACAGAAGATTGTCAAGCTATTGACAACAGAGTCCACCATCGAGTGTCCAGTAAGGTGGCACGACGTGTTGAGTTGTGCCTTATGCATGATGAAGGACATTTTCAGCATTCGCTGTAAAGCTAAATAATTTCCCAAAATCCCACTACATTTCAGATATCATTAGTCGCCGCTAGCACAATTCGTTTTGAAATAATTCATGAAAAAGACGTGTGAGTTCTTAATAAATCACTCTATATATTATTTAAGGAATTCTATTCTATTCCATTATACGAGGCGTGCCCGTAACATAAGGACTCCAAGGCGCTGGAGTCGTGAGGAACGCTATTACGCGAGATCCGGCAACACCGGCGTGTAGTTTTGGTTTCTTGGTTTCACCTCTTCATATCCCCACCACAACGAACCCGTTTCAACCGTTACTCTTGGCTGGGCAGCTGTTTGTGATGGAGCTTCCTATCACTTCCGCCGCCAAGTGCAAGTTGCGTGCAGTGATCCATTTCTTGAGTGGCAAGGGCACTACCCCCACTGAATTTCATCGTCAGCTATGCGAAGTCTATGGGCCACCGTGTATGGACGTCAAAAACGTGCGAAAGTGGGTCAGAGAGTTCAAAGACGGACGTACAAACGTCCATGACGAACAGCGCTCTGGTCGGTCTTCGGTTTCAGCCGAAACAGTTGCAAAAGAATAGCAAGAAATGCTTAAAGATCGGTGTGTGACAGTTCGCGAGCTTTGCGAAGTCAGACTACGATTGACAAGATTTTGACCGACGATGATCTGAAAACCGAGGTTGAGCGCTACCTGCGCAACTTGGCGGAAGAATGCAATGATAAGGGCATGCCACAGCGCATGCAAAAGTGCATCGATCACAATGATTACTTTGAAAAATAGCTGTAAGTTCCGCCTTTCCATCAATATAACATTCATTGACAATGAGCATGTTATCTATATTAAATAAAATTGGAGACCTTATTTTGCGAACACGCTTCGTATGTAGATGATGCTTCCATTTGGTTCTATGTTCTAATATTATTTTTTATTCTTCTATTTTTAATTGCTGTATTTCAATATTTTGTTTTTATCTAGTCTTGTATTTCTAGCTTTACTTCTAAGGAACTTTATTTCTGCTGTTTGTATATTTCTTTTATGTTGTGCCGTCATTGTCCTTGTTTCTGAACCATACGTTACAATTGGGGCAGCCATTGCTTCGAATCTCGGTCAGGGTGAGTTGCCTGGATAAGGTATTTTCCAGGGTTTTCCCTTATCCTGAAAGACGAATGTCGGGTAACTCTAAGCTCCATGGATCCTATGCCCATTTGAGCATCATTTCAGTCATTCCATTCATCGTCCGATATGATCTAGCGTTGGAATGTAAATTACAAATAAAAATTGCTTTATACGATTTATTATTCCATATTTTCTTGCTCTATTCTTTTGGATGGTCTTTATTGTACCTGATATGTTATCTATGGCCGTTTTTCCGATATGTATTATTCTTCACACCAAGGATATTAAATTTTGAGAGTTGTTCAATAGTTTTATTTTCTGGAAGTATTTTATACCGAACTGGGTGAATATCTACAAATGCCATAGTTTTTCTTTTAATTTACGTCCTCCAACGTTAAGTCATATCGGACGATGAATGGAATGACTGAAATGATGTTCAAGTAAGCCCAAGGTCCATAGAGCTTAGAGTTACCCAACATTCGTCTTTCAGAATAAGGGGAAACCCTGGAAAAACCTTATCCAGGTAACTCACCCTGAACGAGACGCGAACTCGGGACCTCTTGAATGTGAGACAGACACCCTGTCACCACACTACCGAGGCGGGCAGTTTTTGTTTTGCTTATAGATATTTCTAATTTATATGTTTTTGCTATGTGCTATAACTTATATGCCATTCTTTGAAGATCACTCTCGCTTCTTCTATTTTTTCTACTCATATTTTACCTCTGAAAACAATTGTACTATTCTTGTCCCTAGATTTTTTCCCCCTATCGTTTGCTGATTCCGTGATTTTATCATGTCGTCTATATATGAAGTAGGAAGAGTGGTTGACATGGGATAACCTTGTCTAACCGCTTTTGAAATCAGTATTGGTTCTCGGTTATTTACTGTGATTTTTGTTTCCGAAATAGTTTTTTTTTTACATTTATTAAATGTTTTATGCTAATTTGTTCTCTAGGATTTCTAGACCTAGACGGATCTTTTTTATTCTATAGAAGGAATGTGCGTTTCTAAGTTAAATTCGTTTCGTTTCCCAGTCATTTGTTTCAGGGAGAGGACCTTATCTATAGAACTGTCTCTCCTCCTAAAACCTGGCTGTTCAGTCATTAAAAGTGTTTCCATTATTTTTAGCAATCTATTATTTATAATATTATATATATAATATTATATATATATGAAATAGTCTGGGCACAGTACAGTAATTCCTCTAGAATATTTGCATAGGGTAACAGCTGTAAATTAGTGTGCATTACCTTAATTCCACTTTGTATATATTGTTTCCGTCTCTTTATGATGTCGTGTGTGTAAATATTAAGCTGTATAGGGAAGCAATTTCGCATAAGTAGTAAATATTTAGAGATAAACAATATCCTACTGTACTAATAATGTAAAGCTCGTTAAAGCCGTGAACTCTCGTATAAATTTCCCATTAGATTTACTTTTCTCAATTGGATGTTGTATTTCGTCTTGATCCTCATAATCAGGCCAAGAAAATGCATTTTGATACACCGGCCAATGCAGACGACAGAGACACGCAGAGTTCCCCAACTGTTACAGCCTTAATCAACAGGTTAGACGGTTGAAGGTGACCTGTCCAAACCATTGACGAGTAATCCATACAATCCTCTCCAGTGGGAACCGAGAAACGCTCGACCCAGCAATGTAGGATCAAACGATGAATTTCTTATGGAGCCGAGAAGTTCAAAATCGCATGCCTCTAGGTTATCTGTCAGAAGTGAAATGGCACAATCTGCGAATCATTAAATCTGCAACGTGATAGGGAGAAGAAAGGAGAGAAAATGGGAAAGAGAGGAAGGAGATCCGTGATAGAGGACAGCACCCCAGTATTTCATAGTCAACCGGGAAAGCCCCATCGGGAATAGAAACACACCAGGAATAGAAGCCCTGATCTACCAAATGTGAACCTCTCGCATTAACTCGCCTGGTTCATTTTAAAATATTTAAATATCACTGCAGTAGAAAGTCATACATTTTTCCCCTTATGATCAAAATTTAGCTGTTTATATAATACTATATGAACTACGTTATCACACACATACGCACAGACACTCACACGTACACACATGCCCTATTGTACGCATGTATACTTTTCTGGTTTTTCTTGAGGGCAGGAGGATCTCAAAGTACGGATATATCTTTCTCGAAATCTAGACATGGAATGAAGTAAAAAAGTTTCTTTTGCTATCGATACTCTATCAAGCAGTAAAATGGTAATAGACACAATCATCCAAATACTATGTCGAAAATTCAAAATGCTAGAACACAGTTCACTGCTAATTTGTGAGAAATGCTGGATATAACAGCAGACTTACTTTTGTGTTGCACTTATGTCAGTATTGTGTTTAATTCAGAACTTAATCAAAAACTGCATCTAGACATGCAAAATTATTTTCCGCCTCTATGATATGCAGCATACTCAAAAATTTTAATACGTATCTCACGATTATATAAATGAACAAATTTAATATAGACGTTTCTTTTCTTTAGCCTAATTATCTTGTGAATCCTGGACCCAGAAAATAAAACTAAATAACATTAGAATACGAGTTATCGTTTACGGCATCCTAACATCCAAAATTTTCAACATGTATTTTAAAGTTTTATAACGAGAATAGTGCAGTTTTCACATAATGTGGGGAAGAATAAAATTATACAAATACTAAGAACACGTTCATAGAATTTGGCAGCATAAAACGCACACAGTGAAACTATTTTAACTTACTTTCTAACATTGTGTTGCCGAAAAACACCTATTCTTGAACCTAGAGTATTGAAACGGTACTCTCTTCCTCGAGTAAATTAATTGAATGTTAAAGGAATGTATACGTGTATTGGAGCAAATATCTTGTGTTTGAAATGTCGAGATTGTTACGGATTCTGAACGGTGCGATTCTTTCTCTCCCCTAGGACAGCTGACCACAACCATAAATCTAAGGCTCTCACCCTGCATTTAGTTTCATAGCTGACAGTAAGGCGACCTCTTAGGTGGTCTTTGTGTGTGAGATTCTCGTAACTGGGACTCCATATGTTTTCTACCGACGAACTAATTAAAAATAATGAGCTGAAGGGGGAAGCGAAGTGTCATATGGTCTAGCCGGGAACAAACAGATACCTAAAGTCCAGTCGGTGGCTTAGAGTCGACCGGGTTCGTCGTGCTAATCCGACGACTCGTGTTATATACACGGGAGTGCTGCCACGCAAACGCGTAACCTACCATTCAGAGTTCGCCTAATTAGTATGTATTTCGAGAGTAAATGAAATACAATCGATCGTCATAAGAGAATTAACCTGTGTTTCTTTCCAAGTACCCTGATTGATCCACCCAGAACGCCCTGAACCAAGAGCTCCTTGCCAAAAATGCTATATTTATAAATATTAGGACAACTCCGAGAGCAGCCGAGGACATCGATATTCGTCAAATTTTGTTAGCGATGCTGACAACCCTGGGAGTCAAGCTCCTGCTAAATAATTGAGCTGAACTGCGCGGCAATACTCACCCATACACCCCCGACTGCCGCAGTATCCAGTTCCAAACCTTTGTTGACTGAGACTTCCCTTATCCTCGTAACGAAAATATAAGGCAACTTTACTTTTTTAATTATCGTTTTATCGAATTTCATTGAACGATTGTGCAGATGTCGGTTGTTAAAAGGTACGTTAAATGCCCCATAAAATTGTATCTGAAACTAAAATGTAGCGGGTTTCAAACTAGAAATAATATACATTGTCTCGTGTGTTTATGAGAACTCCTAAGTGGTTTACCGGGAAGAACGTGAGTCAGTTGAATTCAATGTCATATCGGCGCGTTGACCATAGTAGCTCAAGGGTTAGCGTGGTTGGAGGTCAACCAGAAGATCCGTGGTTCAAATCCCGGCTATGGCATTGAATTTTTCAGTCTGATTCTACCTTTCCATACTTTATCCTGCACACTGCCAGTGTGAAAGAACAATTAATTTCCAATAATTGCCCTAATAGTGGTTAACTATAAAGCCCGGCTTTAAAGTACTTACAGCGCAGTAAGTCGCTATTAAGGTAGTTGTCTCATGTGCTTATGAGAACTCCTAAGTGGTTTACCGGGAAAAACACGAGTCAGGTGAAGAATTTAATGTCATATCGGCACGTTGGCCATAGTAGCACAAGGGTTAGAGCGGCTGGATGGCAACCAGGAGATCCGTGGTTCAAATCCCGGCTATGGCATTGCATTTTTCAGTCTGACTCTACCTTTCCACATATGCCTTTCGCTATATTTTGCTTCTGAGGTAAGCACAATGTTGTAACTTATCTTGCTGGAAAACCGTTTTCTGTGTACCCTTGCTAGAAAAATGCATTTTGATACCAAGAAATTAAATTCTCTTTAAGGTTACCGAGCAGTGCTTTAGACATTTCATGTTCCTACGGATTATTTTATAGAAATATGTATATCTGACTGTCATAACTGTGCACCATCTGAATTTTCTCCGAAGAGAAATTCACTGGTAGAGAAATATTGCTTGCCTCATCCATAGTTGAGGTCGATGGCTATTCTTATCATAGATACTACTTTAGTATTATAAGTTTCTGAGGTCAAACCATAGATGCAGAAATTATTTTTATGAGCGCTCTATGTGTAATTTAAAAGTATACACCTATGGTAATTTAACCATTTATAGCAAACTTGGCTTAAAGCCTAAAGCAATTCAGGCAGGACAAGTATAAAATGGAGCAGGGAAAACGACATGCTTTGTGTACTTGATGGTTTCATTAAATAGTTTAATTGAAGTTTCATCACATTACCTACAGTGTCTGTGAAATTAGATTTGCATAAATGTTAAATTAATGAAGTTAACGAGGCAAAAAATAGAATCTCGACCCAGTGAAACTCGCCGTGCAAGTTGGGAAAGGGGATGAAATATATATTGACGTGATCTGTTATAAATTATTTGGTATTAGTCGCGCTTCATTGTTCAGACATGCTGAAAATGAAATGTGTCCAGCTTAATTAAAATTTAGAGGGCCACGTGTGAAGTACGTAGGAGAAAAGTTGTGTGGAAAATTTGTCTAGGAAACAGAGATTTACATAACGATTAATTTTAAACAAGGATAAAGGAATTAATTACCCTGTTTCATTTACTAAATGTTCACAATCTGGAAAACACAGAGCGGCCTTAAATTAAGGGATGATTTGTAGGATGGGAAATTTGAGCACAATGTGCAGAATCAGTACATTGTCAGCACATTCGTTTGAGATTACTTGCATATACCTAGCAGGTAGAGGACGCAAGTAAAGCTACAGAAGTTTAATAGGAGCTCTGCAACAGCATGGAATGAGGTGGGAAACCTTAGGGTGACTTTTTTTTTTTTTTTTTTTTTTTGTATTTTACGTCCTCCAACGCTACGTCATATCGGACGATGAATGGAATGAGTGAAATGATGCTCAAATGAGCCCAGGGTCCATAGAGCTTACAGTTACCCGACATTCGTCTTTCAGGATAAGGGAAACCCCTGGAAAAGACCTTATCCAGATAACTCACCCTGCCGAGATTGGAACTCGGGACCTCTTGAACGTCAGGCAGACTCGCTACCATCTATGCTACCGAGGCGGGCTATAGGGTGACACGATTCGATAACGATATTCATAATCATAGAAGCGGTCTCTAACGTTTTCAGTTCAAAATGAGTGCCAGAAAATTTGTGGTAGATGATGGTGCATCATTCCCGTATTTGCCTACAGAACCTGGAAAAACACCGAAATCGTATGTGTCAGTTGGCAAATATATATCAGGAAACGAACTTGGGACCTCTGTTCCACACGTTACGATAGTTTCAGCTCTCTCAGTATACGATTTAGAGAAACTATTGCATTCAAACAAAAAATAAATAAATGTTGATATTTCATGGAAGTACAAATTTTTGGTATTTGAAAATAAAAAGAGTGTTTTTTGAAAGAGGCCCATGTGTGTGTTAGTGAAAATATAGAAACGCAGCTAATACACATTTGGTGTTTAAATTCAGTACCTTTTATAGAAAAATGATTTCCAAGAAAATTCTCCGTTCCTAATTACACCTTACGTAAAACATGTATCTATGTATGTATACCAACACTCTACATATGGCAACTATGGCCTTCAGGGTAACTTTACCCCTCCACATACCCTTTCATAGTGCGTCCTACACACTTCTAGTGTGAAATAACAATTAATTTGTATTAATTGTACCCAATAGTGGTCGAAATATAAAGCCCGGGCCTTAAAGTACTTACAGTATAATAAGTCGCCATTAAGGTAGTTGTCTCATCTGTTTATGAGAACTCCTAGTAGTTTACGGGGAAAACACGAGTCAGTTGAAGAATTTAATGACATGTTGGCACGTTGGCCATAGTAACTCAATGGTTTAGAGCGTCTGGATGGAAACCAGAAGATCCGTGGTTCAAATTCCGGCTGTGCAGTGAATTTTTTCAGTCTGGCTCTACCCTATCATAGTGCGTTCTACACACGGCTAGTGTGAAAGAACTATTAATTTCCATAATTATTTTTGTCGCATAAGCCATTTTCTAGATTCGGTGATTTCAGTTCTCATTAATTTATCATTCTATGTGTTCCTGTCACCACTTCAATGGTTTTCGCATGACATGAAAGTAATATGAAAATGTCAAGACTTGCGTATAACTTTCTGCTTTTAAACGTTTCAAAATCTCGTCGGGTTCGTATATCTCCTGTAATCGTAACTATACATATTATGGAATAATCATTTCTTCCACACTAGCCTCGTGTGGGCTAAGGTTTGAATAAATAGAGCCAGACTGAAAAATTCAAAGCTACAGTAGGGATTTGAAACACGGATCTACCGCTCTCCATGCGGTTGCTCTAAACCACTGAGCTACTATGGCGAATATGCCATGACATAAAATTCTCCAACTGACTACGCCGAGCGCTCCTCAGCGTTGTCCTAGCCTTACCCAGTTTGCCACCACAGAGTTTACTCACTCTGACCTGGCTCTGGCACCCCTTTCCGGGACACGCTGGCGCTCGTGGATTGGCTGCGCCTGGCTGAGACGGCGCGACACGAGCGTTGGTGCGGGTTGCTGAGCGTGAGCCGGAGGAGAGAGGTGTTCTTTGCTGGTGCCTGGTGGACCTGGGTAAGTTGCGAGAGCCTTTTATGCCTTCCTTGAGGGCTTTTCTGTAGTATTATTTTCAGTTATTATTGTTACGCTTTCCTTATCGTGGGTTTTCCTCTTTATAGTACATACTAGGTTGACTTAGCACTCAATCTTGCTTCTGTTCTGGTGCCACACGTGTTTGTGCATACATTTAACTGTGAAGCGATAAAGGATATGTATGAGCAAAGAGGTACTCTCATGGTGTGCGTGGGTATGTATGAGTAAGGATGGTTGTGATGACCTTGGAATGCAAGTTTCAAACTGGTTTAATCACTGCTTCTTTTTCTTATCACATCAAACTCAAGGTTGCCAACCAAGTTTATCAATATTTCATTGTTCAGAGTTACCGTATGTAGACTGCTTAGTACGCGATAGCACTTAAGTCGTTACGTATTAACCAACAGATATATTTTCTTATCGCTTCTGCTCTGCCATCGCCCAAGACATCTGCGTGTGTCCGTGACTCACTTCTTGAAGCCCTTTATTCACCCTAAAACGCCTTTGTGACTATTTTTTCCATTGTGATTACTAGTCTCGGTTATGCCATTGTTAAGGGTCCGAAGAATACCTATTCAAAAGGAGTCAAGTGCTACCCACTGAGAATTATGTTTCTCCCGTATCTTTTGTTACACGATTCAACCACCTGCCCCTTCACGTGTTGTAACAAGGATACATGATTTCTTTGATCCATCACGATTCATTACTTATTGCAATCGTTTAATTTCCGTACCAACTGTGTTTTGAATATCGAATCTTGGGTTTCGCTGTGAACGTTTCAGTTAACAAGGAGGAAAGGTAATTCAGAGCTATTTCAGCTTCATAGTGTATATATAGTGATATAATTGTGATATACCTAGGTTTTATATAGAATTTTTGTATTATAACTTTTATGTAGAATTTTATATGGAATTTGTATAGCATCGCATTTTATTTCTTTTGTTTTTACAAGTATTAGCTTAATGGAATTCCTACTTTTTTTTCTTTATTATTATTTTTTTATATTTTTTTTTTTTAAATATAGACAGGCCCCTCCCCGCCTGCCCGGTGGCGATCAACCGTCATTCATCGGCATGCATTCTACATCGCCTCCCGCATGCTGTTAATACTAACATGCAGGGATGCGGGGTTAGGTGTGAGAGATTAGTTGTGTTATTTGGCAGATCCCGCAATAAGCACTCTGGATAATGTTGAGGATGATGTGCACAGCACTACTTTTGCAGTTTACTATTTTTATTAACGACCTTCCGCCATCTTATGTTCGTAAGGTACACATTGGCCTCAATGTCTGCCCCATTTTATTCGCCATAGCAGTGATCTAATTTTGTTGTTTACTTATCCCTGAAGTCAGGCTCTTACGTTAATTATTTCTGTAAATTATTTTCTATTAATCAGTCTTTACAGAATTAGATGTACGCAGTGTATTTATATTGTAGTGTTCAACAGCACTTTGTCTCATCGATTTGTTTCTTACATTTCTAAGGTTTCATTTCCCTATGTATTTTTAGAAGTAAGGTTGCAAAAGAAGTAGCTGCCAGAAACAAAAAGACTGAAGTTAATTATGTTTTATGTTCATGATAGAAATTAATTGTTCTTTCACACCAGTAGTGTGTAGGACGTACTATGAAGGGGTAGAGCCAGACTGAAAAATTCAATGCCATAGCCGGGATTTGAATCACGGATCTTCTCGTCTCCGTCCAGCCGGTCTAAACCATTGAGCTACTATGGCCAACGTACCAACATGACATTAAATTCTTCAACTAGAAGCCAATTGACAGATAAATGGAATCTTCCCACTTCCAGAACATTAATAAAACACCTACCTTAAAACTATTTTGTGACTATAGCATCCCGAGTTCACGTAGTCCGCTCTTAATTAAACTTTTACAAATATTGAATCAATGTGTCAAAAACATTGCAGCCTCCCATCTCACTAGCATGCGATTATCATCCTGCCTTGTTGATCATACTGGGTCATCAATAAAGTGTCTCGCAGATGAGACAGAGTTCCGCTCCATAAGCGGAGGGAAATTTGTGCGAGTGGAGAGCGCTATGTGGGATTCAGTTGGAGTAACTCGGAAGTGAGGGCAGCAGTAAATAGTATTCTCTTGCAAATCAGCTATTTATTTCACTTGCATGTACACATAGAATCCTCCTGTATTCTGTGATTATTTGAAGATTATTTGAATCATGTCGTTATTACTGCAATCATTAAATCACAACAAGTATAAAACGAATCTACACACTTTATATCAGCTCATGGATAACATTCGTAAGAGATCAATTCTGTTACTCACAGTTAAGTAAGTAAAGTGATAACAACTAAATATATTGGTTTAAAGTAAATGATCAACCTTTAGAAATGCATTCAATAGTACTATGTTTTCGAGTCAATACATGACTGTTATAGTCCTATTGAACTTATTCCGCGTTATCTTTCTAATAAACATGGACGTTCATTTTAATCTGCAGAAGGGAAACCGGAAGGATAGCTCGTCGGTCGTGACCTATACTGAAAATCCTGTATGATCCTGTATATATTACAAGGGTGGTCTGAAAAGTTTCCGACCTAATAAAGATAAAATACTTTTTTTTCAGAATTTTTTTTTTCAACGTAGTCTCCTTGTAACTCTACAGACTTCTCCCAGCGACGCTCCCATCTCTGTAACCCGTCCAAATATTTCTCGGCGGTTTTCTCTGCAAAATAATTGTTCACGAAGGTGACTGCCTCTTCATTTGGCGAAAATCTGCCCTCCGACCGGAATGTTCAGATGAGGGAACAAAAAGAAATCGCTTGGGACTAAATCTGGTGACTAAGGCGGGTGGTCAAGCAGTTCAAAACGTAACTCTTGGTTTTTCGCCATTGCAACTGCCAAGGTGTGAGACGGTGCGTTGTCTAGGTGAAACAGAATTTTCTTTTTCTGCAAATGTGGCAGTTTTTCCGCAAGTTCTGACTTCAGCTTGTCAAGTAATGATGCGTAGTATGCTGCTGTAATGGTATTTCCTTTCTGAAGATAATCCATTAAAATAACTGTGACTCTCCCATAAAACAGTCGCCATCACTTTCCCAGCCAAGAAACAGTGTTTGCTTTATTTGGAGCCGGTTCCTCCTTTGCAGTCCATTGTTTTGACTGTATTTTTGTTTCGGGCGTATAATGGTTTATCCAAGTTTCATCTAAGTAATTAATCGATTAATCGGTGCCAAAACTCGGACTTTTTGCGCCTCAACTGCGCCAACAGAGCGTTCGAAATGTTCATTCGCACACGTTTTTGGTATAACGTGAGCAAACGCGGCACCCAAATCGCGGACAGCTTTCTCTATCTGAATGTTGGTTTAATATGTGACAAACACGTTCTTTTGACATGTTCATAGCCTCTTCTATTTCTCCCACTTTAGTTCGGCGTGGTCTAGTTCCATTTGGTGAACTTTGGCTATGTTTTCGTCGTTAACTGCCTTTTCTGGACGTCCCGAACGTTGGTCTCCCAAGCTCTTACGGTTACGTTTAAATTCAGCTGCCAAAAATTTCACGTGGTAAATGATGGTGCAGAATCCTCATCCACTCTCATCTTTGATTTGCGTAGGCGCATTGCCTTTCGAAAACAAATATTTAATGACAGATCGATACTCCATTTGGTACATTTTCATAAAAACACTCACATCAACTCACTCAACAGACTGTTGCATAAGAACTGAGAGTCCAAAATTGCTGAAACTTTGTTGAGTAATTGTCAATAGATGAACAACAAAATTCACTAGCTTTTAGTTACAAGTGCTGCTATCTTCGTGTTAAGGTCGGAAGCTTTTAGGAATATCCTGGTATTTATATCACTGGGCACATTTAACAATGCCATTGAATTGGTGGCAGTTATTGTATACAGAGTTCACGTAGTTCCTACTTTAGTTTATTCAAACATTGCTATTTGTCCTGTCTAATACAGTGCGTATTTAGACTAATTTTGCATTAGAGCCAGTACTACAACAAATATTTAGTTATCTTTTACAGTAGATTTTTGTCGACATTTATAAAAGGCCAAATAATCTTTCAACATTTTATGAAACCAAAACCCAAAAGTTAATCTTGAGGTCTGTTTTTTTTTTTTTTTTTTAATATACATTAACTCGGTCGCAATTTTAGTTCCAAACGAATCATTCACCATAAACCTTTGGTAAATTAAAATGCCAGTCGGACGAGCTACGATGTGAATTAAGTTTGAAACATTTAATATAATCAGTAGCGCAGAAAACAGACCGCAGACGCCTCTCAATGTATTTGCGTTCCATTCAGAATTTTTGGGTTGAGTGCTGTTAAAGCAATCGGATGTTTATCCTGCTGCTGGCTTTTGTTGAGGAATCCATTGTATGGAATCTGCGCCGAACAAACACTCCTTGCAATAACAAAGAATGGATAAGGTTCAGTAACATGTGGCATGATAACGTACTGTCCCACTGTACGACAAAGAATACTTCTGATAGTACACTGCAGGAAGCTAATAGTGTACACTGATGCAATGTCATGAGGAGTGATAGTGTACCCGTAATTGTAGAACGGAGAAATTCCTAAACAAACAAGATATTCGCTGATATCCAAAATTGCCGAAACGCTACATTAGCATTCGTTTTCCGGTTCAGTGGCCTGCAGACCGTCTGAATTAAATTGTTAATTACTAATTTAAATTAATTGATGAAAATTATTCCTTTCTTCACACTAGCCTATACAAGCTAAGGTATTGGATTGATAATCAACATAAAAAGTTCAATGCCATGGCAGGGATTTGAACCATGGATCTACTGGATTCCGCCCAGTCGCTCTTACCCATTGAGCTACCATGAACAATTTACCGTCATGGCATTACATTCGCCAATCAACTCATACTTTCCCGGTAAACCACTACCGGCTCTTGCATCCGAGATATACCATTTGTGGCGACTTTTATCGTAAGTACGAGGGCTGCCCAATAAAGAATGATCACAATTTTTTTTACAACGTACCTTTATTCATCCTCAAAATTTTGAAGGTACTTCTCAAAATAGTCTCCCCTAAATGCGATGCACTTGTCCCAGCATTTCCGCCAGTCTTCAAAGACATGCTGGAAACCATTCGGCAACAATATTGGCAATATGCGGCCGCGCAGTATCGTGGTGCAGCATCCAGCCTGCTTTACGAATATGTGGTCTTTTGCGCCTGATATGTACTTGCAATGTTTTCAGGACAAACCTGTAGTATTTTCCGGTTACTGATGTGTGTGCAGGTGCAGCATGCTGATAAACCATTCCATGAACATCAAAGAATGAGATGACCATAACTTTTCCAGCAGAAGTAACCACTTTTGTTCTTTTGGGGTTTGGTGATGAAGGAGATTTCCACACTGAACTTTGCTGTTTGCTCTCAGAATCAAACTGATGTAGCCAGGTTTCATCAGCAGTGATTACGTTTGAAAGAAAAACCTGATCTTCCTCTAACATCAACTTTAACTGCATGTTTCTGCCATTGCAGCGGTAGGCGATACTAAACATGTCTAAACTTGCCTGGTTCTCACAGGCGGGAACCAGGAGTACCAACAATGAAACTACTGCGGCGTATTTGTTTCGCATTAAGCTAACAGAATATAGTAAGATTGAATTTTAGTGCGACAAATTATGACCATAAAAATTATGATGATTCTTTATTGAACAGCCCTCGTACTTGAGTCGCAGGCTTCATTATTTTTCTCCTATTATTTACGAGCTATTTTTTCATATCGACGCTATCAATCCAATACCTTAGCCTGTATACGGCTAGTGTGAAGAAAGGAATAATTTCCATCAATTAACTTAAATAATAAGAGTTAATTATGAAGTCTGGGACTCAAGTACTTACAATAGTAAGTCGTCACCACCAGCGTATTTCGGATGCGAGAGCCCCTAGTGGTTTAGCGGGAAATTATATGAGTCGATTGGAGAATGTAATGTCATGACGGTAAATTGGCCATGGGAGCTCAATGGGTAAGAGCGACTGGATGGAAACCAGTAGATGCGTGATTCAAATTCGGCCATGGCATTGAATTTTTCATGTCGACTCCATCAATCCAATCGTTAACTACTAATATTAAAAGGATGAATAATAAATAACGCAAATTCCATTTTAATATTCTTGTTCCTCCAAATGTAACATTTTTAAAGAAAAGGTAGGTATATAATAATGAGATGTCAACAATAAGTTTAAATGTTTTCTTTTTCATGCTTTTCTCCAAGGTATTTATCTTGTTTAGTTGCATAAATTCATATTCACATTTTATATTCTATGAGAAGGGGATTCTCTTCACTTGATTGCCATAGAAACCAAAGTTTTTGTATGAAACAAATCGAATTGTTTATGCAACTAAATAAAATATCTACCTCTCAAAAACGTGAAGGAACCAATATGTTGCCAAGTTATCGGTGGAGAATCAACTATAATGGTTCATTTGTTAATCTTTTCTTTTAAAAAGAATAATTTTGAGTGTGCATTTTTTTAATTAGTTGATTTTAGGTTTACTTGCATGGTTTCTCACTTATGAAAGGCCATGTACCTAATTTACAGAACGTAATTACAACAAAACGTTGTAAGTATAATGAAATGTTGAATTCCAACCGGTCACAGTTGTAGTTCTGAAAGAGTTGATTTAATTTAAGCCCCAAAATATCATTTTTATATTGTTTTAATATATTTATTAGATCGGTCAGCGATAATACATGCTTTGCAGATCTGAGAGAACAGATACAAAATAATTATACAGTAATAACATTGTAGAGGTAGGACAGTGTACTTCCTCTGAACTAATATAAAGTGTTACTGCACTAATAAAATGGTATATATATATATATATATATATATATATATATATATACTTCAATAGTGAGAATTTACACAGTAGAACAGAAGAATAGAAAAGAAAATTGGAACATTAGATCATTCAGAAGTAGAAGTGTCATCACTGTAAAGCAGGTTCTGTGGCAGTCGTCGCTTCAGTCGCGTTGGCCGCCGACTTCGAACGCCGATGTTATACGTCACAGCTCCTGGGACGTGGCGTAGATTGTAGAAGAAGCGTCGAGCCATCTGTCGGATGAAATGGTGGAGAGGAAGAAGTTTGTGATGCAGCTGCTCGTTGCGGACAAACCACGGAGAATTGCTGGCGATTCCCAAGGAATCGACTCTGGATGACCTGTAGACGCCTCAGGTGACAAGTACTGGCAGCTTCCCAACCTGACAGGCTTATATAATAAGAGGTCGAACCAAATATTTGTACAGGAGCAGTGAAGATTCTTAGCCGAGTGAGGTGTGTTTATTTTTATATTTGTTATTCTAAATTTACTTCAAAGTTATTTAGGAAGAAATCCCTATGAATTAGTTTTGGCTTTTTTTTTTTGTTAAGTGAGCGAGATTAAATGAGCGAAAGTAACACGTGTGATAAAGTGAGTTCAGAATGGAAAGGAATCAATAATGTTAATTTATTTTAACGACCTTGTAGGGAGTTTAAAATTATTTGAAATAACATTTGAATGTTAAATGCTCTAAACAAAGTTTTGAAAAAGAAACTATAAAATTAATTGAATAAAGTGACTGTATAGGTCTTCACGAGTGGCGAGTAGGAGATTTTCATTTACCATAGTGACGGGAAAATCAATAATCTTGCTTTTCAAAAGGGAAAGAAAGGGTCAAGATAAGCCGTAACGTCGTACAGGACGGAGGTAAATCATTCTACGTGTGGACACGAAAGAAGAGAAACGCGTAGTGATGTGTTCTTACGAGATAGTAAAAGGTATTCAGTTATTAGTTCTTCTTAAAATAAATATCCGTCACTTTTGTGTAAAAGTGTTAATATTTTAATGCATATTTACTTGGTAAACATAGGAAATGTGGAGAAAAGAACTGAAATAAATAACTGTTTGTTAAACCACGCTAAGTTTGTTCATCTTGATTCGAGACCACGACCTTAAGCAAAATATCATTACATTTCGAATACAAATTAACGTTTCATCACAACCGGGAAAATGTTTTAATTCCATAAAAATTATTCAACAAGGAACGCTGCATAAAACGACATAACTTTAAAAGCCTCTACAAATGGTGCCCAACGGTAGGGTTCGATATAATCTACGTGGAAAAGATCACATTTGCGAAAACACCTCTACAGTTCTCAATAATAAGTAGATTTATTCATTTACTTTCCCCTTTTACCGTCATTTTATGGATTATTGCAGCCTCCTGTTCTTAACTACTCTATATATTAACAAAGATCATCACACAAAAATACCAAATAAGTCATCAGTTTCCTTCTGAGTCTTCATTTTGTATCTCCTAAATGACTGTTGTTTTAAAACAACAGAAAAATGTTAACATTTATTTCAGGTTAAATACATGTATTTTTATTTACAATAAAAACACAAAAATTCTAAATTATGACTGCTAAATTCCTGTCTCTCTTTTCTCTATTGCCTTGAATTAATATTGTTTAAAATCCATACCCTACCACACATGACACTAGAGCTAGTGAAAATTGATATACCTAGTGGAATCGTATTTAGAAAGTGAAGCTTAAAAATTAAAGTATATTTGTAATTTATTTTTGGGATATCGGCAGTAATGCTTCCCAAATATGGGATGAATTGTTGGTAAATATATAAGTTTCATATATTATGAGGCAGATATAAGTCTGTAGTAGCTATTATTCAAACCTAGGTTTGTATTACAGTTTTAACAACTTTATATTCCAGAGAAACTAATAGTTTAAAAGAATCACCAATATAATTTTGCCATTTATTGACTCCCCTGAAGTAATTTATTTGGAAACCATAAATGATTACTTTAGTGTACATAACTTGAAAGACTAGTCAGTTACAAAACTGACATAATATAATGAATAATTGTTAGCAAAAGCTATCGAAGACAATTATTTTGGTAATCTTCTCTTTCGGAAATCTGTAGTTCAGGTTTTCCGTGTAAATAAAATAAGACATACTCATCTACATAATTGTATGTGGCTACTGAATCAGGTTGTCGCTCAGGAGAAGAAAATATGTCTATGTAAAACAGCAGAGAAGCAAAAACTGATCCTTAGAGTACTGCTGCAGCAATTGTCCTTTTTGTCAATATTGTCGCGACTGGCGGCCGACGCGCACAAAGATACTGTGCACCGCGGAGATAAAAGGATTGCCGAAACAGATAGATAACTAGAAGATTTTAGTGCCGTCTTGGTCATTCTAGAAATATGAGTAGAAGCACAAATAAGAAATCGCAACACGCTAAGTAACAATCGTAATGAGAAGTGGTAATCGGAATCGTAAAGCTGTGTTTTAAAAGTGAACTCCTTGTTTGTGGATGTGGCAGATGAACTTGGAGGTTGTATTTGTATATGTTACGTAATTCTGCCACTGTAAGGGTTAACCAAAGTGTTTTTCAACTAAATAAGGAGCATTTTGGAATTTCTGCAAATTGAACTTTTAATTAGATTAACACACAAAGTCTCAATATTCTGGCATTTTGGGTTCGTAGAATTAAAAGTCTTGTTTGAAGAAATTTAAAACGCTCTTTATTTCAGTAGAAATACTTTTGTACATCCCTTACAGGCTCTAAAAATGACGTAACATACACCTACACAGTGTCTAGTTGCTTCACCACACGTAAACAAATGAATTCATGCGGTACATTTGAAACAGCCGCACACACAATTAAAAACTGCATTACATTTCCAATGTCCACACAGCTGCACACTACAAGTGTCAGTTCTTCACCAGCTCATTCGCTGACTAGCAGCTCTCTCGCGCCTCGCTGCCTACCAGCAGACCAGCAGAAGATGCGGGTCGCCCAGAATTACCTGGACAGGGCATTTGCTGCTCAGCAATTAAGCCGTTTAGTGCGGCTTTATTCTGGGCAGAATAGAAGATATAGAAAGACAGGTAATATAGAGAAGTCTAGAAAATATGAAATCATTACAATTTTATAAGCAAATAAAACGAAATTGGGGATGAGAAGCATATGTAGATTACTGCAATAGGCAAGAAAGAGAATGGTTAGCATGGATGAGAACAGGAATAATATTTCTAAGAGGGATAAGAGGTGGGGGAAAGGGAATTTGTGAATTGTGTAGAGGAAAAGAAAGCATAGAACACTATGTAACAGAATGCGAGGAGGTTGCAATGTGCAGAAAAAAGGTTTGGGAAGAAAAATGGGAGAAATTAGAGAAGAGGATAGTAGATATAAAAATGTTAACTGGCAGGGAGGAAAAGAAGGTAAGAAGAATTGGTGAGTTCTTGCAGAAAGTGAAAGAAAAATGGGCCAGAAATGTAAAAAAAAAAAATGTAAGAAAGTAAGAAGGGGAAGAAAGGTACTAAATAAGTAACAAGGAGGTATGGAGGTTAAGAGCTACCTGGCAGAACAAAAGACCAGGGTGTCATGCAAGCCAAGGTAGTAACAAGGTAAAGACAAATAAATGTAGCCAAAAGTTGTAATTTGTAAAATTTTGGAATATGCACAATAAATATATCATATCATATCAGTAATAAAAGAATCATCTTGTGTCGCAAGCGGTTGTCATGGGCAGCGGCATATCTAGCCATGTGTGGAACGCAAAGTGCCCCGGGGGGTTGTGCGCCCAGGGCTGACTGCGGTCTTCCGCCTGCCTGAGAAGCATCTGAGCATAGCCCATTAGACAGGATAAAGGGAAAGTAACAAATGTTAGGGTATGGGTACAAAGTCAGGGGAAAGTGGCCCTGCTCAATTTAGTCGTCCAAAGCGTCTTTGGGCAGTCGGTAACTTGGTCTCCGGCGAGGAACCCTATTGTCATACCGGCCCAGGGTATTCACCAGGTTATTGGGGTGGGAGCCTAGCTTACTGTAGATGGTACGGGTTCTCTTCCGGACCACGTCTACAATATAAGGGACACTGGAGTAGGTGTGGAGGATATTGAGGCGGTCCTTGCCCGTAAAGCACCTCGTTGAGCCCTCCCGGCACTCAACACCTCATAAGATATGACATGTGATAGGTGAGGACTACGGATGGGAGGTTTCCAACAGGTCGGGGTTTTTCTCAGGGTAGGTTTGCATGAGTACTCGCTTTTTGAGTTCCAGGGAGTGGGTGCGTCCTGACAGGGTGTGGGTATTATCACATATAAGACACCACGACCTTTGAATACCAAGTTTATTGTTATAATTAGTCCTCTCCACTCGCCACTATTGACGATGTTGTTCGCACATTAGGCGCGAGATTTGAGACTTTCACGTTGTTGCGCGCATGACACGACTTATATGTATCGGTGTACGCGTTGTTCCTAAACGTGGGTAGTAACTTACTTCGCATAACGTAGTATTCCCGGAGGATTATTAAACAAAAGAACAGAGTTTGGTAATATCTTAATGACGTTGTAACGAGTGCAGTTTCTCTCCTTCGCTACCACAGAGTGTTCGATAACCACTTAATGTGAGTTACTCCGTCTATCCACGAACGCGGACTCTGATGAAATTTCTGTACTTGTTGCCTTCATCACACGCCGAAACAGAGTGATTTTCCTAGCAAACATCGAATGTCGCCATTACACGAATTTCCCCTTCCTTCCGCCGAATTTTGGACACTTTAGAGGTCATGTGACCGGTTGCTTGTCCCTTATAGGTTGTGTTTTATCCCTACTCTTGACTAAATAGCAATTTCTAGTGTATGAGGCATGTATTCCTGGCGAATTTCTCTTTCCCACAGTCTAGCTAATTAATGCATAAGCATGTTTGGAACTGTGTGCCTTAGATTCCAGAGTCTATTCTCTCGTCACGTATTATTTTCAGGTCAATACTTATGCTGGCGCCGAGGGTCTACCCTTGGAGAATCCCACCTTTGTCGGCAAGAAATACCCAAAGAACCTGTCTGTGCGGAACAATGTTCATTTTGCCCTCTCCCTTACAACGTTGGGTTCATGCTTTTAATAATATATATTGGGATTGCCTGTTTAGTACCTGCACTTTTATGCTTAATCATTATCCTATATTTATTATAACTTTAATTCCTATTGTGGCATCTATCCGCCCTTAATTATGCATGTAATCAGACTTTCGGGGTTATTATGATGATATAGCCTAACAGGGACGGTATCATATGCCCTTCTGATAATTTAGAACAGGGCTTTTATACTAAAAGTCACTTTCGAAATTCTCAGAATATCCCATCATTGTGTGAGCTGATTGGTGTATGCGTGTATGTGTACTATGATATGCGTCGTCGCTAGTGAACGAGTGGAGGTTAATTACATATTAACTTATACAAAACATTACATGAAGTACACAAACAATATTTCTTAAAACTATTATAATGGATCCTTACACAGTGGTTCAGGCTTTGTCCCTGACATACCAGGTATTTGACCATTGTCTCTCTGACCTGCCGCTGTTCTCTTTTCCGGCCATTATCTCTACGTGTCCTTTATAGTTCACAAACAGGTTTTTCGAGCTTAGCAACCGCTCAACAAAGATATTTGTGTCACTAATTACATTGGAATTCCATTCATTCTTTCATTACCCATACACAATATGACACTCATATGAAACAATTATTCCCTTGGTTAACTATACAGATCACATAGTTTTTTTTTTTTATTTAATTTTTATTCCTCCATTTGTTACCTCATTACACATACCTTACTTTATACAAATTGTTTTCTTTTATACATATTATACGTGTACTTTCTGACCTAGCTACCAATTTCACATTCATTTGGGAGATTAAGGGGTCCTTTCCCAATTTTACGCTTTACGTGGGACTTGCTTAATGCTTTCTCGTCGCAACAACAAAGAAGGAGTGAACGAAAGAAAAGAAAGAAAGCATACTCGAAGGGACATACTTATTCATTTGATAAAACTGCATTCTCTTCCCATTAGATTATCTGTTACAGCCTTATTCTCTCCCACTAATTTAATCTGAATAATTCTATCTCAATGCCATTCCCTCGCGATAATGCCTGACGGTCTGTGAATCACGATTGTGTCGATTTACGCGCCTCCTTGAATGGGCGTATCGAGTCAAGATGGTATTTCCCTACTTCTCGTCCAGTTCTAATGTCACCTAGTCTAAATGTTCTGTCACCCACGCAGCTGATTATCTCCAGAGGTCCTTTCCATAACAAGTTCAGCGTCTTATACTGTTTCTTCAGCAGTGAGGACTTGTCATAATTCCTAACCAAAACTTTGTCTCCTGCCTGCGGTTTCCAAGTATGTGCGTGTCTCGTGGCTTTGCTCTTTCGCTTGTTAATTCTGTCTGTTATTTTTTTAAAGGCTCGCTTAATTCTTTCTGCTTCCGTTTCTTCAATAATGGGTAAGGATTTTGGGACGCCCTTTATTATTGGGTCTGGTGACTGTCCGGTCATGAGCTGCACCGGCGGGCATCCATGGCTGGGGTGTACAGAATTATTCATAATCCATTGAACGTAGTGTAGATACTCAGGCCATCTAGCGTGCTTTACATGGCATAATATTCTCAGGTACGTATTCAAGTCGCGCATTGTGCGCTCGGAGGGATTACTTTGTGGGTGATAAGAGCTTATATAGTATAGTTTGACATTTGCTTCTTTGAGCGTGTTAACAAACTTATGTCCATGGTGTACTGTTGCATTGTCCAGCAAAATTGCATCCATCTTGCCATACCTAGGGATGTATTCCTTAACTATCTTTTCTGCGCATTTGGCGCTGGTTAACCTCTTTAGTGGGTACAGGGTTACAAACTTCGTCATTACGTCAACCATGACGAATATGTACTTTAGGCCAGTTCTACCTGTGGGCAATGGGCCATGTTCATCCAGAGCGATCATTTTCAGAGGTGAATCTCTAGATATGGCCAACGGTGCTCTATCGAATTTAATGTTAAGGGGCTTTGCCTTCTGGCAGATCTCACAAGTGGATATAATTTTTCGGGCTTTTCTTCCTAATTTTGGCAAGTAGAGGTGTTCCGATATGGTTAAGCACGTTCTGTCTACGCCTGCGTGAATTAATGCAACATGGTATGCCTCTATTACCAACTCCTCTAATTCGGCGGGTATATATACTTTCCAGGCAGGTACGTGTCTTCCATGCAATTTGTATATCACATTTTCAAATAAACCTAACTTTCCTTTGTTTTCTGGTCCAATTGGGGGCAGAGTTTCCCGAATTTTGGCCAATTTACTGTCGTTTCGCTGGTATTCCTCTAATCGTTTTAATTTTGTAGCCACTCTGTCATTCAGTTTTAAGTCTAATTTCATTATTTTGACTTCTCGTTGCGCACTCGGTACAGTCTCGGGAAGGTTCTCACCGATGCTTATCCTCGAAAGAAGGTCACTAAAAATATTACAGCTTCCGGGGATGTGCCTTATATCTACACGGTATGACATTATCTCGTGGATATACCTTGATATTTTTCCACTGGTCATCTTGCAATTCTTTATAAATGCTAGGCTCACGTGGTCGGTGTATATGATGACTGGTTTGTTATAAATATAATGTTTGAACTTTTGTATTCCGTAAAATATAGCACCAATCTCTTGCTCAGTAACACATGCGATTCTTTCAGCAGCGTTTAGCGACCTTGACGCTGTCGCAATGACGTGGAGCTCCCCTTCGGGGTATTCCTGGGTTAGAATGCACCCGTATGCAACCATTGAAGCATCGGTATACATAATGAAAGGCAAGTCCGCTCTGGGGCGTGTTAATAATATTGAGTTGGCAAACAACTGTTTCAATTTATTGAACGTATTCTCCTCTAGGTCCGACCAACTCCATTTAGTGTTCTTTAACAACAGTGCCCTCAAAGGAGCCGTTTCCTTGGCATAATTTATTAAAAATCGGCTCTGGTATCCCAACACACCTAAAAACTTCTTCACTTGTTTCGCATTCCGTGGTCGCGGTATTTTCAAAATGGATGCTATGCGTTCCTTATCCGGTGATATGGTTTCACCTGAAATTACATATCCTAAAAATGTTACAGTCTGTGCGAAAAACTTGCACTTTTCCCAGTTTAAGGTTAGGCCACACTCTCCAACTCGGTCTAGTATCGTTTCCAGATGGTCCAGGTGTAGGTCGGTGTCTAGGTCATGCACTAATATGTCGTCCACATATTGGGAAATGTAATTTCCAGTATTTGTTCCAAATACAGCGTGCATGGCTCGCAAGAAACCACTCCCTGAGACGCACAAGCCGAACGGGCATCGTCGAAAGCAGTACACTTTTCCTTGATGGATGAATCCTTGGTATTTCCGCAATTTTGGCTCTACTTCAATTTGTAAGTATGAGTTAGTTAGATCGAGAGATGTAAACCATTTCTGTCTCCCGATTCCGGCTAATATTTCCTCTATGTTTTGCGTCCTCGCATTATCAGGCTTGATAAATTGGTTCAAATGTCGCGCGTCGATAGTTATTCTGACTGTACCGTTCTTTTTCTTAACAATACACAGTGGTTGTACGTACGGTGTGTCCGAAACTTCTATTATTCCGTCCTGCAACATTTCGGTTATCTTTTCAGATACTGCCTCCCTTATTTCCTGGGGTATAATCCTACATTTGTAGTGGTTGATTGGTACTTCAGCAACTTCAAATGAATATGTAAACATATTGCATCTGCCAGTTCTAGCGGAAAAAATATTTCGGTTTTTTAACAAAATGTTTTGCAGTCTCTGTCGTTGTTCTATGGAAAGTTGGGTCAGCTGTCCGATTCGTGTTTCTACCTGCTCCGCGAAGGTCTCTTTTGTCTCCTCCGTCTGTTTACGTCTGCCCCTCTCTTCTGCGTGCATTATGCCATCAGCTGTCTTGCTCTCTAGGTCACTGCACTCCCGTCTATTTTGTAAACATTGCAGACTTCTATTGTTTACTCCATCGTCATTCCCAATATGAATGGCTTCTACGTAAAATTCTTCGTCCTGTAATCTGCTCTCCCCCTCGGACAGGTGAACATGACTTTCCTGAGGCCCAGAGATAAATGGAATTTCTACCTTAGTCCCTGATATATTAAATGTGATTTGGGATTCTTTGTAATCAATGTTTGATTTCAACATGTGTAGTAGGTCGCTTCCTAAAATAATATCAGTTGCGAGTCCTCTCACGACAAAACATACAAACTGCATTTCGTTGTTTTGCACCCTGGTGTTAAGCAAGATTTGTTTAGTTATACGTTGCTTTGTCCGTCCAATCGCGCCACTGCATACTGCATTCTTGACCGGCAATGTTTGCATTTTTATTTTCAGATTAACCAACTGGTCGTAAAGGTTTTCGCTGCATACGGTTACAGATGACCCAGTATCAACTACCATATTAAAAGTCATTCCTGCTATCTCACCACTTATTCTCGGTGCCTCCATAACTTCTTGCGTTGCAGTGTTTCTTTCTAATGACGTAATTTTGCTACCACTTGCTCCAAAACTGTTATTTTCTTTAATTCGCGGCACTACTGGTTCCAACTGTTTTTGTATTCTTGTACTGCTTAATTCTACGTTCCCAAGGTTTTGTGCGACTCGGAGTGTCTTCTTATCGGATGCGTGCGGGGAATCCACCCATCCGGACCTTAGTTTTCCGTCGGGGTTGGAGTCCTGGGTTGACTCGTACTGGCTGCATTTGCATTGTAAAAGGTGTGCGTGCTCGTCAGCGGCGAAGGTGGGCGTGGCAATGTTGCCTGCGTCTGGCTCTCAACTATGGGACGGTCGTTAGTGGTCGTAGTTCGGTAATTCTCTTCACGGCTTCTAGGTCTATTGTTTCCCCGAAGTGTATTGTTATTACTTGCGTGTCCACGCCGGGCGAAGGACATGTATCTCAGAGGGTACGTTTGTGGAGGCCTGTTATTGCTATTTTGATGGCTGCTGTGTCGCCATTCTTCCCTCAGCCGTGTATCATATGGTCGCGGGTTCCTATCCCTGTTGCCTGGGTTATAGTTATGGTACCCGTTTCTAGGCTGTTGTGCCCTCATCCCATCATTGAAATGTCGTCTGGGTTGTGGCCTAAAGTCTAAGTTTTCTTCAGTCCAACCTGTTTGTGTTCCATGTCCCTGTAATGCGGTCAGCAAGTCTATTGCTTCTCCCATTGTCCGTGGTCGTGCCACTACGATATGATTCCTGATTACATCGGGATAGTGATTTCCCATAAGCGCTATGAATTGGTCTTCCGGCATGGCTGGTTCCAAGAGTTTACTCAATTGTCCTAGTCTCAAAAAGTAGTCCGTCATCGATTCGTGAGAGCCTCTGGGGTACCTACCATTATTAATTTGGTTCCTGACGTTGTATTGTGCGGCGTCACTCCAATATTTCTGTATGAAGGCCGCCCGAAAGTGATTGTACCGTGCCGATTCTCCTACCGTCAGCCGAAACCAATTTAAAGCATGTCCTTTCAGGCCCCTCTGAACTATTATCATCTTGTATTCTTCTGGGATTCCTCTTAAGTTAAAATATGCCTCTAAATCGTTGATGAATTGTTTGGCGTTATCGCGCGTGCTATCAAATTGTGGAACAGGCAATTCGCTTAGAAATTGCATTGACATAGGTATTGTATGGCGAGTCCCGGGCGCGTTATGAAATCGGTAACTACTGTCAGAATGTGACAATGGGTCATCTACACTAATATTGGTTCTTTCTTCACTCTGTCTTCCATTGTCTGATGTGACAGGAAGTATATTGTCTGAGGTGACGGGAAGTGTGGAAGCGGAACTTTGTAAAGGGTTTTCTCCGCGTTTCCATAATTCCCTTACCTCTCTAGTAGCTATTTCTTTCATCTTCTCTCGTACCTTATCACATTGTGAGGTGACTACCTGTGTCAATTCATCCCGTACTTTAACTATCTCGTTGGCACATGATTTTTGACTTTACCCTATTAAAGCTCTTACACTTTCCAATTCGGATGCAACCCCAACCTCTAATTCGTTACACTTGTCTGAAATATTGACACATGTAGTCATGGTCTCATTCCTTAACTCATCTATCTTATTATTCATTGTTACACTGATGTTATTATTCATGCTGCCAGCTTCCTTATAATCTGCCCTAATTTGTCGCACCTCTTCCTGAGTGGATCTGAGTTCACTCCTCACTACACATATTTCACCCTGGAGGTTATTTCTTACTCCAATTACCTCACTCATGACCTCACTAAACTGCCTATTTATCTGGTTACTCATTTCTCCCTGTGCCGTTGTAAATTTACTTTCTTGCTCCTTGAGTTGTTTACTAATATCTGCCAATTCACTACTGTGTGCGGCAATTTTACTGCTTAACTCGCTACCTTGAGCGGTAATCTTACGGTTCAGCTCCCCTAATTCATTGCCTAGCTCATTACCTTGGGCAGTAATTTTGTGGTTTAGCTCACCTAACTCATTACCTTGAGAGGTAATTTTGTTGTTTAGCTCACCTAACTCATTACCTTGAGAGGTAATTTTGTTGTTTAGCTCCCCTAATTCATTGCCTAGCTCATTACCTTGGGCAGTAATTTTGTGGTTTAGCTCACCTAACTCATTGCCTTGAGAGGTAATTTTGTTGTTTAGCTCACCTAACTCATTCCCTATCAGGTTCATCTTCTCTAGCAACATTTGCATCATGCTATCCATACTTGCTGTATTCCTGTTCGCTACCGGAGTAGTTACCTCGGCCTGCCTAATATTACATTCTCTGTTTCCCTCAACGCCTACATCCATTCCCTCAGATTCCTGGTACACTTCTAAAATGTTATTGTCTGCCATGTTGCTACCTATCTCAATTACTTTCTTATTTCGGAGTATCATCCGCTTATTCCTTTTTACTCACTTTTCCGGGTTCTCAAAATTTCGTTAATTTTTTTTTTATACACGCTTTTCTAAGTCCTATTCCTACTGGCAGCATCTATCTACTCATGCAAATACAACAATTAATTTATAAAACAAAAAATACATTTACATCCAATTATCTCCACTTACGTACTGTTGATGTCCGTGCCTGGTGTTGCTGTCTTCCTGAGTCAGGGTTTTATCACTTTCACATGGGGGGGGGTTTGAAGCTGTGTTGCACTACGAAGTATTGTTGCGTCTACGTTGTTGTCTTGTCGACGTTGGCTGTCCTGCGGGAAGTCGTACTCTGTTGCGTTGTGCACTGGTGCATCGTCCTAGGTGTTCTGGGCTCCGTTGGTTCCAAGGTCTAGTTGGCGGTACTTACGACGGTGAATACATCAGTCGAGACGCCGAAGAATGCTCCAAATGTTGTAGGTCACTGGTACAGTCAGGACTAGGTTAACCACGTTGGGTTGATGGTACCGTCAGGACTACGTTAACCACGTTGTGGCGCCAATTTATGAGGCGGTCCTTGCCCGTAAAGCACCTCGTTGAGGCCTCCCGGCACTCAACACCTCATAAGATATGACATGTGATAGGTGAGGACTACGGATGGGAGGTTTCCAACAGGTCGGGGTTTTTCTCAGGGTAGGTTTGCATGAGTACTCGCTTTTTGAGTTCCAGGGAGTGGGTGCGTCCTGACAGGGTGTGGGTATTATCACATATAAGACACCACGACCTTTGAATACCAAGTTTATTGTTATAATTAGTCCTCTCCACTCGCCACTATTGACGATGTTGTTCGCACATTAGGCGCGAGATTTGAGACTTTCACGTTGTTGCGCGCATGACACGACTTATATGTATCGGTGTACGCGTTGTTCCTAAACGTGGGTAGTAACTTACTTCGCATAACGTAGTATTCCCGGAGGATTATTAAACAAAAGAACAGAGTTTGGTAATATCTTAATGACGTTGTAACGAGTGCAGTTTCTCTCCTTCGCTACCACAGAGTGTTCGATAACCACTTAATGTGAGTTACTCCGTCTATCCACGAACGCGGACTCTGATGAAATTTCTGTACTTGTTGCCTTCATCACACGCCGAAACAGAGTGATTTTCCTAGCAAACATCGAATGTCGCCATTACACGAATTTCCCCTTCCTTCCGCCGAATTTTGGACACTTTAGAGGTCATGTGACCGGTTGCTTGTCCCTTATAGGTTGTGTTTTATCCCTACTCTTGACTAAATAGCAATTTCTAGTGTATGAGGCATGTATTCCTGGCGAATTTCTCTTTCCCACAGTCTAGCTAATTAATGCATAAGCATGTTTGGAACTGTGTGCCTTAGATTCCAGAGTCTATTCTCTCGTCACGTATTATTTTCAGGTCAATACTTATGCTGGCGCCGAGGGTCTACCCTTGGAGAATCCCACCTTTGTCGGCAAGAAATACCCAAAGAACCTGTCTGTGCGGAACAATGTTCATTTTGCCCTCTCCCTTACAACGTTGGGTTCATGCTTTTAATAATATATATTGGGATTGCCTGTTTAGTACCTGCACTTGTATGCTTAATCATTATCCTATATTTATTATAACTTTAATTCCTATTGTGGCATCTATCCGCCCTTAATTATGCATGTAATCAGACTTTCGGGGTTATTATGATGATATAGCCTAACAGGGACGGTATCAATATGGGACGCAAATATACGTCCAATATCGTAGATAATTCGCAGCACTCTGTTCTGGACGCACTGCAGCCTGCGAATAGTGGTAGGAGTCACTGATCCCCAGACTTCGCAGCAATACATAGTCAAGGGCGCGATAATCGCCCGATACAGATCCGGCCTCGCTACCTTTTTTTTTTTTTTTTTTTTTTTTTTTAGCTTTATTAAAACAAATAACAAGTGGCATCGCTTCTCATATGGAAGCGGGGTTAGGTGGGGGAGAGTTAAGGTAGGGTTGGGCAGATACCGCAATAAAGCACTCTGGTAATTGGCGTTGGTTTTGTGGCAGCACCTATCATGCTGCTTGGCGTAAAGTAAGAGGCCAGGATGGCAGGCATGGCTTGCGCCCTGGAAGCCAAACTGGGAATTCGGTGGCGGAGTTGTTTAGCGGTATTTTCTAGAGGGTCCGGGCCGAGAGGGCGTTCCGGTACCGGTAGGTTGGCGTGATGCGGAGTCGTTCGTTCGGGATTGGAGTTCAATACAGATCATGTCAAGAGATTCGTCGTGCATCTTGTGGTATTCTTCCACGCGATGCATGAGCATCTTGTGGTATTCTTCCACGCGAAGCATTTTGTTGTCACAGGCGGCGGAAAGTTGGAGGTGGTGGTCAAGTCTTGTTCCGATGTTATTGATTGCGTCCTGTGTGGTGTGTTGTGATTCTAGTGTCTGCTTCAGGGAGCCTTCTAGTGCTGTGACGTTGGGAACTGTTGCTGCAAGATGTTTCTGTGTGTCGCGGTGGTTCTTGGCAAGGGCAGTCGTGATGGTGTCTTGAAGGGTTGCAAGTGTTGGTGCTATGTTGCAGACCTCGGAGTGCAGGCTTTGTAGATTATCGGTGAAGGCGGTTGCGGCGGTCGAGGTCTCAAGCGAGGTGAGGCGCCTACTGATGTTCTGCACCTCTTCTTGAAGACTCTGTAGGATGGTCCTCAAGTCCTCGCCGGGTGCGGCAGCGGTGGTAGCTGGTGGTGCAGGTGTTTGTTGAGTCGCTGGAGGCATCTCTATGGTGAGTCGGCGAGGGTAGAGAGGGCACTGCGCCTGGCCTGTGAAGTGGCCTAAGCCGTCGCAGGTAGCGCAGTACCGGCGTCGGTAACGGAGATCGTGACTGGTACACTGCGACGTCAGGCCCGGTGCTCCGCAATAGTGGCACCTGGGAGGTGCAGCGCAGGAGGAGGCGACGTGGCCGTAGCCACAGCAACGGCGACACGGAGTGTATCTTTGCGCTCTACTTGCCTCGATTTTGAGGCACCGCCCTAACAAGGGCAGGCCCATCCTCAAGGCAGCTTCGAGGTCGGCGGCGTCGGCGAACTGGAGACGTACCAGGTTGGAAGGTCCGTGGCGGGTGGAGATCCTGGTGGCCCTGAGCGTGGAAGGCCAGCGTAGTTGTGCAGCGGCGAGGATGAAGCGTGTGGGCAGGTCTCGTGGTGCCCCACGGATGACTGCTGTGCATGTGGAGACTGCGGAGGCTGCGGCGGGCTCCCTGGGTGGGAGTCGGACTGGTTCGGCGGCTGGAGGAGTGTTGAGGGCTTCGGCGTATGTGGCCCGCATAGGCGAGCATGGAGCAGCGGTGCGTGAAGAGAGCTCGCTGGGTTGAGCTGCTACCACAGGAGCGGCAGCTGCTTCGTGCTCCGATGGGCCTGGCAGGGCGGGCCGAGTGGCTTCGTTTGCCGTGCGTGGCTGCGGCGGGCTGGACTGTCGGGTGGCGGCTGGAGCTGGCTCGGCGCTAGCCCAGAACTTGCCCCTGGGCTCCGCGGGCTGCCCCCTCTCTGCTGCCTGAACTGGGCGAGCGGTGGGAGACTGTGCCGGAGAGCTAGCAGGGGAAGTGCTGGTAGAAGAGGGCTGCGGTGGCTGCTTCTTAGCTCCCCGGCTGGGTTGCTTCTGCTCGGCGATTCCCTTCTTCTTCCCGGCGTTCTTCTTCCTCATGGTGAGCGCGTCTTGCCGCGTATTTATAACCAAACCATCGTTTCTCGAAAGTTGCCGAAGTAACACGATCTTTCACGGGGGCGAGAGAGAGGAAAGAATTATGCAGACCTCGCTCTGCTTCTCTCTCTTCCCACCCCTGTCTCTCCCATCGCAAGCGTCAAGCGTTCATCCTCGTGTGGGCGTGGCTTGGGCTTTATCTGTCTGTATATGTTTCTCATATGTTTGCAACTGTACATATCTCTCTAAAAAATTGCAAGGTTTTTAAATTATTTTATTGAATAATTTAGTTAATGTTGGTATTAGACTAATCGGTAGATTTATGATTATCCGTAAGTAAGAAATACTTCCTGAAGATTCCAATATTGTGGGCGGTAACCAAATCTTAGGGAACCATAGTTAAGTTCTGGCAAGTTGATAACTGGCATTTATTACCTTTTATGTTATTTGTATTGGGAATTATCTCCTGTGCCGGTGACATACTGAGCGTAACTTGATTGATAAGCCACTTTTGTTCTTTTGTAGAATTTGGGGAGCCTTTTACACTCTTTATTTATATATTTACACGTTGTTGAAATTCACCTATGATCGTATTGTGTTACAATGGCAACTAGATGACCTTCATACAGTTTGGACATCACATTTGGTTTTCTGAATATTCGCTTAGTATACGGGAAAAGAGTGTTGTTACACAGAAGGAAGATGTTGAATAGGACTCATATGATTTAAGCCGAAATTAATTTTATTTAGCTCATTCTTAATTATCCATATACCACAATATGTTGCCTTCTCTGCCAAGGTGTTGCTCTCTTATCCATCTATATTGAATGTGATATTTCCTTTCTTCCTAAAAATAATTGCGAAGTATGTCAGGCTAACAGAAATTAGCGCTTGATCTCTTAAAATAATTTGCTGATTTATTTGCACATGAACAAATTGCCCCAATAAAAGTTTTAACAGCATTGTTAATGTGTGATATTTTTTGATAATGACATGATTAATGCACATTAAGTTCCAGTGTTTCCTGGAATCTATTCCATTAAACAAAACCATTAATGGGCCTTCATAACTGCATTAAATCATTATTCCGCTGTTGAAAATTAATTAAATCTGGGCTGTATTCCAATCGAGTGCAGTTATGTATGTATCTCGACAGCTGCATTTTTATGAACCCCTATATCAAGCATAGGGGAAAAAATATATTCATTATGGAAACAGCACCTTGGTTCATCTGAAGCTAGTATGTGTAGGTTAAGATTATCAATTCACTCATAGTGACGGCGATTATCTGTGCTTATAAATCCAAGAAGTACGTTTGCAGTTGAATTCCCAACAGTTATGTTGAGCTAGTCGCTGGGTTACATCGAGGTAATACGAGGGCTGTCCAATAAAGAATGATCATAATTTCTTTTCACGGTCGCACTAAAATTCAATCTTATTATATTCTATTAGCTTAATGTGAAACAAACACGCCGTAGTAATTTTATTGTCGGTACTCCTGTGAGAACTCCCGCCTGTGAGAACCAGGCAAGTTCAAACAGGTTTAGTATCGCCTACCGATGCAATGGAAGTAACACGCGAAGAACAATATGCGGTTTTGAAGTTGTGCTTTCGTCTCAACAAATCTTCAGTTAAGGCCTATACAATATTACAGGATGCCTACGGAGAGCCTGTTCTTCCCTACAGCACAGCTCGTAGGTCGTTTAAAATGTTCAAAGTGCGGCGACAATCAATTTCAAAGGAAGGTGGACCCTGTGTTCCATTTACTGCTCTTACGGAAGAAAACATCAACACTGCTGCTGTCATTGTGAGAGATAATCGACCTTAAGATCACTTTCTGAAATACTGAACATTTCATTGGTGACAGAAACATTACACATGAGATGTGTTTGTGCGCAATGGGTTCCAAGACTGTTGATTCCTAAACAAAAGGTCATTCGCACGCAGATCTGCATGCAGTTAAAGTTGATGTTAGAGGAAGATCCAGTGTTTCTTTCAAACGTAATCATTGCCGATGAAACTTGGCTAAATCATTTTGATCCTGAGAGCAAACAGCAAAGCTCAGTGTGGAAATCTCCATTATCACCAACACCCCCCCCCCCCCCAAAAAAAAAAACTGGTTGCTTCTTCTGGGAAAGTTATGGTCATCTCATTCTTTGATATTCATGGAATGCTTTATCAGCATGTTGTACCTGCGCACACATCAGTAACTGGACAATACTATAGGGATATCCTGAAAACGTTGCAGGTCCATATCAGGCGCAAAAGATCACATTTCCGTAAGGCAGGCTGGATGCTGCGCCACGATAATGCGCGGCCGCATATTGCCACTGTTGTTCCTTAATATCTTGCAAAAATCAACGTGAAGTACATCCTTCACCCTTTCTATCGTCCGGATTGAGCCCTGTGTGACTTGTTTTCTTTTCCCTAATTTGAAGAAGCACCTTCGTGGGAGGCATTATCCATCATCAGAAGCAGTGGTGAAGGTTGCGGAGATGATTTTGAAGGATCTCTCAAAAACTGGTTTCCAGCATATCTTTGAAGACTGGCAGAAACGCTGGGACAAGTGCATTGTATTCAGGGGGGATTATTTTGTGAAGGACCGTCAAAATTATGAGGATGAGTAAAGGTACCTTGTCAAATAAAAAAAAAGCTGTGATTATTCTTTATTGAATAGCCCTCGTAAGTACGATGGCGGTTTATAAGCGCAGAATGGCATAACATCGCTTTGCGACATTACACTTCAAACCCTAACAATACTTATTTAACGAAGTTGGTATTCCTGCTGAATTTCGCTAATATTGTGACGTACGAGCATTATTATAGTTGCTACTCCAAAATAAGTTTTAACATCCTATAAATTTTCCAACCAGATATTTTAAAATTTTTATTTGGATAAGCGTGCCTTTGTTACACAGACTATACCATTATTATGATGTGGCAAAGAGGAAATAAATGAATTACGTTTAGGGCCAAGACCATTTGCATCCCGGTTGATTGTTAACGAATATGCTGCTCATATGAGACATCTGAGATAACAAAGAGATGAATTGCAGAGAACACGATGTGAGGGATAGCTATGTTAGTAGAGTAGTGAAAGAAGAAGAGACTGGATCTGATCTTGAGTCGTCTGCTACTCTGAATTGCCTTCATTTGTGAGTTGTTGAGTTTTTACACAAGCGTGAAATTGAGAACTTAGTAGTTTGCTTTGAACAAGACAAGTATGTGCTGCGCCACGATCTGTTTCGCTACGTCATTAAAACTCCTACCTGTCTTTATCATGGTTGACAGTGATTACTGTGGGCTTGTTTTTGTTTTATTTGCGAATAAACCAGATAACTTTGGTAACTGGGAGGGTGATCTAGAAATCTGTCGCTTCTATGGTAAGGCTTTAATTAGGTCTTTCAGTATAGTGAATATGTCATCAAGTGTAGTACACGGAGAAGCTGAAGGAGCTAGTTGTGGCAGGCCCAAAATTTTCACAACGCTCCGCATTGATTACACAGTAAAGTGATTTGGGTTAAGGATAGTTTTGTTTTGTTCACTGCATTCAAATCTACTGTACATAGATCCCTTGTTCGTTCCAAATAGATGATCAGGGAAGTTCATTTCTCATAATGCATGCATATCTTCCAGGCTACTTCAGAACATTGAAGTTGCGTATAACTACAGAACAATGTTATCAGAAGAATTTCTACGAGACATGTCCGTAAGATAAATTCTCCAATTTTATTTAATATAGACATATTTATTGACAATATATGTCACATTGATGGAAAGGCGGAACTTACGGCTATTTTTCAACGTAATCACCATTGCGATCGATTCACGTTTGCATGCGTTGTGCCAGTTTTGGTATACCCTTGTCATAGCGCTCTCCCGCCAATTTGCGCAGGTAGCGCTCAACCTCGTTTTTCAAATCATCGTCGGTCTGGAAATGTGTTCCACCCAGGTGTGACTCCAACTCAGGAAAGAGATGATTATCACTAGGTGCTACGTCTGGACTGTAGGGGGGATGGGTGAGGATGTCCCATCCGTACTGGGCCAGGAGGTCAGCCGTTGCGCCCACCTCGCACACAGCTTGTGATAATGCAAATGTTCGGTCAAAATCTTGTCAGCCGTAGTCTTACTGACTTAAGGGATAAGTTCGCACTGCTCACGAACTGTCACACGCCAATCTTTAAGCATTTCTTGCTCCAGTTTTGCAATTGTTTCGGCTGAAACCGAAGGCCGACCAGAACCCTGTTCGTCATGGACGTCTCTACGTCCGTCTTTGAACTCTCTGACCCACTTTCGCACGTTTTTGACGTCCATACACTGTGGCCAATAGACTTCGCATAACTGACGATGAATTCCATTGGGGATAGTGCCCTTTGCACTCAAAAAAAAAAAACGGATCACTGCACGCAACTCGCACTTGGCGGCGGAAGTGATAGGAAGCTCCAACGCAAACGGCTGCCCAGTCAAGATTAATGGTTGCAACGGATTCGTTGTGGTGGCGATTTGAAGGGATGAAACGAAGCTACACGCCAGTGTTGCCGTATCTCGCATAATAGCGTTCCTCACGCCTCCAGCGCCTTATTTTACGGGCACGCCTCGTATATGTATAATGCCCTGTAGAATCGAAGCTGTTGGTCAGGCGTTGAAGAACATACTTTCGTAATTATGCTTCTCATTTCCTTATCAAACCTAATATTATTCCTTATGGTTTTTATGAATACTGATAAGTATACAGAATACTAAATGCTTAATATATGAATACTGTGTTATCCAAGCGGATGGGACTTATTAAAATACTAGAAGTGCCCAAGCATAAAAGTAGAACTACTTAATGTATAAAATCAAGCTTACAAAACATTATATTTTAATTTACAGCTATTAATAGGAGAGCAGCCACATTTTGATTCTTCACTCAAAACATGATCCACTCGATCCTCAGGAAAATTCTAAATTTAGAGAAGCTCTGCTGTATTTGACACCTATGACTACTTAGGGAAAAGTCATTAAAGGCCTTTCAAGAAATGCAATCCCAGCTGATTTGAACTACGAACCGTTGTTCACGAATTAACAACTTCAGTTACCCGAGTCGATCTCTTAGGTAATCACCATAACAATGTTCAAAATAACTGAGTAAGTGAACTGTTCACACCTTCATTTTAAAGTTAAACGCAGTGTGCTTACAAGACATGTTACAAATATCCTGTTTGTTTATAGAAAACCTCACGCAGATATAGTTTATTCTAATGATAAAATGTCATTGAAGTTTTGTTATTCAAAAATTAAAGTAATTCAGCAAAATTCCTTGAAAATAATAAATAATCACATTTTGTTATTTAGTAATCCACACCAATGTTATAAAGAGAACATTTTTATGTATATGTAAATGGTTGTGTGCGTAGAGTAATCTGAACACCACTCAACTAATTTAAATAAAGTTATTCCTTTCATTACTGGAAACACTAATTTGTCCTGACAAACATGAGGCTATAAAATAGATTTACATTCAATTTCATAAAACCTTGTACTTTGTCGTGGTATCTCGATGCTCCCTTGCTCCTTCGGGTTTCGAAGCGACGATCGCTGCTTTCCCCGTACTCGTCGACGTTTTGGCTGAGGAGTCGCTATTACCTCAGGGTCCGCCTCAGCGAGTATCTGTAAACTATGGAGTAGATGCGGTAGTTGGACTGGGAATTTGGGTTTTTCTCAGGGTCCTTGAACAAGGAAGTCTTATAACCTATTTGAGTCGGCGTGGAGTTACTCGGATGTCTGAAGGTATTCAGTATTTCAGGCACCACTCGTGGAATGCACTCGTAAATATATGCTCGAAGCTTTAAAATATTTATCTTAATCTGAGAATGCTCTAGATCTCGTCGGATGCACCTCGAGCTTCTTTGGATGAAAAGTTCTTAGCGTCGCTTGATGCTACTACGGCATAACACTTCTCCGTACCCTAGACTTCGCCAGATGCCTCGATTCCACTCCAACACTAAACTCCCCAGAAACGGTAAATTCCTTTCTTTGGCTACAGAAAAGGGAAGGCCAATAATTCTTATGGCCAATGCTAAGCAATAGCAGCTGAGGAAGTTGTCCCGTTACTTGTACTGGAACCTAGCAGACATTTCTGAGAAAACTACGCCTATGTATTTTATTGCTTATAAATTTCGGGTTTATACCATTTTCTACACATTTTATACATATGATACTTCCTTACATATACTAGTATGAAAATCATAGCTAGTGCTATTGATATAATAGTTTATTTGATTGTTAACAATTCTTGACTTAATAATGTCTACTAGTTTATTTTATATTAGAATAATGGACAAGCGGAAATATCGCTACAATTTAAGTAGAAACGCAATGTTGTTACAAAATAGCATGTTATCATATGCCTTAAAATTTGGTTGAGAATTCTATGGGGTGCAAAACAGTTACTCTAATACAAAATTGTTGCTGCACCCGCAGATCATAAGATCAAAAGCCACTTACACCTTGTCAACGAATGTACATAAATGGCTATGATGTAGTACTTCAGCAAAGAGGAAACGTTTTGTAAGGCTGTAATAAATTTGATTAGTGTGCGATGAGTAAAAGTAAATGTTCAGTATGTTTTCAGATGAGAACGGTTCGGCCGCGCCGTGGCTCTGTGGTTAGACCACTTGACTCTCAACAAGGCGACCCGGGTTTGATGACCGCAAAGTGAGATTTGTGGTGGACAACACGGCGCTGGGGTGGATTTTCTCCGGGACCTCCGGTTTCTCCCACCATCTCATTCCACCGGTGCTCCATCTTCATCTCATGCATCATCAGCGTCACCGCCTGCGGTGCCATATGTAGTAAATGCGGGCGTCAAACATTACACACTTTATTTCATTTGGGAAGGGTTCTGGTATGCAGTGAAAGAGATGCGTTTGCATACTCAGAATTGCCACTTCGTTATCCCCGCTTTTTCATATCTCTCTCCCTCACACACTATACTAGGGACATAAGGGTACCTAAACTCAACTTTCGAAGTTTTTCTAATCCAGTGAAACTGTTAATCCTCATCCATATCCCTGTTACGTATGATTAGAGGCAATTCGTCACATTTTCTATCTTCATCTTCTGAATTGCAAATTAAATAATAGGCTACAAAATCTTTCGCGTCCTATTTATATGAAAAAGTAGTCTTCTTGTAGCTTTTCTGCATCATTCACGCAGTTTCCTCAGTCATGTTCTCTTATCTTGTCTATTTCTTCGTGAATAAGTCGTTTAACGTCAGTCAGTTTAACAGAATTTTGTGTTACCAAACCCCTGTATTATTTAAACCCACATTAAACAAATGTTATTGTATTCGTGGTGGAACGAGGACAAACGAACTTCTTCTGTCCCCTATTACCTGAACGTTGATCCAACTGATACTTTTCCTGGTTTTTAAATACTAGTTTTAAAAACAGCTGAATAATACCAATTTGAACTCTCTAGAGTAAATAAACATCATCCCTGATTACGATACATGTATCATCTCATTGCTCGTGTTCAGCACATACAGTATTCTATGGTCTAACAATCATTCAACTGTTTCCTCTGTCTCGAATTTAAGGAACACCTTGGCCTTCTCAAAGTAATTTTTAGCGTAGGTTATGTTAGAAACATTACTCCCTATCTTCTCCGTGGATCAGTTTTTCAAAATATGCATTTTTCTCCTAGCACAAATATGGATTCCTTGTCGCTTTTTACGCACTACTTAATGGGAATGCAATATGACAACGCCGTAGGATACCGTTTGGTTATTGGTCTTGTAGCATTCAAGGACAGGAATAATCCCATTTAAAAATCACAATACTTCAGGTCCTAAGTAAGTGAAACGTTTCACCTATGTCTTATATCGTTTTGAGGGAGTATGTGACACTATGAAATTACGATTTTAATTGTAAAGTCCTCTGGATTACTGTAAATTATAATTTTATAAGGAAAATTTGAGGTAATTAATTTATCATTACAATTTACGAACTTACCATGAGACATTGGAAAGTCAGAAAGTAAACCTATATTTTATGTCAAGCAGCAATTGCAGATTTGAAAGATGCAAAAAAACAGCAGTCCTATTGCAACTGAAATAAGTGACTCTCGTCTGTGTATTTCATGAGTCAGAGGGCACGTGGGGATTGCCGGAAATGAACGTGCAGATGAGCTTGCTAAGAGAGCTGCGACTTCAGATCTTCCAGAAATTTACACTCTATGCCCTATTTCCCATGTGAGGCAAACATTAAAGGAGATTATCATCATGAATTGGAATAAATAATGGTTAAAAAGGGACTGTGGTGCTTTGACTAAGGATTTATATTTCTCAACTGTTTCTGACAGACATAAATGTAAATTCGTTAATCCTAACTATTTTCTCGCTCAATTCTGAACTGGACATGGCAAATTTTCAACTTATTTATTTCGATTCAAAATCAAATCGACATCTGAATGTGTTTGTGGAAATCATCTTCAAGCTGTCCCTCACATTTTATTTGATTGCCCGTTTTTCTGTTTTTAAAGATACGAACTTGAATTATTGCTTTAATCCTTTGGTTATATTTTTCAAAACCACTTACATATATTCTAATGAATTAAAAAACTTGCCAGTATTTCATGGTTTTCTTAAACAAAATATTTCTTAAGATAAATGATTCATCTTGATGTTTTCTGTTTGTCAGCTTGATATTGAATTTTGTTATGTTTTTGCAAATTGTATTGTAAACTATATTCCTAATATACCTTTGGGTAAGACAGGAATCAAAAAATTGGATAATTAATAAGTAAATAATATATTTTATGTACCTCTTGTGACATCTGTAACCCTTATTAAGTTAAAATAAACACTAAATTTCTTCCTAAAATTGTTTTTCTATCATGTAAGGCTTAACCTCAAGTCCCATTAACAACTATCAAATACACGCCTTAAAAAGGATATGTTGAAATTCCGTTTTTCACCATCAGTACATTCACAGCATCTGCTGAGGAAATTTCCACTCAAACGCATTAGTTCAGCATCTGGAATAGCGCTAATTTATGCCCTGGTGGCTTTTTTTTTTCAATTCCTCTAATCTGTAGGGATTAGTATATTTTATGTTTCAAGGTTCCCAATGAATAAAAACAAAGGCACATTGTAAGAATAGGGGACCGAACTAGCCATAAATCGTTGCTAATGATTCTTTCCTGAAAAATTTCCGCAACAAACTGTAATGACCCATCAGCTGAATGCGCGATGGCAGGATCCTGCTAGAAATACCCAGACCGATATTCTATGTCCGTCTGCCATTCGAAACATGACGTTATTATATTATTTCTGCATTTTTCTGCATTTATCGTACGAGGGCTCTTCTATAAAGAATGATAACAAATTTTGTTTGACAATGTACCTATACTCATCCTCATAATTTTGATGGTCCTTCTGAAAATAGTCTCCTCTGGATCGATGCACTTGTCCCAGCGTTTCTGCCAGTCTTCAAAGATATGCTGGAAACCATTTTAGAGAGATCCTTCAAAATCACATCCGCAGCCTTCACCACTGTTTTAATGATGGAGAATGCCTCCCACGAAGACGTTTTTTCAAGTTAGGGAATAGAAAAAGGACACATGGTGCTAAATCCGGAATATAGGGAGGGTGAGGGATGCACTTCACGTTGACTTTTGCAAGATATCCAGCAACAAGATTGGCAATATGCGGCCGCGCACTATCGTGGGACAGCATGCAGCCTGCTTTACGGATATGTGGTCTTTTGCGCCTGATATGGATTCGCAATTTTTTCAGGACATCCCTGTAGTATTGTCCCGTTCTGATGTGTTTGCAGGTACAATATTCTGATAAACATTCCATGAATATCAAGGAATGAGATGACCATAACCTTCCCAGCAGAAGCAACCACTTTTTTCTATTTGGGGGTTGATGAAGGATATTTCCACACTGTTCTTTGCAGTTTGCTCTCAGGATCAAAATGATGTAGCCAAGTTTTATCAGCCGTGATTCCGTTTGAAAGAAATTCCGGATCTTCCTCTAACATCAAATTTAACTGCATGTTACCTCCATTGTAGCGGTAGGCGGTTCTGAACATGTCTTAACTTACCTGGTTCTCACAGGTGGGAACCAGGAGTACCAACAGTGAAACTACTACGGCGTGTCTGTCTCACATCGAGCTAACAGAATATAATCTTTATTGAACAGCCCTCGAACACTCTTGAAAACTATGTCCTATTATTTTGTAAACATTGCTCACAATACCATGGCTTTCTGATCATGCAAGGGAGTTTCATAGATGAAATTGGATTTGTTTGTAGCATAAATTTGGTGGTCTATGATGGCTCATGAAAATGAAACCCTGCTTCGTAATTTAATGGTACTAAAGGTCGACGATTGTTCATCCTTAACATTCATCAAAATCCAGTTTCAGAAAGCTATTCACTCTGATGCTAGCGTGGTATCAATTCATGAACATGGTTTAATTTTTAAGAGTGTTGTTGCTTTTCATGCTGAAGCTTTGGAACTGTCAAATTTTTGTTCAAGGCGTCTAAGAAACCGAGATGACCATTCTATTCTTTCTCCGATCGTGCAACTGTTTCTTCGTAAGCATTTGGTGTCCTACTGTTTCTTTCTTTTCCTAATACGAATTGATCCCGTCTCCCTTAATTTATTTTCCAGCAGACGAAAGGCTCTCTACTTGCAACACGCAAGCCAGGAAATTGCCATGGCGTACATAAATACTCTCTGTTGTACTGTATACTGTGATGGAGGCATTTTGAAAAAGTTCAAGCAAAACTAAACGCTTCTAAATACGCTAATAATATTCGCATATAAACTAGAGTAGAAGAGAAGTGATATATGAGATAACTACAACGGATATAGGACGTGCTCGCAGGAAATGCAGTGATGGTCACGGAAGCGGTGGGCCTGCCGGGCAAGTTTTGTAGAATATGCAATATAGTATATTGTGAAGACCTAATCATGTATGGAAATGGACAAGGAGCACGCGCCCCCACCATTATGTGACGACCTAACCATGGATGGAAATGAATAAGGAGCACATGGCCAGATCGTACACGAGCAATTGCTCAAAGTAGGAGTTTGCGAGAGGTTGGGGTTTTGGGGTAACACTACCTAAAACTAAAGTTCCTTAATAAGAATATTTACTACAGTAAAACAAAGTACATAGGTGGCCACAGCGACCAATTACCTGCCTCAAGATGCTCCGGACAAATCCACCCGTTCAGGCCGAAGGATGCCACAAGAGAGAGCGAGAAACCGGCTTACACAAACGTATTATCCAATGGCTGATGGAGTGAGGGAGTGACGTCACACGTAATATTGAACTCCAATGAACTACTATTTGTGTTACTCAAAACAGTCACATGTGAGAATATATATATTTATTACTCTTATTCCCAAAGAAAAACAGGGCTGGACTGGATTACACTACGGAGGATTTTCTGTGCGGTGGTTCCAAACTTGGTCTATTGTACCTATGTGCCCGAGTGGGGTCCTCTGGGAGGAAGGATGAGATGAGAAGAGACAGGACGGCCATACCAAGGAGCCACGATAGTGCAGAGGGCAGGGTCTCTGCATTTTAATAATTGGAACTCACCGGGAGGTCAGAACCACCAGCATCCCCATACTATAGTTCGGAAACGGCCCTACCAGACCGGGTCGGAGACCAAAGACCGTCCTACCGTAGGAGAAAGTTTTTAACAATCATTATCCTGGCTAGCAACGCCGAGACACTTGCCAGAATTTCTACCCTGAAAGGGACTACCAGTTGAGAGATTACGTGAAAATATAATAGAGATGAAATAGGGGGGTCTGGGTGTGGTAGGTCAGCCACAGGAATCGAACTCCGACCACCCGAATGCGACTACAGAGAAAACCGCCTGTGCAATTCCGCTTGGTTAAGAAAACACTTGAAAAGGCTATATATAACGTGACGGTATCCACCAGGGCAGTCCACACAAAGTGAAGACCGACCCCTTCCCCCTCCTCTGACGACCACGTAGCTACCGAGCTGTCCACGAAGTGCACCCAGCGCCTCCTTGGGTCTTTCCATAGGGCAAGATCTAGACACTAACAAGGCCTCCCTCCCATCTGGTCCGATGGGCACAAGACAGGATGGAAGTGGATACGCTACTTACGCACGCCAACCCCAAAGGTGAAGGCTACCGATCAAGCTCGGTAGGGCTGCCTGGTGATTTAGCACACCTTCTGCTAGCTATGCTGGCTAGTACGCAAATATATATGGCTTCCCTCAACCCCGTCCGGAGACGTACCATATCTTCCACGGGTATCGGGAGCCACTGCCCCCTCGAGTCCAACCAAATCCGAACAACTCCCATTCAAGTAGGGGCTCGAATGTTCGGCCCGAGGTTCCTCTAGTAACGTGAGGTACCACAAGTGCTAGGGGTCCGCAGCGCCCGCACCACGGCAGCTGAAGGAGACAGATCCCCTCCCCTATGGGACTTGAAAAGGACTTGCATAACAATTATACTTTCCCACGAACGTTTTGGGTATACCTTGTTTAAATTCGTCAATTCGTGTCTACATAATATTGTTTGCCGACCAGTTGAAGATGACTGCCTGCACCAAAATGTTTCCATGACTACGGAATAGCTCACGATTCCACAAATGCCCGTTAGCGTAGATGGTAGCATGTCTGCCTCACGTTCAAGTGGTCCCGAGTTCGAATCTCGGCCAGGGTGAGTTACCTGGATAAGGTTTCTCCTGGGTTTCCCTTATCCTCAAAAGACGAATGTCGGGTAGCTCTGAGCTCTATGGTCCCTGGGCTCATTTGAGCATTATTTCAGTCATTTCATTCACCGTCCTATATGACTTGACGTTGGAGGACATAAATTACAACAACAACAACAAAATTCTACAAACGCTATGTTTTGTATCAAACTTGCATACTATTTTTATACTACAAATGAAAATACGTTGTGTAAGAGAAGAGGGGAGGGAATGAAACTTTCTGGCTGTGTTACTACATAACGACAATGAACTGCCCTCTGTACTTGTGGCATATGCTGTGGTATTGAAAGAAACTTACAGAACTATGTGCCACATTCTTCAAGCTATAAAATACGAAGATCGCTGCTGGTGTATTTGCGGGGACCTTAAAGTAATTGGTCTTTTAATGGGATTGCAAAGCAGATTTACCAAATTTCCATGTTTCCTCTGCCTATGGGACAGTTGTGATAGGGAAAAGCACTATAAAGTGGTTGACAGCTAGAAGCTAGAAAGTTGTGATAGGGAAAAGCACTATAAAGTGGTTGACAGCTAGAAAGTGTTTCTTCCATCTTTACACATTAAATTAGGGTGTCTGCGCCCGGGTTCCGCGCAAGTGTCAAGAACAATTAAAAGCTGTCAGAAATTATCGGATGTTTGTTGTTGTCTCAACCTTAACAGCCTGAGAACCCAAAAGAGTCCATGCAGGAGACCGCAGCTGGAGGCAAGGGCGAAGCAGGCAGCGGACGACGACTTGGACACCGAGGAAGGAGTTCCGACGTTGAACCCATATACATACCTACGTGCAGCCGTGAAGCGGTGAGAAAGTACTTCCGCAACTATCACCCCCATAAAAATATATGTGTTCCTTTTGGCGTAGATCTTCCTATCGGCGTCAAAACAAAAATAATATAAAATATCTAAGATATTCGTTTAATCTTTTCCTGGCACCCGAAAACGCAACCCTTAGTTCACATAAATAGACCGGTCTATCACTTCATATTACAGAAATAACTGCAAACCACCGATATTTGGTTATGCAATGAGGCAGTGAATAAATGAGGGTAAGCTGTTAAGTCCGGGGCCTCACAATAAAAAAACAGCATTTTAAATTGTTTCCTTTATTCCTCAGCATAATCTCCAGAAAGGCATTGTCATGTCGGTATTCCAATTTAATTAACTCATCTATGTAGTGCGAATTATCATGCTACTTAAATAGTTATTTAACGTCTCAGTGACCTCATTGCTGTGAAACCTTCGTTCTTCAAGAAATTTTTTGAAGTTCGTGAAAGGGTGGTAGTTACTGGTGCTACATTTGGTGAATTGGGTGGCTTTTCAAGCAATTCTAACTTTAATTCGCACTTTTTTCTCATAGCAATGACTGAACGATGGACTGGAGTATTGTCGTGAAGACACAAGATTTTTTCTTTGCCAAATGAAGGGCTTTTCTTTTCATCTCATCACTCAAACGTTGCACTAAGCTTGTGTAGTAGTCACCAGTGATACTTTTGCCCTTTTCCATGTAATAAATAAAAATAATTCCGTGAGCATCCCAGTAAACACTAGCCAAAATCTTGTTAGCTGACAAAATTGACTTTCCCTTCCTTGAAGTTAGTTCACCCGGCGCAGTCCACAAGTTTTACTGTGATTTACTTTCTGGAGTATAGTAACTTGTCCAGGTTTCACCTATGGTCATAAGCCATCTCAAACATTCACTGGGCTTTTCCTTATAAAAACAGTGTTTCTTTGCAACTTTTGATCAGCTGTCAATATAAGTGGTACCCATTTTGGACAGATCTTGTAAAGCCCAAAACATTATTTAAAATATTACCTGAATGTTACTTTTATATGTTTACAGACTATGATATCTATTGGTTAGATGTCAGGAGTAATAAGCAACAGGTACTATGTGTTCACAAATGAAAGAAAATTTAGGAGACTGTGTAAGTGAATTTACTACACAGAAGACCTGCAGAAGGACCAGGTAACACTGTATGTCTTGGATGCGGTTTAATGACCCTCGTCAAAATTCGACTAGAACGAAGGTGCTCTTTACGGATGATATCATGTTCTCTCTGAAGGCAACAAATGGAAAGAAGGGAGCTTGAAAAAGACCTCTATGCACCCTGATTGTCTCTTTAGAGGCGTTCTAAATGCAGTTTCATAGTTTGTTTTGGCATTGAATAAATACGGGGCTGCTGATCATCAAGAATTGTGCACTTATAGTTTTTCGGTACCTCTACTAGATTCTTTCTCAGGAAGTAACATATTTTGCATCCATTATAGGTAATATTGCCTTGTTATGACTATAAAGTATGTCCACACACTTCTTAAGCTTCTAGGCTTTTGGACGCGCTTGGAGTTCAACACATGATGTGGCAAGACCTGAATCCGAAAGAACAGCCTGGCACACATTTAGGAGATGTGTAAGAGACCGATTCCTCGACTAACTAGTAGAACTGTGAGTCGAACTTCAAGCGAAATCAGAGCTCGACCGCAAGAAGACATTCCAGAACTTATTTTGGATATGGAGCTGTAATTAACACTAGAGGTGGAACACCTGGTACTGAAACTGCGTCTTTGTTTCATAAACCGCTAGAGAATCACTAAAAGCAATTAAGGGTGATATGACATTTTAACAAGTTTTGTTTATCGTGCTTCTGACATATTTTAAAAGTATTGGTTTTTTTCCGTTAAATTCAACTAATAAAACAATGCTAAATATGTGACGCTTAAAAATATTAAATTAGTGCAACTTTGGTGATAGAATGTAATGAAATAATTGTTAAAAAGCTTTTAGTTTTGTCTTCGATTCCTTAAAAGCAAATTTTTATTTTAAAGTGGGTTTTAAAATGAATGTTTCGCCTTATTCCTCTTAGCGAATATTACCCATTTCTTTACCCACTTGACATATTACAGATACAAACACATCTTAGATCTGCCGCATTTTGCCTCAATTGCGACGACCAAATGGTTATTTCGTCCTAACTATTTTAGTTGACGTTAATTACGAACTAGGAGGAACGTAACTAGATGGTATTAAGGAGCCAATTCGAATGGCATGAGAGGCTTTGGTACACCAAAGGTTGTTTTATCAGGTGACATCTAAATTACAATTTAAAAAAAACGAAAATTAGTTTGATTTAATACATTTAATACACTTTAGATACAATTACAATAAAAAAAACAAAAAACAAAAAAAAAAACATTTACCTTTTAAGTTGGATTCAGAAGAGATTTAGTTGCACTATACGCTGCTATACGTCTATTCCCTAACAAGTTTCACCAAAAAAGAAGAAAACAAGCACCACGCTATGTTAGCTTCGTGCACAAAGCACAAATCTATCTTCATTTTGGGTCCGCTAGCCATACTAACATCTACATAATAAATAATGCCACAGAGAGTAGACAAGAGAGTATAGCTTCATCACAGTATATAATAATAAACCCTGGCGCAACAGCCAACCCTGGCAAGGTCTACCAACCCGATTGTCGGCCTCACGCCCACTTACGCAAGGTAGAGGTGGCCGATCATCCAACCAATACGGGGAGAAAATGTGATCAGCATCTCTGTATCTCACAGCCGAAATGGTGTTTTGTTGACCAGGGCCGCTTACCTAGCGTAACCTCCTCACTTTCCTCACGATGCTGAGTGGGCACCAGCCCTATCCCCGAGACCTAAACTTCGCATGCTGCCCTAACCCACTACTTCACGGTGCAGGACGCCCAAATGAGTTGCTCATACAAAATAAGAAATTGGCTGAAAATACTAGTTTACAGATATTCTTAGTTCGTTAATGTTTATATATGCGTGTTTGTGTGTACACATGTGTGTATGTGTATATGTGTGTGTACATATTTCACAGCGTGAGTTATGTTAGTAAAGCCTATGCTAGAGGTATTATCAATTTTCTGCCTCAGAACTGGTGCATATAAATGAACTCGCTAACAAAGCAATGATTCACAATCCATCTAAAGGGGATAACTAATTCACTCAGTGAAGCGCCCGCCTCGGTAGCGTGGTGGTAGCATGTCTGCCTCACGTTCATGAGGTCCCGAGTTTGAATCTCGGTCAGGGTGAGTTACTTGGATAAGGTTTTTTCCGGAATTTTCCCTTATCCTGAAAGATGAGTGTCGGGTAACTCCAAGCTCTATGGACCCTGGGCTCACTTGAGCATCATTTCACCCATTCCATTCATCGTCCGATATGACTTAACGTTGGAGGACGTAAATTACAACAACAAAAACTCAGCGAAGCAAGCCCAGATGACCTTCAGCAGCACGACGTCGTAAAACAATTGAATACAAAACAATTCAATTGTTTTATTCAATTGTACACCGAACTGAGGAATGGAGTTCTGCTATTGTTACGTTCAGATTCATACCGGTAAAAGTAGTTTCACGGAGGGGACCCTGGCACTTACACCTCCAATTGAATTTGTGCACACAAAAGATCCATTCTTGCCCGTTAACTCCTGGAAAGAGCGAATAAGATATGTAACCTCAGAGTGTGTGGCCTAACACAAGCGCTAGAGAAGTGTGGACTGCCCTAACATGTTCCGGTTTAGCTACCCTTCTGGGAGGCACTCGAGATGGCTTGCCCAAGCCGCTGAAGATTAGCTCAGAGATTCCCCTCAGCGAGATCCGAGCACACTCGTCTCGGCTGTGTCGGTTCTGATTGGCACTTTCTTAGAAGCCGAAAATGTATAATGCCCAATCCTCTGTCATTTTCTTACCGTGGATCGGCACTCAGCCCCGAAGTCGTCCTCTAGTATGAAAGAGAGGATCAACACGGGAGGAAATTGGAGAGAAGGGGGCCCGTCCAGCATTCGCCTTACCAACATTTAAAAAAAATCTATTACGGTATTTACTCAAAGCGAAGCTCACACGTTACCCCAACGATATTTAAAGCAAGGTTAGAACATGGCGTCTATTTAATAATTTTGTGTTAAGAGGTTACTTGAAGAATGACTACTTATTGACCATAAATACTATACAGTAAGCTGGTGTGTGAAGGTTAATTGTCAATAGACATACTTTTATGATTTTTAATAAATCGATTTGCTATTCAGATCTTGGGTTAATTGATCAATATAATTCAATTACGCAAATCCTCGTCACATTGACATCCATTACAGAGACACCTGTCTGCGTCCTAAGCCGCCAGGTTGTCGTTTCGGGGAGCTTCCTAGGAGGCATGCACTCGAGATGCCTAGGATGTTTCCTAGGGGCGAACGAGTGTATCCTCCTTGGTTGCGTGCAGCATCCTCCGTCGTTCTTGGGATGATGGAGTACCGGAAGGCTGTGACGCCCACAAGTACTATCCGCCGTTTATTTTAGAAGCTTTTCTGGCTATAAAGATTTTATCCTAATTTATGCAGATGGATCTAAAAGCTCTACCGTTGTTGGATGTGCCTATGTCCATGGGGCCAAACCCTATACATTCGGTCTCCATGGCAGCACCTCCATCTACAATTCCGAGCTTTACGCCATATACTGAGCCATTCTACATGTTCGCCACAGTAAGTTGCGTGATTGTCTTGTCCTCAGTGATTCCCTCAGCGCCCTTCAGAGCCTTCATGAGCTTTACAACTCCCATCCTCTTGTACAGCATATGCAGGACGCCCTCCACGTTCTACACGCCACTGGCATCAGCGTGGTGTGTGCATGGGTTCCTGAACACGAGGGCTTGCGTGGGAATGAACTGGCAGATTCGGCAGCTAAGGCGGCGACCACAGAGTCCAGGGTAAGGATTCCCTTTTTAACCTCGCAAGACTTTAGGTTCGACATGCGGAGAGCAATACTATCGTGCTGGCGGGACGACTGGTCTGCTCTCCGTAGAAACAAACTTGGAACGGTAAAGACGCTTCCGATCCGCTGGACGACTTCCTCCTGTGCCTCTCGCCGGGAGGAAGTAATGTTTGATCGGTTACGCATTGGCCACTGCCATCGTTATCTTTTACAAAGGAGCCCTGCGCCACTCTGCCCGCTATGCGGCAATGCGCTGTCAGTCCGCCACGTTCTTTTGGTGTGTCCTAACCTGAAGCGTCTTCGCTGCTATCTTCAGCTGCCGGCCAGCTATAAAGACGTACTGGCGGACAACCAGCAAGCAGTGGCGAATGTTTTAGGCTTTTATCCAATGTTGATTTTATCATATAGCCAGATATCTATTTTTACCTTTTAACTTTTTATCATTTTTATACCTTGACTTACCTACCTATACGTATACTTTAATCATGATTTTATAGCTAGTTTTTAGCCAAGTTTGTGATGATTGCACCTTTCCTTTACGAGGCATGTGCCTCAGTTGTTTTGTGTTTCCCTTTTTCTCCATGTGAGTGCGTGAAGGTTGCTTTGGTTCCTCTCTCGAACAGCTCTCCGAGCTGACGAGACAAAGCAGTCGGGGCTTTCCTTCTATAGCGCGCGCACGGTGACTTATAACTGTCTTAGCTCCCGGGTGCAGTTCAAAATTATGTAATAGCAGGTGTTAGAGTGAAGTTATAATGTGTACAAAGTTTAACTTTCGAGGAAGTTTAAGTTAAGTGTAGTTGTGCAAGTAAGCTGTCAGTGTGAATAAGAAATTTATTAAAGCTTTTAAATTATCAAAGTAAGTTGTATAATTGTGCCTTAGCCTCCGGGTACAGTTCAAGTTTTAGTTTGTTTTAGAAAGCTTTGTCTTTTAGAGACACTGATGACCACGCTGCGAGCGCCCTAAATCACAATCATCATCATCATCATCATCATCATCATCATCATCATCATCATCATCATCATCATCATCATCATCATCATCATCATCATCATCATCATCATCATCATCATCATCATCATCATCATCATCATCATCATCATCATCATCGTCATCGTCATCATCATCATCATCATCATCGTCATCGTCATCATCATCCCGGTCACAGATATTTAAGAACTGGAGAGAATATACATGCAGGGTATTCAATTACGGCCGGTGTCAGCACGTGGCTACCTCCATCTACGTTAGTTTGCAGAGTATCAGCCATTGTGGTCCACTTTTCTGCTCTCTAAGATTCTTTTTGCCCATTTCCAAGAGCTTTCCTTCTAGAACGTTTTGCTCTCTTTCCGAAGCCCATATAAGCGGCTCAATAACTTCTGTTGAATAGTCTCTTCGAGTTAAGTCGAGATGAGCTGCAATTTCCAGAGACAGATTTTGATAGTTGGGCTTACCGGTTAATACCTAGAGAAGTGCAGCTTGCCATGATTTGATTCAGATGTATTTTGCTTTGAATACAAGTAACAGTATTTCAAGTGCAACGTTTGTGCTGCTCTAAGGTCTAAATTATGAATAAGGTTGTGTTTACCGGTATCTGATGTTCTATTTTGTTACACTAGGTAAACGTACTTCCGCATTATGACTTAGTTAATATTAACAAAAAATTATCTGCATTGTTAACAGATGGTAAACGCCTCTTTTACAGTTACTATGTATTATGCAGTCAGAATATGCTGCACTTGCTCATACATATACATATGTCATTCTGCATGCAGCAGTAAACAAAAATATAGTTAGCCATAAAATAATTCCGCACTGTTAAAGTTTAATACATTAATGAAATCATAAATTGGGCACATACTTGTAGTACACTAAATTACAACAGTAATGGCACTACCTTTCAAATCGATTTAAAACGTTATTGTTCATTTTTTATTCCAGGAATAAATGTTTAAACTCCATGCTCTGGTTTTCTCTTACGGATTCCCTGAATTATATTCCTTATAACAAATGCTCCATTTAAAGGGTAGATAGGCAGGGGAGAACTTATAGAACTAGTTTGATTGCATTCCTGAGAAAATTCTTTACCCTTTATTTGTTTTGGGATAAGCATTCTTTCTCTCCGTGTCCCCTCTGCATATATATCTCTCTCTCTCTCCCTCACTCTCTCTCACACACAAACACACACACTCACATACACGCACACACATAAATACGTACGTATACTTTCACATATACACACACGGAACTTATTCTGAAAAGTCTTTGTTTCTGGAATACGGTAGTGTAAAATGCCACCTAAAACATTTGATGCAAAACTGGCAATAAAGCGCGACAGAAAATTATTTCAATGTCAAAGGGAAATTATACATAGTTTGAAAGTAGAGGACGTTTTGGAAGGACCACTAGAAGGTTTTTCTGCAGACGAAGGAGTGGAAACTTGCACAGCAACTCATATACCATCCTTACAAAAAATAATATGTACTAGATAGGAGAAAGTGAACGTGGAGGAGAAGCGACGGCTGATTCAAGAACTACACGAAGAGCTCTCCGCTTTAAGCGAGTACTCTGGCATTTCTATTTAAATAGAAAACTCCGTGCATCTGGAGAGATCTTTTCCATCATTTTCTACAAACATGAAGTATCTAACTCAGCGCTTTTTCTCTTCAAAAAGAAAAGAAAGCAAAAACGGCACAGCTACTTCTTTTCATGTCACCAAAGGGAATAGACAATATTAAAACGTTGAGATGCAATTGGGACACGTTTATTAATATGACTGGTTAATTTCGTGAGAATTATCCCTAGTTTTACTGCTTATGAGTTTATAAAACATTCATAAGAGAATAATTAATACCTTTGTTACATAAACAAAGTAAAATTAGTTACAAAACTAATTAAAAGACAGCCAGAATGCTGGGATGTTAATTTCATCCCCGAGTTTCCTGTCACTCTATTTCATCTCTCATCTGGTGCTCTCTTTCAGGAGAGATGTTTCGCCGGGTGTCTCGGTGCTGCATGGCAGGGGATGTTCTCACGGTAAACACTTTCTACTTCGGAAGGACAATTATCGGGCTCCGAGTCGATCTGTAGGGCCGTTTCGGGTCCACGGCGTCTGGGATGTTGGTTGCGCTGGCCTAGAGCGGGAGCTCCAACTGATAAATAAGTACCCTGCACTCCTCGTCATGTCATCGGCCGCACTTTGTCTTCTCTCGCCTCATCCTTACTCCCGGGGATGCCCCACCATTTGGGGCATAGGTGTAATAGTTCAAGACTAGTCGCAGTGCTGAATACCCTCCATACCGTAAACCAATCTAATCCAATTAAATGGCAGGTAAATCACTTTCGGACAATGTATAGTTCTGTATGCATTATAGTTCTGATTGCTTTGAACTTTTTATAATATTCTCAGAATATAAAACACATACTGAATACGAAGCTTCGGAGAGCTATGGCTGTCCTGTAAAATAGAAGCTACCTTTTAACTTTCAATGTAGCAATACTACATTATTCTTGGACCTCGGGAATTGTCATGTTTCTCCCAAATATTTGAGCTCAGTAGAAGACTTGTAAACCCTTGAAAAATACTACTTTTCATGTGATGATTTTTTGACTTATGATGCGATTCTATGAAGTTCCACGTTGTGGCAATATTTGGAGAAGGACTTTTATAATGGATTGCCTGGTAGTGATGTAAAGTTATATAGATTATTTTAAGTTGATGATATTTGACGAAGTTCCAATAAGTTTTAATTCGTTGACTTTTTTAAAAGTCACTTAAAACATGATTTCCCAGCTGTAACATGAGGGCTGTTCAATAAGGAATGATCACTTTTTTTGACAACGTACCTTTACTCATCCTCATAATTTTGATGGTCCTTCTCAAAACAGTCTCCGCTCAATGCGATGCACTTATCCCAGCGTTTCTTCAAAGACACGCTAGAAACCATTTTTGACAGAGCCTTCAAAATTGCCTCCGCAGCCTTCACCACTGCTTTTGATGATGAATAATGCTTCACATGCAGGAGTTTCTTCAAGTTAGGGAATAGAATTAACTCACATGGGGCTAAATCCGGAACACAGGGAGGGTGGGGGATGCACTTCACGATGATTTTTGCGAGATATTCAGCAACAACATTGGCAATATTGGCCGCGCATTATCGTGGTGTGGCATCCAGCCTGCTTCATGAAAATGTGGTCTTTTGTGCCTGATATGGTCTTGGAATGTTTTCAGGACATTCCTGTAGTATTGTCCAGTTACTGATGTGTGTGCAGGTACAACATGCTGATAAACCATTCCATGAATATCAAAGAATGAGGTGCCCAAAACTTTCCCAGCAGAAGCAACTACTTTTGCTTTTTGGGGGGTTGGTGATAAAATAGATTTCCACACTGATCTTTGCTGTTTGCTCGGGATCAAAATGATGTAGCCAAGTTTCATCAGCAGAGATTACGTTTGGTTGAATCTCCGGATCTTCCTCTAACATCAACTTTGACTGCAGGTTACCCCCATTGAAGTGGTAGGCGATACTGAACATGTCTGAACTTACCTGGTTCTCACAGGCGGAAAACAGGAGTACCAACCGTGAAACTACTACGGTGTGTTTGTTTCACATTAAGCTAACAGAATATAATAAGATTGGATTTTAGTGCGAAAAATTATGTCCGTAAAAAAATTATGATAATTTTTTTTTTGAACAGCCGTCATATGAAAGCTATGAAAACCCACGGTGGTTTTTAGGACGGATATCGTTTTCTGTTTTCCAGAAATGTTTACCAGAATAAAATAAATTACTGAATTTCTTTTAAAATATACAATCTAATTCTTGTTTGAAGTTATGTCCCTTGATGTCGGGACATAATTGAACTAATATTCTCACACTTATTACTTCTAAAGCATCCTTTTTCTATAAATCCCAAGCTAAGTGTTTTTACATCTTAACACTCTGAAATTCGAAATCATTCTCTCATTTAAGTTGATAACGTCCTTCTAACACAATGATTTACTTAAATTCCTTTCATTGACATATGATAACTGACCCATTCTGAATTTGTTCTGGATTGTTCTGGAAAAGGTGATTTGTATGACATAGGATGGGAAATATGGTGAGCTACAGAATAATATAACTTACGTAAATTGTTCCTATTCGTTATTACAATTATGTAATCACGTAATGTTGTGACGTGGCCAATAGGACAGAAGTAATTTAGATGTTCTAGACACATCGTACGCAGAGAATCCAGAATATGAAAATAGTTTGGCGTCGTCATTCTGCACAAGATCAATCTGAGTAAGACGTGCTTTTTTCCTTTTTTTTCCTCATTCAGCAAGTCTGCACAAACTTAAAGTGCAACGATGCAACAATTATTATTTTTTATTAACAAACGTAGGCTTTCACGCCCGGCGTCCTGTTCAGTAGAAGATTCCAGGCTCTAAGGCCGTGGTTCACTGGGTTTCTTCATCTCTCTCCCAGACGTTTCGCTTACAACTGCGACAAGCATAATCCGTGACGTAGAAAAGTCCTCCTTGTACTCTTCGTAGCTACTGAGTACAAGGAGGACTTTTCTGCGCCGCCGATAATACCTGCCGCACCCAATGGACCACGGCCTCAGAGACCAGAATCTTCTGCTGAACAACAATTATTTTATGAAAGGACAATATATACGAAATTTAAAATTGTAATAGTTTATCCATGTTTTTGTTTTTGTGGAATAAATTCCGAGAAATTTAAACAAGAGGATTTTATTTTACTTTACAACCATAACAGCATAAAATAATTCTCACTCCGATACTACGGCCAGAGATAAGATTTATTGCTCCAAATCGCCGAGGCACATGCGGCATCTACAAGGAAAGATTCTTCCAGACCGTCATTAAAGGTGAGAATAATTAATCTTCTATCATCCCTCGCGCCTTTACCACATTTATAGTGTTGCAGTCTTACGAGAAAGATACATGATTTCCGCTTTCCCATAGTAACCACAAGCAACCAATAGAGCGTCTTATTTATTTTTAATTATATAACATCACCTTCTAAACTTAATTTGAATATAATACCTCATCATAAACAACCTTCTGCTGCTACTTTTATCTTCAACTAGTTTAAGAGATTCTATATATCATTTAATGTTTCAACTTTTTAAACATGAGTTGCCAAAAATAATTATTTATCCGCTAAATTAATAAATGTATTTGCATTACCGTCTCATTGTGTTACACATGTCTGCGATGTTCCGGTCTTCGATATTACTGCTGCCCATTACTACAATAGTGAAAAATGTACTCTTAATGTGTAGGGCAGGGGGGGGGGGAGGTTAGGAGAATAAACACCACCAATAAGTTGAATCATGAATTTCATGAAGGTTTATGCCGAGGTGGTTGAAGCGAGCTGCCGACTGTAAATGTGGCGTTAAGTATTTGTGTCTCTTAGCACGAAAAACTGGATGGTTAAAGTATTTACTCAGTTGACAAATTAATACTTTACGGTGTAATTTCCAGAATAATAATGATAAACCTAAATTAGCGTGATTTGCAGAAACCTCTTGTTGCGACTACCAGAACTACATAACCTTAATACGCAATGTGTAGCGTTTAAGGCCCACTTTCACTTAATACGGCACCACAGATGGTGACACTGATGATAAATGAAATGAAGATAGAGCACCGTCAGAATGAGTTGGCAGGGGAATCCGGAGATTCCGACGAAAACGCGCAGTGTTGTCCACCACAAATCTCACTTTGTGGTCTCCTGGATCGAACCCGGGACATTTTAGTGCCCCAATACGGTCTTTAGCGCGATGGCTAAGGACAACTGACCACAGTAAATGCTTATGTGACACTGAAAAATAATTTTATATACAGCATTGGGTAGAACTACTTAAGATCCGCTTACATAAGCTGCTAATTCATCCACGAACGACGATTTTCCACTCATTGACTTGCTGAGCACTATGAATCTTCTTCCATTTATCTTGTTCAAACTTTTACAGTCGTGACTCAGTAAAGTGAATCTATCATACTGCTATAACAGATTTCCAGGTATACTTTCTGGTAACAGTTTTCTTGTCATTCTCTAGAATTTTACCTCCGTTCTAATTCTTTATAGAATTATTAATAATCCCCATTAATAATTCAGGTATCAAGCTAATACGTTATTAACTCTCTCCAGAGAACATTTAGATTGGTAAAAAGCTATTAATTTAAGGAATTGAGAAAAACAACTCAATACCGTACCATATATATATCTGTGTGCGTGTGTGTATAAGAATAAAATTAAATCGTCATTTGTGGCTAAATTGATTTTGTGGCACTTAATTACTAGATAAAAGTATAGCAAAATTTTCAAAAGAAACATTTCACCTTAAAACCATATCCTTGAATATATTTGCAAAGAATGGTACTAATACTACATTGAATTGACGTTCAGATAACGGTTTATGAAGACGGTGCATAAAATTAATCCAGTAAACTAAAATAAACTGAAAGCAACAACACACTAATTTGCTGAAAATTAAACAATAGGCGCGGACTGTTATCCATTTAAATAATGACTAAATCCTATTGTACTTAATGACTGATTTTAAATTCTTTCTCTTGTATTAAAGACTGCAATTTGTCTTTAAAACAGTAAGTCTGTTTTTATTTTCACCTTAAGCACAGTAATTGCACTCAGCAGGACTGTATTCATTGAAACAGGACATATTCTCTGGATATTGCGGTGTTATAACATTAGTGAATTAAGTAATCATATTTATCATATGATGTATCACCTATAACTTAACTCTTCATTAAAATTGAGCAATCCTTGATGATTTTACATTCATTTTCCGGCAGTGTATACAGTAAATATGTCTATAGCACCTATGTAACAGATCTAGAAGGTGCGGAATTCTATCCAGAAATAAATTCGGTATTGTATCGGGAATAACATTCCATGAATTTAAAATGATGTGTATGTCTTTCTGTTCGTCCATCTGTGAACATATTAGCTCAACCGAACGAACATTTAGATCTGCATCACATATGTATAAGTTAAGTATTTTCCAGAATGTGGTACCAAGATTTTTACTGAAACCCAAATCAAACTATGGAAATGGAACATTTTTAGTATTTTTATTTTATCAAAACATCTCTAGGCTCAAATTAAAGTATATATTTAAAATATTTACAAGTTGAATTTATTGTAAATTACTTGGAAGATCATTCTGAGCGGGCTATATAAGGTTTCGTGTAACTGGCAAACCAAAAACAAGCGTGCACAAATGTTCCACCAAAGTATAGATAGATCTCTTTAAAACAAGGTTTGTAGGCAATTTTTTGTCGTATTAGCTATTTCCAATGTATGTGTTATTGTTAGCCTCATTTTTCTATTATTTAGTCAATTTAAAGGACTGTCACTATTCAATTGTTTCATGAGATGATATGGAAGGAGTATGGAACATCAGTTGGGATCCACTTCTTATTGTTTCCATTTCCTCTATTCCAGTAGCTCTACATCGAAATATCTAATATAGTTTTGTAAACATTGATTTGTATTGATGTGACTCTGATAGAGAGAAGCCATGTTCTTAAAGTATAGTTTTGGAAAGTACTATTTTGAGAGAAGAATTCGTTACATTTGAATATAGGCTGATTTTCCATTTCATCCATTTCACAGTTTCTTCTTCCAGTTGCAATTTCTGATGTTCATTGAAGTTTTCTCTGAAAACTGCCTAAATAGAAGTTTAGGATGATTATTTAGCTCATGGAATCAATAATAAAGGGTTTTCTGCTTATAGCCTTCGGTGGTTCTATCTTAAAATTACCAAAATGATGTCATCTTATTTCACTACGCCTAGAAATCCACTCCTTTTTCCGAAAATATTATTAAAATTAAACATAAGGCATTGTACTTCTATGATAGCTAAACCTATAAAAAGAAAATAACTCCTAATATTGGCAAAAGCAATACGGAGACAACATTTCTTCTGTACACTTAACAGCATATTTTCTCTGCCAAATGTACATTATGTGTTAACAGAGGATATACATGACAATGGAATGCCGGACAAAACCAGGTTTACATTCACCATTTAAAGAGTATGTTATTTTACAGAATTATATCTACAAAACGAATGCTTTATGTCCACAGGGCAATATTAACATCACAGTTCCTTTTAAAATAAGTGTCTAAATTCGGTGGCCGAATGTGCGTGGGTACGTCCATTCACAGAATTACTGTCAGTTTTATTTCTTTTGTAATTTTCCCATATTAATTTCAGCTTACAATTTCTTCTGTAAAATGAAAAGCCACTGATTCACTACCAGGCAGCCACATGAACTATTTAGACGACAGGCTTCTACAGTGTAGCATGCTCCCTATAGTAGGATTCTTAACTTTAAGGTAAACATCATCCCTGACCATAGTTTCGGTTGAAGGGTAAATTGATTATTTTGGTAAGACATGAGTTTAGAATTTATCATTGTAATGCTTAAGTCACCTCACTATTATTATGTTTGCTTCTACTGTTATCTGGGAATTATGTAGCTTTAATTTCCATCAATATCATGCATCTCCTTTGAACACACTAGTTATGAGTTATCTAGCAGGAAATACAGACATTTTAAAGTGAAATAATGTGATAAAACTAATAAACACACAAAAATGTGCAGGCAAATGGAATATTGAATTACACTAAATCTGGTGCGGTATTTACGAAAAGACATTCAGATTTTTCGTATCACGCATGCTTCCGTAATTTTTGGGTGATCTCATATAACCATTATACACTCAACGCGCTTAGATTTCCACGCATTATACATCCTCCACGGATCTGTAGCTGGCCCGGAAGCCAGCGTCTTATGGCAAAAATTATCTGAATCTGACAGATCTTCATCTCATGAAACACTACAACCATCTACACCCAACGATGCTGCTTATTCCAGAAGAAGAAGGAGAAGCGGAAAAGCTACACATAATTACACAGGCGGAACTCGACGATCTGGTACGTGATTTATATCTACCCAAGCAGTTGGCCGAACTTCTCGGATCTTGTCTTCAATAATGGCAGCTGTTAGATAAAGAAACTAGGGTGACAGTTGTTCAGGAACAGAAATAAAGATTTCTTGCGGTATTTCACAACCACAGATAATGGTGTCTATGTATGCAGTGATGTAAATGGATTAATGTTAAAATTGTGTATTACACATAATGCTGGAGAGTGGTGCCTATTCATTGACAGTTCTAAAATAAGTCTGAAGGCTGTGTTACTACATAACGACAATGAACTGCCCTCTGTACTTGTGGCATATGCTGTGGTATTGAAAGAAACTTACAGAACTATGTGCCACATTCTTCAAGCTATAAAATACGAAGATCGCTGCTGGTGTATTTGCGGGGACCTTAAAGTAATTGGTCTTTTAATGGGATTGCAAAGCAGATTTACCAAATTTCCATGTTTCCTCTGCCTATGGGACAGTTGTGATAGGGAAAAGCACTATAAAGTGGTTGACAGCTAGAAAGTGTTTCTTCCATCTTTACACATTAAATTAGGGCTGATAAAGAACTTCCTGAAAGCCATGGACAACAACGATGAGGGTTTCAAACATCTTAGCAGTCCTGAGTGACGCCAAATGAAAAGAAGGAATATGCATTGGATCTCAAATCAGAAAAGTGATCAGTGATAAAAATGTTGATACAACATTAAATGCAAAGGAACTTGCAGCATGGAGGTCATTTAAAGGTGTTGTTCAGGCTTCCTTGATACCAAAACAATGCAAACTATTAACAGCTGATATAGAAACTTCTTCAAACATATCAGAAATTTGGGTATAGGATGTCTCTTAAAATTCACTTCCTACATTCCCATTTGGCTTGTTTTTTTTTCGGAAAATTTAGGTGCAATAAGTGATGAACAAGTGAACGTTTGATCCAAGGCATCTTACAAATGGAACCTTAATAAGGCAGATGGGACGCATCAACGATGAGTGACTACTGCTGGTTTATAATAAAAGGAAAAATCTGAAGTGATCATTCCCTTCAACCACATAAATGTGAGTAGCCATTTTATTTTAATCAACATATTTTCAACTAAAATAAATATTAACAGAATCTGAGTGCTTTTTACGATTTCTTTATTAGGATACACATTCTTGTAACAGCCGAGTTAATTTTGATTTAGAATTTATCATGATAGGTACTGCAAACTTTCTGAGGGCGACAGAGTAAAACTTATTGCAGTTTCGAATTCAGCGCATCGAATTCATTAGGGTTTAGCCTCTTTTATTTATGAACAGTTTTTTAAAGTACAACTAGTGTAATTTGAAATTTTAGATAATTGAATCCATAACCATATATCTGTTTGATAAATAGTTTTCTGTAATATATATCATCTGAAGTAATTACGTAAGAGCGCTTAAAGATTTGGACCGTCATTATCTGACAATCAATCAAAATCTTGCTGGATGAGTTTTATTAGTTTTTGACGATAGTAAGACAATGGTAGTGGTACTACGTCTTTGGACTTTCCGAAATATAGTTTTAGCACTCTTTTGGTTGTAAAACTGCTAGGAGAGGGACTTAAGCACTCCAAGTCGTATGTGGGTCAGAGTTATGAGTCCTTCAATAGTGAACATCCACCCAGAGGCAATAAAATTTCCATAAAAGTAAAAAACTGTCCAACTCATATCAAGTAAACATGACCCAGCAAAATACACCAACACAGGAAACAATTTTAACCCTCAGGAATTTCCAAAGGCAGAATATTGTAAAGGATTCACAGCAATTTAAACCAAATATAGCATCAAAATAAGCTTATGCAGATATATTCGAAGAACTTCAGAAAAGTAGATTAGCAGAAAAGTAGATTAGCAATATACAGCTTCTCTGCACGAAGCTAAACAAATTGATAAATGCTAGCATGGCATTTAATACTCCCAGCATTCGATAGTATTTCCATAGTATTCCATATATTTTTAAGGCTAGGACGATATAAAACGCTTTAAAATTAGCCATTTTTATTTGATCTTCTTGTAGTGTCTTCCACAGTGTGCAAAATTGCAGTGTTAATTTATTTCAGATGCACAAAATTTTGTTTATTTATCTGAAATATGCCTTCTGGAATATCATGAATTCCCCAAAACAACATTCACACTCATTATACCTTACCCAGCTGGCTTATCCATATCGAATTTTCACGGTCCACTAAATTAAAAATTGTACAAATCTTCTCTTTTCACATTAAATGCTACTTACATCATAAAAATTAGTTCAAATAATAAGGAAACATTCAATATACATTAGAAGTTTAAGGATACCTATCTGTTAAAATCCTAACATCTACAATTTATCTTGGATTGAGTTGAAACTGTAACACAATTACTATAGTATTAACAAAAGTTCACAGACCAATTTTCAGACCGTTGTCCAAAATATTTCTCCTAATATTGATGATATATTTATAGTGTTTTATCGTTATTTAATTACACTGTTCAACATGATGCAATTTTAGTTACAGAAAAGAAATACTTTGCAGTTATCCTCATAAATACATTATTAGTAAATTTTGGTGATGAAACTTTAATCTGATCCATGGTTTATAATAAAAAATTATTCAATTCTCCAATATTTGCTTGTGAAATGTGTGCTTTGTTATTTAATTGCACAGACACTGGTGACAAAACGTCATCTCATCAGTTTACTTTGGTACTGTTTTTATCCAAACAGAAATATTTTCAAGCTTCTGGTTTGAAAGCTGCATGTGTGGAGCAATTTATGTTCTGAAAAGCGCTGAACATTAAAAACGTGAGAAAACGACCAAAATAGAAGATATAAAGCACCGTGCCCACTTACAGTACCAACTTAAATAGTTATATTCCACAATTTTTGAAAGGTTGCATGGCATTAAATATAATAGGAAATTGAAGTACACGGATTGCTCTATTTATACTGGTCGCCAAATTAGAATGTGATTGACAGTTAGTAACCACATGGAATAACGGTCTAAATAAATGGAAGAGGATGAGTACGTCATAACGGCTGTCATGGTAACGATTAGAGGGACCAATTAGAGTCAAGACGTTGCCATGACAACGTTAGACGCTAAAAAATTAGTTGCCGATATTCTAACACGTGGTTAGCATGACTTGCGGCCGAGCGAGTTACGCAAACGCTGCAGTAATCATAATACCTGGGTGTTTGTTTCTCTTGCTGACAACGCTGCATAAACAGAATACCCTCACGTATGCAACAGAGAGATCCTGTACTGGCAAGCTACTTTGCATTTTATTTGTGGTAATTTGCCTTGGCTTACGTGTGCCTGAGTCCGTGTATCTGAGCGCATATTGTGATCATTTGCAATGGTGTTTAATGAATGTTTAATTATGTCAAAATATAGTGACAAGCGAAAATCTGAACGTGCTAGGGAATCAAATAAAACTGTATTTGGTAAAGGTATTCCAATTAACGGACATACACGGGAAATAATATACTTTGTGAGAGAGTACAACGATGAGGAGAAATTGAAAGGGGAGTCTAGTATTCCATTCTCTAAGGACTTCACGTGCGTAGGTATCAGTAAGGGCATTAAGGTTAAGTTTGGGAAAGAAAAGTATTTTAAAGAAGAAAGTTAGACATTGGGGTATAAATTAGAAACACTCGGGAAAAATTATGTAAGCGGCATTTTTCCACTTCAATAAGCTAAAAATGTCATAAGTATACCTCTTCTGTTAAGATGATCTTTACATTTATGTGTTCTTGCATATTCTAGCGTTTGCATGTAGATGAACGACTGTACTATTGTCTTTGTGTATAGTATTATAAATAATTAATAATAATAATAATAACAATTGTAATAAAATACCCATTGCAGTGGCAATTGAATCACCTTCGCACGCGTAGTGATATCGCGCTCTCCACGTGGCAGCAATAAGCGGCAACATCGCCTCTCTCTACGTACGAAATGTCAATTACTTTCTAGATTGACGACCAGTATAACTAGAAAAACATATCTTGTCAGTTTTTGCACTTTGTGGCCAATTTTCACAGATGGGTATACTTAATATCCATAAATATATATGCTGCAAAAAAGCAAAATTTTAATGAAGGATAATTACATTCATTACACACATTTATTCTGAAAAAACATCAGATATTTTACTAATCTAGGTGGGTAGGGCTAGTCGGATAATAATGTCCGCTCTGTGAGAGTTCACACACTACGAGACTGGAGTATTATTTCTTTCCCCTCAGTTTCCGACACAGTCAAACAATGCAACCAATTTAATAAACTAAAAATATGCTAAAGAATACGTACGCTAAATACACCAAAATAATATAGTAAACAAAACTGCTAAGGCCCTATTTACATATGCGATTTAATTCCTGCCCCGCTATCTGAAAGCACATTAAATTAAATGGAAGCATTTATTATCATGCAACAAGAATGAAACAAATACAAGTCGCAGGACACATGCGACAATCGCATGACCTAGTATATTACTCAATGTTTACTTTTGGCCAAGGCTGCAAACTTCACAGTTGTATATGAAAAATACAGTCCATTTGAATTTAAACACAATAACAGCACTACGGAATTGTCCCGAGGAGTATAGTTTATACTATTTATAAATGTCGCATGATCGCATCCAGTTTTGTTTATGTGTGAGTGTATATGTATGTGTGTGCGTTACTTGTGCTTTGTGCACTGATGCAATTTTTGTCGATGAAAGTAAAGATTAAATAAGAGAGAGACGATTAAATGTGGATGTATTAATTTATCCTAAACAAAATTATCCAAAAACTATTATATTTTCTCTTTCAATTTTAACTTTTGCGTAGAAGATTACAGGTATCAAGGGTGAAGAAGAAATTTCCCGCACCATGTCCATTCTTTATACTGTTTGTTTCATGTATTCTCCATCACCGTTTTCGTCTGCTAGTTAAAGGGTGCTCAATTGTGCAGCACACACTTCCTTCCCCTACACAGGTTGTTTCCCCCACACCAGTGTCCAAGGCAGAGAGAGAAAGAGGTAGCAGTCAGGCGTTGCCACTAACGTTTAGCGTAACTTTGTTCCAGGTGTAGCCAGATCACAAAAATTGGAGGAAATGAAAGAACCTGTGCAATATGACCCTAGTGTTGAAAAGGTGGCACAGCTTTATTATAAACTGGCGGAACTTATATTCGAAAAAGAAAACATAAATCCAAAATAAGACCTGAAGCTCTCCTTGTGACGAATATGCTCACTTTCTTCTCGGGCAGAAAGCTAAGTGAAAAGATAATTAGATATCTAATCGTCTTTTCACCTGGCTTGCTGCCCGAGATTAGATATCTAATCGTCTTTTCACCTGGCTTGCTGCCCGAGAAGAAAGTGAGAATATGATACCATTTAGTGAAGGTGGATTTATCAAGCAATGCTTGCTAGTAGCTGCGAAGGAATTTGGTCCCGATTTAGTCGATTTATCTTAATCAGTCAGTCTCTCTCGAGGTATATTAGAAGAATTGTCTTATGATTTGGAAGGACAATTAAATGACAAAATAAGGAGATCAACATTTTTTTCTCTAACCCAACACGAATCAGGAGACACATCTGACGAGATGCCGTTAATTGTATTTCTGAGGGGAGTTGATAATCAATTAAATATCTTATTTATGTCACAATTCCGACTGTAGGAAGGACAACTGGTAGTTGCAGAATGATATCATTTCTGTTGCTTGCGTTCCGTGTTCACAATAAACATCATACTTCTGGAAAAGTATGCAGAAATTCTAAAGCAACTACATGACACATTCCCTTAGCAATTTGAAGATACACTCCTGGAAATTGAAATAAGAACACCGTGAATTCATTGTCCCAGGAAGGGGAAACTTTATTGACACATTCTTGGGGTCAGATACATCAAATGATCACACTGACAGAACCATAGGCACATAGACACAGGCAACAGAGCATGCACAATGTCGGCATTAGTACCGTGTATATACACCTTTCGCAGCAATGCTATTCTCCCATGGAGACGATCGTAGAGATGCTGGATGTAGTCCTGTGGAACGGCTTGCCATGTCATTTCCATATGGCGCCTCAGTTGGACCAGAGTTCGTGCTGGACGTGCAGACTGCGTGAGACGACGTTTCATCCAGTCCCAAACATGCTCAATTGGGAACAGATCCGGAGATCTTGCTGGCCAGGATAGTTGACTTACACCTTCTAGAGCACGTTGGGTGGCACGGGATGCATGCGGACAGCAAGTTGGAACAGCAAGTTCCCTTGCCGGTCTAGGAATGGTAGAACGATGGGTTCGATGACGGTTTGGATGCACCGTGCACTATTCAGTGTCCCCTCGACGATCACCAGAGGTTTACGGCCAGTGTAGGAGATAGCTCCCCACACCATGATGCCGGGTAATGTCCCTGTGTGCCTCGGTCGTATGCAGTCCTGATTGTGGCGTTCACCTGCACGGCGCCAAACACGCATACGACCATCATTGGCACCAAGGCAGAAGCGACTCTCATCGCTGAAGACTACACGTCTCTATTCGTCCCTCCATTCACGCCTGTCGCGACACCACTGGAGGCGGGCTGCACGATGTTGCGGCGTGAGCGGAAGATGGCCTAACGGTGCGCGGGACCGTAGCCCAGCTTCATGGAGACGGTTGCGAATGATCCTCGCCGATACCCCAGGAGCAACAGTGTCCCTAATTTGCTGGGAAGTGGCGGTGCGGTCCCCTACGGCGCTGCGTAGGATCCGACGGTGTTGGCGTGCATCCGTGCGTCGCTGCGGTCCGGTCCCAGGTCGACGGGCACGTGCACCTTCCGCCGACCACTGGCGACAACATTCATGTACTGTGGAGACCTCACGCCCCACGTGTTGAGCAATTCGGCGGTACGTCTACCCGGCCTCCCGCATGCCCACTATATGCCCTCGCTCAAAGTCCGTCACTGCACATACGGTTCACGTCCACGCTGTCGCAGCAAGCTATCAGTGTTAAAGACTGCGGTGGAGCTCCGTATGCCACGGCAAACTGGCTGACACTGGCGGCGGCGGTGCCCAGACGCTGCGCAGCTAGCGCCATTCGACGGCCAACACCGCGGCTCCTGGTGTGTCCGCTGTGCCGTGCGTGTGATCATTGCTTGTACAGCCGTCTCGCAGTGTCCGGAGCAAGTATGGTGCGTCTGACCCACCGGCGTCAATGTGTTCGTATTTCCATTTGCAGGAGTGTATAAAACATTTGAGACAAACATCCAACTATTTTGCAGTTCTTTGAAGTTTCTGTGTAGTGAGGCCCCACACGACCTACAATGGAGCTACTTTCACTGCAAAATTCCACGACAGTAAAATGTTCTGAGAAGGAAGGATGGAAATTATTTAAATCTTTGCCATGTAGTCATTATCAAGAGATTACGTTTGTTTGCATCTTATTTAATGACAGTTTTTGGCTCTACATATATCTGCGAACAAACCTTTTCAAAGATGAACTATATTAAAAGTGAGTACCTATCGCAGCAAGATCAGAGACGATCACCTTGCTTATCTTTCGAGACTGTTGATACCGAAATTAAGGATTGCAGTGAGTAAAGAATCGTAATCGATTTCAAAGAAATAGTGTATTTTTGTTTGTAACACGTGCAGGCATTGCGTTGAGCAGTTTCAACAAAAGAACGTAAGAAATAAGTTTCTTAGCAGGGTTCTAAATGGGTAACACTTGACTCCATTTGAAAAGGTGTTGTTCGAACCCTTAATAATGGCATGGCGGAATCTAATAATCACAATGGGCGAAATAGTCACAAAAGGGAGTTTTGGTGTGAATAAAGGGCTTTAAGAGGTGAAAGTCACACACACACAGCTGTGTGGCAGAACCAGACCGTGGCTGTCGGCCCAGTAAGACCAGCATCTGCATCTGTCTTGAGCGAAGGCAGACCACAAGGGATGTGAGCAGATATCCGTCGGTTCATACGTGAATAACGAATTAAGTGTTGCCGAGTAATAAGCATTCCACATACGGTAACGCTAAACAGTTATATATCGGTAACCCATGGACGGCAACTGCAATTTTGATGTAGAAGGAAGGAAGTGGGGTATAAGGGCGCTCAAACAGTAAGGTCATTAGCGCCTGGTGCGGGAACAAGGAAAATCAAGAGATAAAAACGAAGGAGTTAAAATGTGTCAAAACGCGTAAAAAAGTGTTAAAACTATAAAATCCAATAAAAGTATTTCAGAACGAGGTTATATGCCGGAGATGACACCAACGCGGCGGGTAAAAACTAAAACACGTGCCACAGCTCCCAAGTCATCCGCTAAAATGCTGGTCAAGTCAGCGGCTATGCCCAAGGAAACACGAACCGGAGTTAAAATGGGACAATGTTCTAGAACATGCTGGACAGTCAACGGCGCGCCACAGTGGGGACAAAGTGGAGCCAGTTCGCGGCGCAATAAATGCCGGTGGCTAAAACAGAAGTGACCGATACGCAGTCTGCACAAATCCACCTCCTCCAAACGGCAGGGACGGGAGAACGTCCTCCAGACAGAGGGAAGTGGTTTAATGGCGCGCAATTTGATCCCTGAAATAGCGGACCAACACGCAGCCCAACGAGAAAGAACATGCCGCCAGAGATTATGTTTACAGTCCTCCGCTAGGACAGAATGGTTAAAATATCCGGACATTAAAATGGCAGACTTCGTAGCAGCGTCCGCTGCTTCATTCCTTGGAATACCGACTAGAAATGTTACCCACGCAAAACCTAAACGAATGCCAGTGGTCACCAGCTGGTGGACAGAATCGTGCACGCATTGCACGATTGGATGCTGGGTTACAGTGAGCGAATGCTCTGCAGGGCACTCAAGGAATCCGTGCACAAGACACAATGCGGAGGTCCACGCTGGCGAATAAAAGAAAGAGCTCTTTCCAGGGCTACCAGTTCTGCAGTAAAAATGGAGCACTGCTCCTGTAGACGAAATCTAAAACTCTCAACACCAAACACAAAACCACATCCTACCCTTCAATCATCCTTAGAGCCGTCAGTGTAAATGAACACCGTGTCCCCAACCTGAGACTGCAGCTCAACGAAGCAGCACAAAGAACTTGAGAAGGAGTGGTGGACTTGGGGGTATTCGCCAACCCAAGATGATAAGAAGGCTCGGGTGTAACCAAGGGGGGAAATGAGTTTCTCCTCTAGGAAGAACCGCTTGGAGCTCGACATCAAAGTCCTCAATAACTTTGCGAAATCGCACACCGGGGATAAGCAGGCACGGGAACTACTGGCATACAAACAATCCAAAGACTCGTTATAGAATGAATCGAAAGTAGGGTGTTGGGCCATGAAGTGATGATAAAAAGAAGCAGTCATTAAACCGTTTGAAACTTGTACTCCAGTGTCATTAGAAACATCCTTACTCCCATACACATCCATGCATACCCTTTGACGGAACTCATTGCTCTACCCTGAGTATATCCGGCTCTACCCTGACTTGCATCCACCTCTATTCGTTACAAACTGTCACGCCAACGTGGAACTCTTTGTTCAACCCGGCTCTACTGATGTCGCTGTTCACTGTGCACTTCCTACTTTGCACCACATATTGCAGATCCTGTAAACCATAACTTGTGCCACAGAAGTCATCCTAAGAGACATTAGTTAGTAAGGAGTAAACTATGAGTGCCAACGCTTATGATTTTCTATACGTCAAAATGATAGAGAGGTTATGCCACTGGAACTCGGTAAGCACAGGTAAGAGCGCGATTCTATCGCAGCGGGTGGAAGGAGGTGATTTCAACCTCCCCTTTCCTGCTTTAATTGAGCATCCGAGGTTAGCAGTTTTTATCAATGCTACTACACACATATATCTATATTAGCTGTCAAAACAAATATAAAATCTTATATCTACTTCGCCGAGCAGCTACTGCAGCTTTGGCATTTCGATTAAACTAAAAAGCTGTATATGTCAAAATTAGTGCTCTTTGTTGAGGACTTGACACTGCAATCAAGAGCGGAAATACAGAGCTGGCCTAATGGCCTGGCCACAACATTCACCTGTTTTCCAGTTGTGAGGCCGTTAGAAACTGTAATGTATCTCCGTGCCTGACATGGAATTACTTCAAAACCAAATTGTAGCAGGTTGTGAGGAAAGTATGTACTAGAATTTAGAGCCGTGTTTGTACAGCCAAGAGACGTCAAATTGAGACCAGTGTTCTAGCATTAGGTAGAAAACTAATTGAGATAAATACATTCCGATGAATACCACTGTTTTGAAGACCATAGCTCAGGAACAAAGATTTCCAGATACTTTTTGTAGAGTCTAAATTTTAGTAATGCATTGTTTATACGAGGTTGGGTCAAAAAGTAAAGCCACCTATTTTTTGCCTCTTAAATAAGTAAGGTCTGTGAAAACTTTGAATTTGGCGCAATTGCTCAAACCTTCTCCTCCAATCCCCTGGAGTAGAAACGTCCTAAGTCAACAGGTGGCAGCACTGCATCCTCTTGCAAAATGGCTGACATCGACATTCGTATTAGACAGCGTTCTGTGATTGAATGTTTGACTGCGGAAGGTGAAACGCCAATTCGCATTCATGAAAGGCTAAAAATGTGTATGGTGATTCAACGGTGGATGTGAGCACTGTTAGAGGATGGGTTCATCGTAACGAAGCTGAGGGCAAACACCATTGGCAGTTGAAAGGTGAAGCGGCAGGCCGGTGACTGCAGTGACTCCATGCAAAATTCAGCAAGTCGATGACATCATTCGTGGTGATCACCGGGTAACAACAGGTGAATTGTGTCACATCACCTCCCTCAGTAAAGGCAGTGTGATGACGATTATTCAACAACTGAGCTACGCAAAAGCTTGTTCACTTCGGGTACCAAGAAAGTTAACCGCCCGAAACAAAGAAACAAGGAAAACAATAGCCTCCGAACACTTGCAGTGCTTCAATTTGGAGGGAGACGAGTTTCTGAAAAAAATTATTACTGGAGACGAAAGGTGGGTTCATTTTTTTTTTTTTAACCTGAATCTAAGAGGCAGTCAATGGAATGGCATCACACGTCACCGAAGAAAACAAAATCCAAAACTCAGCGGTCGGCAGGGAAAGTTATGGCGACAGAGTTTTGGGATGCAGAGGGTGTGCTTATGATTGATTTTTTGGAGCAAGGATGCACAATAAATTTTGCCCGATACGTCAGAACTCTCAAAAACCTGAAAGCACGTCTTCGCCGAGTTCGCCCAACAAAAACTATAGCAGATGTTCTTCTTTTGCATGACAATGCAAGACCACACACCAGCCGTTACACTACTGCAGAAATTGAGAAATTGGGATGGCAAGACTTACCTCACTACCCATATACCTAGCCCTGACTTGGCGCCATCAGACTTCCATCTGTTCGGGCCACTAAACGAAGCTCATCGTGGGATTCATTGTGAAGACGAGGAGGCTGTGAAAACGTCCGTGCGTCAATGGCTTAGGAAGTAACACCGTCTGTTTTACCACACTGGAATACATGCCCTACTTAAAAGGTGGACCAAAACTGTGGAAAAGGACGGAGATTATATTGAATAGTGACGAATTAATCGTCAATGTTGTAGATTTCAAGCAATGTAAATCGGATTCAATTTTCTTGGCAATTAAAAGAGAAACAATAGGAGGCATTACTTTTTGACCCAACCTCGTATTATACACTGCTTTTTAATTATTTTGTATTTGTTTTTCAATTCATTTATATGCCGCCTTTAACATCTAGGTCATATCGTTAACCTTTGCCTTTGAAACAAGCACTCATGCCAGTGGTGTCCTCCTGCTTACTGTTTCTGTTTGCCTTTGGGTTATCTTTTCAAATTCATACACACATCTCTTTTATATGTGTTCCCACACTCCAGGGCGGATGGGGAATAATCCCGGCCAAAGGAAGTTGATATTTTTAATTTCCTAAAAGATTGCTCCAAATATTTTCATTAAAATACCATATATGTAAGGCAGACAAATAAAATTAATAACTTGAACTTTCTGTGAAGTTTCTATTCATTAAGAAATAATTTGGTATAACTGGCATGCCTTAAGACATCGAAAACATGCACTGCAGAAAAAAAATGTACAAAGCTTTAAAATACACGCTTTATTTCTAATTGATTACTCTTTCTTTGATCTCAGCAAATCCCGAGATATACCTTTTTATTACTCTGAATGTTTCAATAGTGTGTCTTCTTTTAATTATATTTCTATTTTGTTTATCCTCAGGACATCTAGAATTTGTAAGAAATTTCAAAGGTGATATACAGGATGTTAGGAATATAAACGCAGATAATTTCTAACTGGTAAATTAGCATGTGTCCACTTCAGCGTGCTTCGGTTCTTGTTTCTCTTCTTTTACCACAATTTAATTTCCTGCCTGCATGGTCATAACTGCGTTTTGTTTTTCGGTGCCTCCCTAGGGTCCTTAGAACACTATTTCGCTCCTTACATGTAAATCTTTCATCTGATTGCAAATTCTGTTGATTGTTCTTTCAGAACAATATAAACGGCAGCTCCTGCAGTTGTTTGACTCACTGGTAGCTTTGTAGACCTGTTCCTGGTTTCGTCACATATATCAATTACTTTCCTAATCATTTCCTACCCTCAGAATCTGTCGCTCTTTGTTTCTTTACTTCCTACACAACACTCATGCGATTTTATAATTGAGACTAGGAGAAATTGGCAATGAGTAAACATGGCATCAATACTATTGGAAGAAGAGGTTGGTAAATACCTGAAACAAAATGAAAGGATGTTTTTAAAACTCAAGATTAGCCTATGTGTAATATATCTCCTCTCCCCTTCATTCTTCTGGGGCTATCAGCTTGCGGACAGACAGTAGACGCCGCCAAGGAAAGCGCAGGTACTAGTCGACCACGATATGAGTGCACTCGGCGAGAAGCGTTACTAAACAGTTACGTCATAAGTGGGCGGAGTACCGCAGGTACATTGCGGATAACGCAAACATCAACAATATCGAGATACTTCCAATGTGACGTGCAGATGTAGTGCAGTTCAACACGGTGTTTTTTAAAAAACTTTTTCTTATGCAGTTAAAATTCGAATAGTATAGTGGCAGTTGCAGTGCTCGTTCTGACAAAATTGGCGTGTGCTTGTGAAGAGTTTAATTACGGAGGCCCCTACAAAGTTTAAAACAAGAAAAGTATCCCATTCTAATGTCAAGCATATCATATACCAGGTTATACAGTTCTGTTGACAAGAAAAGCAGGGGAAAATGCTTACTCGTACCCCTTGAAAAAGCAGCAGTTAGGACAGCAAAAATAATGGGAAGATCTGGGAGAACCATCATTAACATAAAATGCTTCATCAACTCGGATGAAGGTTACTACTTCGAGGAAAAATCGAAAATCACGCAGAAGCATATCTCTTGATGGATTTGATAAGTGCGTTGTGCGTAGAAAATTTTTGGAGTACTATGAACAGAAAAAGTAAATTCCTACTTTGAAGGAACTCCTAAAGTTTGCTAAATAATAAATAAACTTTCACGGTGGCTAAGAAACACTTAGAAAAAATATTGAAAGAAGTTGGATTTCAATTTAAGAAATGCAAAAACAAACGATCTCTGCTAATGGAGAAATCACAAATAGTTGCAAAACATGCAGAGTATTTAAGGGGTATTATTAAAAATGAAAGAGGGCCACGTAGATCAGTAGTTTATACAGACCAGGCTTGGGTCCATACTCACTAAACCGTCAAGAAGTGCTAGCAATATGACGAAGTATCAGGTGTTTTGACTAATACTAGTGCTGGTCAAACAGCAATTGCACATGCAGGGGGATCCATAGGATTTATTGAGGGAACTGAATTGATTTACTACTCAAAATCGAAATCAGCAGATAACTATGACGAAATTAAAGTTGGTAGATTATAAAAAGTTGGTAGAAGAGAAATTAATATAAAATATTCTACCTGAAAGGATTGTTTTGCCATACCGTACAGAAAAATAAAGCCCCTAACACTTCATCTCGAAAGGCTCAGGTTATTCATTGGCTAACACAAAAGAAAATTAAAAATGATCCGTAACTGACAAAAATGAGCTTCCAGAGATATTGAAAATTAATTAAAACAGCCTGTTTATTGACTTGATTTAATAATGGAACAAAGAGATTTTACAGTCTTATGCCTTCCTCCGTAGCACTGTGATTTTAACCCTATTACCGTGGGTCTAGTGAGCAGCGATGATGACGATAAAGACTGCAATCGTGATAAATGTTATTTTGAGAATATGAATATTGAACCAAAAGGACGCAATGACACGGATATTGCAGATGAAGGACCTGAAACAAACATACCCAGACTTGGTACTTCCGAGAATTAACGTGAAGACATCAGCAGGCGTGGACTGATTTAATTGTGTGACTGTACATTCCCAGTATCGCATTTGCTCTCGCTATCCTTCGCTCGCACGGTTCCCTAAGCTTCATCTGGTAAACAAAACAGTGCTGCCCTCCTTCAAGTGCATTCATATCTTGGTCGACCAATACAAAATATTACATGGCCGCCGTTCGAAGTCCCGTCCGACGACACTAACTTAACTTAACTAAAACACAATAATCAATGTAAAAATCAACATTTAAAATGCGCCTTAAAAAGGTCGTTAAAATTATTTTGAAGTTAGCTTTAAATGTTTCTCACTACTATTGAATCATGTTTAATCGACAGCAAATACAACATTCCGAATATTTGTTATAATGAAGTAAAACATTTAATAATTCAAGAGTTTTAAAGAGGCCCCATATGCTTGAGGTATTACTGAGTTTACATAAAATGCATAGGACTGGAAAGAACTACGCATAATATACTACCGTTTATCCATTAGTCATGACTAGACTTCGGATTTTAGGTAAAAACCTTTTTTAATTCTTAAACGATGTCTTAAAAACTTTCAGATACACGTTTCATACAAATCTATACCTAAAATTACTCTTTTAATAGCACCTAAAAGTGCCTATTTTGACAATAAAGCCTAATTTAACCTATTAAGCATGTTTAATCTCTGTTAGGTTAAAATATCCATTTTTTCCCGAAAACCTATCCATTCCTTTCCTAAAACTCTATGTTTTGAATTCCAAAACGTATTTTGCAGTGTGTATTTATTTTTAACTAGACTATACATGTAACTTTCATGGTCAGTCTGTGGGTTGCCCTTATATGACCTTAGGAGCGGTGGTTGCAGTGCACAGTAACTGAGTCCGTTCCCGGAAAAGGAGAAACCGCACCTTCCTACCCTCCTACTTGGTGTACCCTGCAAATTTTACTCTATGTTTAAGTGTTTAAAGTGTATGGTTGGTAAGAGTGCAATGCCAAAAATTAAAACTTGAAAGGTTTCGCTGATACGTAATAGCTTCAAGAATTTCCAGACTTTACCACGGATTGACCAACAATATTCTCTCAATCGTATAGCAAACAGATGAGCAAAGTAAATATACGTTTTTCTTTCCTTCTGCTAAAGTTACACTAGGTGACCGTTTACTACATAAATTACCATAATGTTATCTTCTGGCGTAATTTATTGGGACAAAATTTCTCCTTTAAATATCAGTTTGATATGCTTTGGTGAAGGCATGCTGAAGACACTGGTTCTGAAAATTAAATTTTGTATTTACATAGCTAAAATCTTGCTGGAAATTTAAAATCTGTAGTAATACAGTAAAGTTACAATTAGTAAACGATACGGATTTATGTACCTAAAGGTATAGGTATCCAGCGACGAAAAGTCGCACATAGCATTTACAAGGAGCTGCACATCAAATTAACACTGAACAGAAAAGAAAACCGAAACAGTCTCTGCTAACCCAGACAGTAAACCATGAATGTCTTGCTTATCTACGCCGAGTAATAGTCACATCAAATATCCAGTTTATCTACACTTTAAAATCCACATTTCAAAGGCTTCTTAGTGAAATACTGCCACAGAAATACTCCCTCAGAATCCACAAAAGAAAAAATTAAATTTTCAATACATATATAGAGGCTTTGAGCAGAATTCACTCTGACATAGGTGAATCACATATCTGGCTATCAGAAGTGAAATGCGGACAATATGGGGCACTACATAGCATATCTAATTTGATCTGTTGCAAATGAAATGTGTAGTGTTTAACGCCCGCTTTTACTACATACGGCACCACAGGCGGTGACACTGATGATACATGAGATGAAGATGGAGCTCCAGTGGAATTAGATGACGGGGGAAACCCGATCTCGGAGAAAACTCGCCCCAGCACCGTGTTGTCCACCACAAATCTCACTTAGTGGTTGCCTGGGATCGGACCCGGGCCGCCTTGGTGAGAGCCAAGTGGTCTAACAACTGAGCCACGGTGCGGCCTTTGATCTGTTGCAGGTAACTGGAAAGAACCAACTCTCAGATGATAGCGAAATTCGTTAATGATGGTCTCAAGGTATTGTACCCAGTATTGAGAATAAATTACTACTAATATACACTGACGCAGCAGCATACATAATTGCTGGAGTGCAGTTGCTAAAAGTGTTTTACCCTTCCGCCACGCACATTACTACTGCCAAAACCTGTACTTTGCTTTGGGGAACATGGCTCAAAGCTGCAGAATACTCACTCACGCTTTAGTGAAGTGAAAGACATTGTTTCAAATCTAGAAGAAGAGTCTGTATGAATTATATGCGCAAAGCAAGTGATGGAAGATCTTCTGATGGAAGATTCAGAGGGATCTAGCATTTTTAAGCATTTCAACTTCCCTGTGCACGTTATCACCTGAAGCAGCAGGTAAACCTCGTATATGAGCAAATGCAAATGTTTAATGCTATGCAAGAAAGGATAAAAATTGTTCCTGGTTCGGCTGCAGATAAAGTACTGGATAAACTGGAGAAAGTTCTGCAGAGGAATATAAAATTGAAGGACCTGTGTACAGATATCCTAGCAGGAAACAGCACGGATGTACAATGTAATATTCCTGTCCATCTAGTGTCGAAGTTGAAATACGCACCTGTTACTTCGGTGGTCGTGGAGCGTTCATCTTCAGCTTACGAATTAGTGTTGTGTGACAGACGGCATTGCTTGCTGGTTGAAAATCTACAACAAATATTAGTAATTTATGGTGTATCTAATAATTACGAACATTAAAGGACAAAGATTTGTAAAACTTGTTAATTTTGCTTGACTAGTTTGTGTACTTAATTTTTATGTTAAAAACTTTTCTTCCACATTTCTTGCTTAAATTCATGTATAACTACTTCTAGATAGATATTTGTCTTTTTGTAATTCTAGTAGTAGTAGACATATTGGAAAGTGTACTTTAAATCATTAAATTCTAAAAGCTGAATTCCCTATTTAAAAATTGTTTAAAGAATACTATTTTAAAGCTTATTTTGGTTTTTAGAGACTATTTCTTTCTTTATAAAACCTATTTTAGGCACTTAAAGTCACATTTTAACGACTTAAACATCCAAAGCCTAGTTATTATGTAATTAAATGAATTATGAAACACATCAGATTTGTTAGACAAGTATTTTATGTTATGATATTACTCTGTTTGCGTTAGTCTCATAACCAACTTCGGTACTAGGAGGAACTAAAACTTTAGTGGCGGTGCGAACAAGGAACAAAAAAAGAACATGATCACAGCTTCGTCAGCGCCCTGGAGGATTGGAACTCGATTTACCCTGCTTTTACTCTTGGCTTTGGAAGTTGAATAAAAGCTTCCTCTCTTGGGACCGATAGTGTCCAGCAGACCTTAAAATTTGGAGCCTGGCTGATGTTGAATCTTCAGCCGCTTATACACATCTATGGTAGGGGAACCCTTCCTTGTCGATAAAAGTATCAGAATGCTGCAGACCATTGCATTACGGATAGACTGAAAGTAACTGTAATCGTTACCTAATTTAATGACTACTAGAGCCATAGAGACATTAACTTGTTCCCCGTTCATGTCTACAAAGGTGAAGAATGAAAATTATCTAACTTAAGCTTGGTTTAACAGTTCAGTAAAATCTCTCGGTTTACGGATTGCGCCAGCACTCAAGAGGAATAAATCGCCCACACTCTTCTTAAATTTTATCTTTAGCTATGAGTCATCCAATGAGGTGTTTTAATAAGTAAGGTAACTGTACTCCATATGCCCTGTTACTCAATATGGCCCAGTGGCTATTTTTTGGTAACTATGACGGTAATCCGCTAGATGGCTGCTCATTCACGTTTGGTAAGCTATTTCAACTATATCTTTGTTATATCCAGTGCGCAGTGACTAACAGCCATTTCACAGTTGAGATTCGTTTTTTTGCCGCCCAAGTGTTATTATTTTATGCAGGTAAGTTTCTTATGTTGCTGTTTCATTAGAAATTTCTACAAACGTGTTATCGTGTCAATTACTACACGCAACTGTCCTGTTTTAAATTATGTAATAACTTTTATGAATGCAACAACCTTTGTGTAGCTACACGTATACAATGATTTGCTTGTAATGTGGATCCAACATGGCCTGGTAGGCCATATTGAGTATACTGTTGTCTCTTGGGCAAGTGCAGCAGGAGCAGCTACACCTACGATGATATTATTCAAAGGAAAACGCATGAAAGCGGAGTTTGCTGACGATCTACCTCCAGGCTCTGTTTAATGCATGACAGAAAAGGGATCAATAACATCAAAGAGCTTTTTTCGAATGGTTACACCATTTTGGTCATCATTAACCTGCTGGTCGGTGTTTACTGATTTTTGGTGGAGCGAAAAACCGCTTAGATCACGAAATAGTGGAGGCCACAGGTATGTACGACATAGTTATACTGTCTTCCTGCACTACTCATGAGCTGCAGCCGCTCGATAAGGCACTATTTCGTTCTTCTGAACAGCTGTGGGATCAAGAAGTGATGATGTACTGGTACAGTTACTGTGAAAGGACGTTAACTAAGCAACGCTTTGGAAAAATCTTTGCCAAAGTTTGGGGAAAATGTATGACCATACAAATATCGCATTTGGGTTTAAAGCTACCGGATTGTATCCGCATGATCCTAATGCAATTTCGGAAGTTACATTTGCACCTAGTACTGCTTCAGAGCTGCAAAATACTGCAGCTTCAGAACCTCTGTCCACATCAACTCCGCAAGAATCAGGAGGCACTTCAACTTCAGAGACTGGACCTTCAGGTGCGCCAAATAGAAATCTGAATGGAGTATATCTCCTATACTGTGTGTGGAGGAGGATGACTCTGTCGAAAAGGCCATTATTAATTCTGAAGACGATGAAGCTGCTGATACGAGCACATTTCGTGAGCTACTTCCGACACCAAAGAAACAAAACGCTCAAATGTCCAAGGGAAAGCCTGATTTGAACAGTAAAGGAACTGTTTTGAAGAAATCAATATTTTTGACGAAAGTTGAAACCAATACTCTTGGAATAGCCAAAACACAACCAGTCCTATCCAAGAAACCTGCCAAAAAAGCCAGACTGACAAACAAGAATGAATCTCGGCTTTGTAAAATGTGCAAAGAAGACACTGAAAGATATGCGTCTGTGTTTAGTTTGCAGCCATTATGTGCAAGAGGAATGTATCCGACTGACGAAAGAAGACAAGGACCTTTTTATATGCCCAAGGTGTAAGGACAGTGATAAAATGTAAACAGTTTTCTGTTCAGGTTAATAAACAACTTATGTAAACAATAACTAGCCCTGCGGAAGCCATTACATATTCTCTGAAGCAATTCTGTTATGACTTAATCGTTTGAGCTGTTTAAACTTTTCTGGTCTGACTCAAATTCCTTAGAAAATCATCTTTGTCACATAAGGAATCTCAGTTGAATGAATTTCTGTAATTCCTAAGTGGAACATCAGGCCTTCTGAACCGCACAAACCCTAGGCCCGTAGGCAAGGGTTTGAGAATCAAAAGTACCTCGATTAGGGATTCCAGGATGAGTGATCAGCCCATCGCTGGAGGTGAAAGTTCAATTTATATTTCCTGGTGATAATAAACAAATTTCATACTCTAAATCGCATTTCATTACTTTCATTGGTTTCCATTATTTTAAATGTGCTACTAACAGAAGTTAAATAGGCCATATTGGGAATGCAGTGTACTCAATATGCCCAAAGCTAATCTTTTCTTAACTTTGTTATTGTGTCTTGTGTAATCATTTTAGTTGCTCCACATCATAATATTGTAACGTAAGCGGCAAGCCTACGATGCCGATCAATAAACGACGGCCGGCGGAGGGAGTGGAGACTTCGTTTACCCCTCCTCCTACCGCTCGAAGTAGCACGAAGCTTCGAGAATGTTTTCCCTCTCCATAAAAGGAGACTCGAGAAACTTCGGGCCGCGATCAATACAAGCGAGGCGACGGGCAGTTTGTGTTTAGTGAGCCGTGGGTGCAGTAATGTAAGGCGCGCCGAGTGTACGTGGAAAGACGAACTGGCTTAGTTTTAATTGTGTACATTACGAAATTGTAATTGTGGTATTGGAATAAGGTGGAAATAAAGAACATTTTGAGTGTTGTAATTCAACTTTTTAGTTTTACGAACCCACAAAGTCACAATATTAATGTCCAGTTTGATGAAATTTATATTGTAACCAAACGCTAAAATTTATTTCCACTCACAAAAATGTAAAAAAATAATTATCCTTAGGTAGGCCATATGGGCTACAGTTACCTTATATACAGTCATTGTAAAAGTCTTTGTATACCTATATTGTTTTCCATTAGAATGTGCATCAAACACGAAGCACGGGCTTTAAGAACTATGGAACATACAAGACATCAATACAAAGCACTTATTTGCACAATTACACGTACAGAACTGCAATGCGATGTGTATAATCGCAAAAATTAAATAAAATGCACAAAAGGACCTCTAAAATAGGCTCAAAAAGTGATCGTCCACATGCGGTAGTGCTTCGTAAGGTCAAAGCCATAGCAAGCCAACATTTACCTGGCAGCTTACCTGTGGATATACCAGTGATAAGAAACAGAATAGGGTCAGACGGCAGTCTCAGCGAACAAATAGTGTCAACATCGGAAGCAAGCGCAAGGAAACCAGCGAAGAAACAAGAACATTGATTACTAAACTCCATAATCAATGCAAATCGATAAGATAAATATCTCAACTTGTTGACAGACTTCGCTCCACTGTTCAGACAATAATAGATAGGTTTTGTGTTTTAAAAATTGTGCGAAAAGGCTAAGAACCGGAACACCAAAGTTGTTAACAGAGCAAGATAAGAGTTATCCTGCATTAAATATTGAACGATCCAAAAATCAGTGCTGTGAAGTTGGCTGCGGATCTGGGAGGAAGTGGTATAAACGTTTATGCCAGTACGTTCGCAATGTTCATCGAGAACCTGGATATCATAGATGAGTATCCCGGAAAAAGTTCTGGGTGAGTACAAAAAGAAATAAAGCAACTGAATTTTGCAAAAGAGCACCAAAATAAAGGAAGAGACTTGTGGAATAGGGGCATATTTTCCAATGAGAGTAAGTTCAATATTTTTGGGTCCGATGGAAGGCGTACAGTATGGCGAAAGAAAAATACAGAGCTGCAACCCAAATATCTAGTGACTACAGTAAAACCTGGAGGGGGCTCCGTGATTGTCGACCTAACTTTACTGATGGAACTATGGACCATAAAATCTATATGGGCATTTTAAAGGAAAATCTCCATGATAGTGCTCAGAAACCAGGTCTTGAGAACAGTTTTATATTTCAGCAGGGCAATGGCCCCAAATATACAGCTGGAAATACTTGCTTCTGGCTGCTTTATAACAGGTCAAAACAACTCCATACACCTCCTCAGTCAGCTGATATCAACTCCATAGAACGCTTGTGTTCTATTTTTGAGAGCAAAATCAAAAATCATTATTTTTCCAATAATGAATAATTAAAACAGGTACTTCAAATAGAATGGTACCTAATTGAACCAAAGAAAACAAGAGATCCAATGGAATCAATTCCATGGAGACTGGAGGCAGTTATAAAAGCAAAAGGATGGTCCACCAGATATTGAATGATGGTATACATTATAAAAATGTTATTGGAATCATAGGTGTATGATCATTTTTGTGCAAAATAATATCACAATTTTTTATATTTTAAGAAGAAATAATTAATATTTATATGTTTTGTTATCTACAATATTACCATATACAACAAAAATGCTTTACTCTACATGATCAATTTATTTACAAATTTGCCAAACTTCACATTCCTGTTTATTAAAAAATTTAGATGTAATTTCTTATGTGTATATGAACACTTTTTACACTCACTGTACATACTAGGTTGTAAAATAAGTAAAACGCAATTCCAGTGATAAGAGCAATTTTACAGTTTATAAAAAATTTATAGGATCCTGTATACATTGTAGTAATTCAGAAACTAAAAGCCTTATTCCAGTTCTGCTAGACGCATGTTAAAAACAGATTCAAGGTTATCATAATCTGTAACTTACCTCTATATAAAGAAAACCTACCTTTTTCTATAAAACTTGAACTAAAGTCTTCTGTATTATGAAAATCAATAGGCAAGCAAGTCTTTCTCTGAAGAAGTAGATAGGAATTCCGAATTAACCTCTGAAAATAGCCCAAATCCTTAATAAAATCCAAATCTATGATAGAAACAATTATAAAATAACACCACAGTTCCTAAATTTAAATGTCGGCCCATTTAATTAAAATTGCATTAATATAAAATATATAACTCATATCTTCACACTGTTTGTGTGAAACAATTTGCTTATTTATATACCGTATGGGTAATTGCGTTTTCTTATTACTTCTATTACTTTAACAGATTATAAATTTATGGAATATCTTTCCTAAGATGCACAAAGAATGGGTAAACAAATTCAGCATATACCAAGTGAATACCCCTATTAAAAAGTTACTTTTTATTTTAATATAACATCAATCAGTTAACTAATCACATAAGCTATAAAATAATTACAATTTGAATTATTCCTTGACATGTCTTGCTTCACAATGACGACCTTCAAAGTTCTATTGCTGAATAAATACCCGCCTTTGTACACTCACATATGAACTAAAAATAACATAGTGCGCTACAAGAACATAGCAACAGATATGTGTTGCTCCTTGCTACATACGACATATAAGTTTACGGTTGAAAATTTATTCCTTTAATGGCCTAAAATGTGGAATACTTGTGTTTGTGTGAATCAATCAATAAAAGGCATTAAATATGTCAATCGTTCAATATTAACCTGGATACAACACGAAAATAAGGTACTAATAACTGTTTAAAATTTATATTTAGTCTTGATAGAGAAATACAATTCTAGATACTAACCTGCACATAAAAATAAGAATAAAGATGAATTACGAAAAGGGAAGCATTAGAAAATGATGAAGGTAGCACATATCCCAAAATTGCATATTACTGAACCAGTATAATTATTCTGCAGTGTCGCACAGAGAAACGTTGGAAAGCAAATCAATAGGATATAACATTTACTTCCATCCAGCTATCTCCAAGCTTCATACAGCCAACAAAAGAAATTAATGGCGAAGGAACTTTGCGAGGCACATGGATGATTTTCGCAACCTAACGCCAAATATAGCCATTAGGATTTCATTAATGTAAAAATCTGACCCACGTCTCCACTCTCACCGCCCACGGATTTGAACCACGGATCTCCCGCTCACCTTGTGGTTGCTCTAAACCACTGAGCTACTATGGTAAACATACCGACATGATATTACATTCTCCAGATGATTCATAAGTTTCCCGTAGACCACTAGGGGTTCGCATATGCTTTGACACACGCACCTTCTGTGGCGACTTACTATGCTGTAAGTACTTAAGTTCCAGGCTTCATAGTTAAATCACTAGTTATTCAGGTAACGTGATGGAAATAATAATTTGTTCCACACCAGCCGTGTGGAGGCTAAGTTTGAATTAATAGAGTAAGACTAGGGGTCTACCTAGTGGTCCTAGTGGTCTACCTGGAAACATACGAGTCAGTTGAAGAATTTAATGCCATGTCAGCAAGTTGGTCATAGTAGTTCAGGGGTTTAGAGCAACCACACGGAGAGCGGGAGATCCGTGGTTGAAATCCCGGCTATGGCATTGAATTTTTCCTTCTGGCTCTACTCATTCAAACCTTAGTCTACACACGGCTAATGTGGAAGAAATGATTATTTCCATCAATTTATAAATTGCTTAACAACAGACTACTTGGTCAAGAATTAAGTTACCATGAATCTGAATATATAAAAACCATTTAAATACGAATAGATTTTCCTTAAAAGTTCCTTTCAAAATACAATCACAAATTCAAAATGAAGATCTCATTTTCCGCTTCTATTAAGTTACAAATATACCTAAACCATTTAGAAAGGGGATTCTCAAAAATTAAAACGAAGACAAACGACCAGTACTGCATATTGTCACCCAATTGTCAGAAAGCACGACCAGCTGACAGCTGAATGGGTGACAGAAGGCATTGAGGCCACCCCTACACATTTATCTTGTGGCTCTAACTGAGGGGATGGTTAGGAAAGTATCACGGGCACCGTACTGTCTCTTTCCCCTCCCCCGACGTCTGGAACAGTCGGTATGATGTTCCGAACCGAGAAGCTTCCAGAGACAGCGATCTTCCTATATAAGGGCTGCAGTGGACGAGTCAGGTCAGTGCATCCTGAGCCGGCCACTGTTCGCCCGGGGGTGTCTTTCCCGGCCGCCCTCACGAAGGCCGAGACCACGCTGCAGCAAGCGGAAGCGACTGCTGTCCAAGCTGCAGCCCCTATAGCACCGCCTCCGACCGAGGAAAGCAAACCTGCACCCTCACAAAGCAGGGGGAAAAAGAGCGGGAAGTCAAGATAAAAAAAAGAGCGGGAAGCCCGCTATTCCACCTCCTGCGCCGAGAGTCAACGACCAGGGCCAGCCTGAAGCTCCGGCCTCAGCTGCTCCTGCACCGCAGCCTGCGCCAACGGTGGAACCTGCACCAGCAGCACCCTCGGCGGCACCAGCCAGCACACCTCAGTCCGCTGCTTTTGGGGGCACGATATCCCAGGCAGACCTGGACGAATTCCAGGCCCTCTCCCTGTGGTTCGGTGACCTAATCCAGAGGACCCTCCCAGCCCTACGCAACTGTAAGCTGCAGGTCGAGAACCCTGCATTAACTCCGATGCAGAAGCACGCCATTGTGCTCAGAACGCTGGAGGAACTGTTCCCGGGGTCCGCTAAGTAATGACCTCCAGACTCGTCCGGAGGCCATTACGTGCCGCGTTCTGGAACGCGAACGGCATCCGGGGTCATCACCCTAGCGTTCTTGAGTTTGTACAGTCCTTCGGTATTGACATTCTGATGGTCTGCGAAACCCATCTGGATGCCACAAGCAACTTTTCGCTGCCTAGCTTTGTCACCCATCGGTCCGATCGAATCGGCCGACGAGGTGGCGGCACCGCCATCTTTATCAGGAACCATATCACTCACTCACCTTTCCCACTACCCCCACTCAAGGACTTCGAAGCCTGCGCCATTCGGCTTGCCATTGGCGGGCTAGACACGCTGCTGGTAGTGGCCTACGATCCTCCTGATGCTCGCTTCTACGGGGCGGACTTCAACCTCCTGTTCAACCTTCATCCAGTGATATGCATTGCCGGCGATCTCAACGCGAAACATGCCCACTGGCATAGCCGCACAGCTAACACCAAAGGGCGTGGGCTCTACCGCCTCATCAGCGGAAACCCAAGCCTTGTCGCGCACGGCCCGAGAGGTCCTACGTTCCATCCAGCCCACGGCAGGCCGGATGTGCTCGACATCATGCTCACCAAAAACTTCCCATTTCATCTAGACCTCTCGGCAGTCATCGAACTGGACTCCGACCACGACCCGGTCCTGGTGGACGCTAGCGTTGACATGCCAGGTCTGTTAAACCCAGACTGCACATATGAGACCGACTGGGATGCAGCCGTCCTAAACCTGAGCCAGTCAGTAGACCCGCGTCTACGTATCGATTCCATCGATGCGCTGGAAGCGGCAGCCTCTGACTTCTCCAACCACATCGTAAATGTGGTACGTTCCCACACATACCGCATTCCCTCACACCACCACAATCCCATGACCATTCCAAACGAACTCCGGCAGCTGCTTAAAGCTAAAGCAACTGTCCGGAAGCTATGGCAGCGCTTCCGCCACCCTAGGCTACAGGCAGTCTACCAGAGGTTCAAATCCCTGGCCAGACGGCTGCTTCGTGCTCACCGCTCTGCGGCCTGGGAGGCAACAATGAAGCGGGTAGACTTCGCGGAGAGGCACCCGTGGCGGATCATCCGTTCCTTACGGAAGGATAAAAGTCAATACCAACACCCTCTTCATGGCACTCGAGGGCGACTCGCCTTTGAGCCCCAAGAGAAAGCCACAAGTTTCGCAGACTATCTGGAGTCTCAATTCGAGCCACGGGAAGACCCGCAAGACGACGAGTTCACCAAACTCGTGGAGGAGGCGGTGGATTACCTCTACGAGGACCCCCTTACCCCACGCGATGTGATCCATATTCCCATTGCCACCCCCAAACAGGTGGCAGCCCAAATCCGTAACCTCAAACCTAACAAATCACCGGGGCATGATGGTGTCACAGCACTCATGCTCCGAAACCTTACCAAAAGAGCTGTGATCAACTTGACGCGGATTTACAATGCGTGCCTCTACCTCCGCCACTTCCCAACTTGTTGGAAAGAGGCGAGGGTGGTATGCATTTTAAAGCCCGGCAAGAACCCACTCTTCCCGTCAAGCTACCGGTCCATAAGCCTTCACTCAGTCGTCTCAAAGGTTTTTGAGCGACTGCTCCTGGCCCGCCTGACTCCTCTCTTCGAGGAAAGGCACCTCCTACCGGATCACCAGTTCGGTTTCCGTCGGGGCCACTCCACGACTCTGCAGCTACTGCGATTGGTAGAAAAGGCTACCCTGGGCTTCCAGGACAACCTCAAAACCGTCGCGGTGCTGCTGGACGTGGACAAGGCCTTCGCCACAACGTGGCACCCGGGACTGTTATACAAGCTCAAGGAAGCACAACTCCCCGCCCCATACCTCACCCTGATCAGTAGTTTCCTCCGGGACCGAACCTTCAGGGTGCGGGTCGAAGGCAAACTCTCCACCATCAGACCCATAGCGGCGGGAGACCCGGAAGGCAGTGTACTGTCGCCGTTACTCTTTGCTGCCTACATGTCTGACTTCCCCACAGAGCCTCGCACTGTCCTGTGCCAATATGCTGACGACGTCCTCATATTGGCCCAGAACAAAAACGTCCGCTACTGCCTCCCTCCGCTGCAACGATCACTCCGGGCCATCGGCACGTGGAGTGAAAGGTGGAGGATGGCCATCAGCCCGCAGAAGAGCTCTGCCCTTCTGCTGGGGAAGGTCCTCCGCTGGCGCCCGGTAGGAGACCTGCGGTTGAGGCAGAGAAGGATCCCTTGGGTCCGGACTGCCAAATTCCTGGGTGTCCGACTGGACCGCGGCCTCACATTCACCCCACATGCCCGTGAAAAAATCGGCCTCGGCCATGCAGCGCTCAGGCAGATATACCCCATATTCCGCTCGACTATGCCCATCCGCCTGAAACTGCGGGTGTACCGTGCGATCATCCCGCCCCTGATCCTGTATGGATGCGAGGTCTGGGGATCGGTGGCTCGTACCACCGTCCGCAGACTGCAAGCCGTGCAGAACAGGGCGCTTAGGATGATCTATGGTACTGAACGCATGTTTCCCTCATACATTCTCCACACCCATTCTGGCATACCTTACATTGAGGACGTAGTGCGCGAGCGCTCGCGCTCATTGTATGCCAGGATTACATTCCATCCCAACCACCTAGTGAACACACTAGGGCAGTATGACCATCGCTTACCTAGGAGGAGAAAGAGCTACCGCCTCCCCAAGGACGCCCTTGGGTGGTAAGACCAGCCTCTCATCCCCTCAAGTCTACACTCTGTTCCGGCCACACTGAGGCCGGACCCGGCCCGCCGGCTGAACCCCGGGAGCCGGGTCCCCCGGTGTGACACCGATAAACACCTTAACATAACGATCCCTAACTTACCCGACCTCCCACTCCTGGCCCCGCCACGCTGGACGGACCCTGCAACGCAGACCGCCAACAGCGGGGCGGTTCAGGGCTTTGGCCTCCTAGGAAGCTACCCCCTCCACCAGGAGCATTAGCAGAGGTCGGAACAGGTCCTTCAGTTGACAATGACATCCAAGCTTTGGAGAAACGACAAAATCTTTAAGACCGCACGGGTAAATCCGCACAGCGGATAGGTACCGTGGCGATCTACCCACCGTCCGGGAGCACCCGGGCGACTTGTTCTCACTCTTGGCTCTCTTGGTCAGTTCAGTTCTTGGCGAGCAGCCGTGAGGAGCGCAGTGCTAGCAAACGGACTGGAAGACTGCGTACTTGTATAAGAGGAGTTTTTTTAGTCAGCTCTAGAGTGCAGTGTTACGTAATAGTGAGTGCGGAGTGGACCTGTGACAGACGAACTGGTGGATTGTTATTGTATGCAGTACGTAATTCTATGTAATCGGCAAGTGTACCAAGTGTAACTCGGTGGAAATAAAGAACATTTTGAGTTTGTGCAACTGGACTTTTAATTTCACGAACCTACAATGTCACAATATATTTACCCTGGAAATATTTACCAAATTTATATTACACACACAGCTAAACAGCAAGTAACCTTGCGAATCAGTTAAAATGGCTAGCTAACTTCAGTACGGAACAAAGACGCCACCAAACAAACAATGCAAAACAAAAACAGCCAACTCTCATATCCCACATTTCACATCATATAGTGTGTAATACCGTAAAACCTGCCTAAACGGACCCCTTATATGCCGGAAATCTGCAAAAACGGAAAAAAATTCGGAACTTAGCTATTTTCCAAGTAAAATTACACTCTAAGCCGGAAAACTGCCTAACGCGGAAACGGACATCCTTTTCGGGAACCGCATAAAATAAAAATAACTTCATTAAAACGGATTATGTTTTGTGCAATTGGTTAAAACGTACGTACGTATTTTAAAAAGTGCAATAATTTTGAAGGCGACTGTACAGGCACCGAATTTCTATGCTGTATAAAGTCTTCTAAGAAAAGGCAAACAAACCCTTAGCTCTCTCAACTCTCTTCCAAAACACATGGCAAGGGTACAACTGTTTTGCAGTTTGTTCATTGTTAGTTTCGTTTTTTTGCAAGTGTTAAAGTTCGAGTGGAAGGAAACTGAAGTTTGGTGATTTTTAAAAGTAGACAATTTCTGTAAAATGAGTTCTAAACATAAGACTTTATCACTGGAAGAAACAGTTAAGGATATTGAAGAATAGGAAAATAACAAACTTGTAGCTAAAGAATTAACTGTGTTGTTTAATGTAGGGAAAACTCAGAATTATGAAATTTCTAAAACAAAATAACAATTAAGATGATTGGCTAAAGAGAACAGCAGGGCATGTGGAACACATCACAAAATCTATTTAGTTTGACGAGCGAAATCGTGGAACGATTCAATGCCATAACCGGGATTTGAACCACGGATCTTCTGGTTGCCGTCCAGCCGCTCTAACCCTTGAACTACTATGGTCAACGTGCCGACATGAGCTAAGCCGTGCTGTGTTCGAGTGGTTTCTTCAACTCTCATGGTTAACAACCAGTGTACCAGTGAAGTATCATGGGGTGCTACTGGATACTCCACTAACTCGGAACGCCCACATCTGTCGGTCTGTTATACCTGCGTCTGCTCGGCTCTCAAAACTATACCCCTTACTCAACAGGCGCACCTCACTTGGCTATGAATCGTCCCTTCTTCTTTACAAATCTCTAGTCCGTCCCATTTTTACCTATGCAGCTCCAGTCTGGGGTGGCATTAGCAAGACTAATCTCCGTCGACTGCAGGTATTACAAAACAGGGTGCTGCGTACAGCTACAAATGCTCCATGGTTCGTCAGAAACAAACAACTTCATCACTAGTTTGGTCTTCTACCCGTTCACAAGTACATCCGCCGGCTGGCACGACCTTTTACCATCTTCATGAGGTCCCTGGAGATGTTACCTACAATCTCGGCGCTCGCACTCGCCAACCACCTCGCCTCTAAGCACAGACTGTCACAAGATCTTCTCCTGATTGACATCTCTAGTACAGGTGTTCCAGACGAGTGATACCTATCAAACTTAAAGTCCTCAATTTGTGTTACTGTGATCCTGACATATCTAGCTAGAGGAGTCGTTCACGGCTACCTCAATTGTTATGTGTACTGTTAATAAGTGTCTCAATAACAAACATCTGTAAAGCATATTTGATGATCGATGTAAAAAAAGGTGGTTTGTTAGTGTGCGCGCTAAAGTAATTTCTATTTCTGAACCATTCCTTAGACTCAAACTTTAGAGACAGCCAGAAAATTAGACAAAAACAATTTCAGAACTTCCAGTAGTTTGCTCAAGAGTTTCAAACATTGCCATATCATTGTTTTGAGTGTTGTGTGTGATGAAGCAAATTATGTTTAGCCCGCCTCGATGGCGTAGATGGTAGTTGAGTCTGCCTCACGTTCAAGAGGTCCTGAGCTCGAATCTCGCTTAGGATGAGTTACCTGGATAAGGTTTCTTCCGGGGTTTTCCCTTATCCTGATAGACGAATGTCGGGTAACTCTAAGCTCCATGGACCCCGGACTCATTTGAGCATCACTTCATCCATTTCATTCATCGTCCGATATGCGTGAAAGTTGGAGGACGTAAATTACCACAACAAAAAGATGTTGATATGCAGATAGTTGCAGATTGGAAAGGGAAATAGAAAACAGACAGAGAAACTGGGTGATAAACTATAATTACTGCATGTAAGTCGAAAATATAGTAAATAAGGTATATCCTATCATTTCCATTTCATTTTATATTATCCCTTTTGTAAACCTCATCGACTATTTCGTAATTTCCTTGTATTGAAGCACAACTCTCTTTAAGACGAAAAATAATGCCGGAACGATCGTGTTCCGTTTTAGAAAGGTTTCACAATACATATCATACATTTATAACTCCTCTCAAAATGGTCTTCAGCAGATTGTGAAATCTGTCATTCTTTATTGACCGTTACCTTATTTATATTACCTTATTTTTTGTATTACAAATTTTAATATGTGGACGCCAGTTGTTGCGGCCAACCGCATACCATTGTTAAATTTAATTGGGTTCTAATTGGAGCTTAATTTGAGCTATGGTTTCTGTTATCCTCAGGTGAATAGTTCTAGGAAATGGATTTTGGTGGTTATTGGCTACTCAGTCGTATTAATAATACTTTGTTTGTTCTAGAATTATTTGATTTAATTCTTGAATCTATGTTTGCTTATCGACTTAGATCGGTGACCACCTGTTAGTAAAATTCCTAACATTTCATATTTCGAAATCTTCGTTTGTCTTCTTAATGCACATGAACACGTTCTTCCTGTCGTAGTATCAACATGTAAGTAAAGTTTTTCTCACTTCACCATTCAGTTCGAACCTTATTCTGATCCCCTCTCTAACTTTATCACATGACCACTAGCTCATCCTTCTCAAATGTTACATTATTATTGGTTTCTCATTTCATTCCGAATTTCCAAATTGGTTTGCAAAACTCATATGACTCACTGACGTTCCACCCACCCTGAGTTGGGGAACGCCTACCCTGAATTGTTTGTAACGGTATACATCGTTACCAAATCAGCGAATTAAATCTCTTTAGCGTTCATGCTCAACTGCATTTTGAAAGTCCTTTGTCCCAAAACATTCCTGGCTGAAATAATGCAATAGTTTTCAGACATTGAACTTCTACTAACACAAAGAAGATAACGGTCCTTTTTTCCTGTTTCCCCGACATGTACAGATTTTTACAAGAATATTTTCTCTTTCTTGCCTGGATGATAGTATATATGTTATATTAAATTATATTCTTCCCTTCTTATTCTTTAAGTCAACTGCTCTTTAATCATTATTTTATCCCTTCTAATTTCATATTATTATAAGATTGTTATATTAGTTTAGCAAAGCATTTCTATTAATTTATCTTCTTTTTTAATTATCTGACTTCGATTTATTAGCCGCCTCCTAATCACTGCCTGATACTGCGGTTACATTGTATTACCTAATAGTGCTTTGAAAATATATTGCATATTTTGCTATTGCTACAATAATAGTACAAAAATGGGTACAGAAAGTCATATGTTTTAAATACAAAAGAAAGTATTTTCTTTAGTGAACAGTTCAAAATTTGTCATATGCATTCACTCATGTTTTCAGATTCTAAAAGAATAAAAACTTACAAAATTCTTGTCTAATCGAAATACGAGTTTCAGAGGGTGGAATGCTAGCCGCAGAGGCAGGCAACAGTAAAAACCTTGCTGGATAAGACTAGAATGGAAACCAGAGGTTTTACACCTGAGTGAACGGCCGCCCCGAGTCTAATTCAAACACGAGCTGGTGGCCCAGTTCGTTAAGTTGCCCTACAATGGAACTCTTGACCATAGTGGGATATCTGATTACAAGAGAGCGGAAGTGAAGATGCTGTCGGCGCCGAACCACAATTACGAAATTTGCTAAAGTTACGTCCTTGGTGTTTTCCTTCACAAACGAGTGTCGTTATGCAGGAAAGAGACAGAGAGAACGGGGCAAACGTTTCGTGTCAAAGTTCTCAGCACACCCCACACGAGTGGACCATTTGGACACGATCCTCTAATGAAGCTTTAAATCTTTCAACGTTTATGAGTTGATTATGGTGCTCTTTAACGTTTAAAATAATTACATCACAAAGCAGTAACTTAGAGATAGTAATCATGACTGTTCTACATTTTGATATCATTCAATTTAAATCCTTCCTCACTTTAACCTACACTGACTGTCATAAATTTTTCTGGACGAGCTGGTCTGTACATATAGCCTGCTTCTTTTTGCAGGAAAAGTTGGTAAACAATACAAAATTGATAAACTCTTAATTCTATGCACTTCAGAGGTACCTCAGTAATACAGTTGTGACTTGTAAATTATTTTCAAAATTCTTCAAAACCTGTTAATTGGTTCAGATAGGAAAATTTGCTCGTCAATATTTTTCAAACAAGGGATGGTTAGCAACTCAAAGTATGCCTTGCACTTGTTATGTGCTGTGTGGGGAGTCCCAATCAGTGCTTTGCTCTCGCACAAAGCAGACACAAACATCCAGGAGTGAAATGCGGTGCAGGGGAAAGAACAGTACAATTGCGCAATGACAATTAGTAATATTCCGTCATGAAAAGGGAAAAATTCTCGACAAAAAGCACATTTGTTTAACATGAAGAAAAGTACGACCAACGACATTATCTGCCGAGTTGTTAGGTAGAGATAGGAGCAATTATGGAAAAAACAGCAATGGGAGATATATAGAGATTAGAGGAAAGGAATACAAGCAATGTGTGTAAATCGGTAAAATGCAGAATAGAAGATATAGAAAGACAGGAAATATGGGGAGGTCTAGAAAATATGACATCATTACAATTTTACAAGCAAATAAAAAGAAATTGGGGAAGAGAAGCACATGTAGGTTACTGCAATAGACGAGAGAGAAGGGTTAGCTTGGATGAGAACAGGAATAATATTTCTAAAAGCGATAACAGGTAGGGAAAAGGGAATTTTTGAACTGTGTGGGGGGAAAGAAAGCATAGAACACTACCTATGTAACAGAATGCGAGGAGGTTGCAATGTGGAGAAAAAGGTTTGGGAGGAAAGTGGGAGAAAGTAGAGAAGAGGATAGTAGCTATAAAAATGCTAACGGGCAGGGAGGAAAAGAAGGTAAGAAGTATTGGTGAGTTCTTGCAGAAAGTAAAAGATAAATGAGCCCGAAGTGTAAAGAATATAAGAAAGAGGATGAGGGGGAAGAATGGGACTAATTAAGTAACAAGGAGGCATGGAGGTTAAGAGCTACCTGGTAGGCAGAAGACCAGGGATCATATAAGCCAAGGTAGCAACAAGGTAAAGACAAATAAATGTAGCCAAAAGTTTTAAAATGTAAAATTTTGGAATATGCACAGTAAAATCTAATCTAGCGTGGTGGTAGCGTGTCTGCCTCACGTTCAAGAGGTCCCGAGTTCGAATCTTGGTCAGGGTGAGTTACCTGGATAAGGTTTTCCGGGGGTTTCCCTTATCCTGAAAGACGAATGTTGGGCAACTCTAAGCTCTATGGACCCTGGGCTCATTTGAGCATCATATCATCCATTCCATTCATCGTCCGATATGACTTAACGTTGGAGGGCGTAAATTAAAAAATAGGTTGACAATTTGCCACAGACATGTCGCCGGAGGGTACTTAATAGGAGAGAAGAGAGGGTAGTAATAAGCAAAGTGGAAAATAATCCACTTCAACTGCTAATGCTGCTCAGGCTGCGAGGACGTTTGGAAAGAGGATCAGCTTAAGCACAATCCGAAGGGTGGTATGCAGAGAACATTATCATGGACGAACTGCAAGAAAACAGCCCTATGTCAACAAAATTAATAGGATCAAACGGCAAAGATTTGCTAGAAGGAGTACTCAAGCAATGATATGGTCTGATATTGACTCTGCGACGAGTCAAAATGCAACATTTCTGACTCAGATTGCCGATTTATAGTTTGGAGGCAGCCCAGTAAAGAATTTGAAGAAATAAATATTGTTACATTACAAAACTACAGGGTTTTTATGGGTTTAAGAGGTTTAACCCTCAACCCCATATACGAGTAGTAAATGAGAGCGTAGCTATGGATAAGGTACAGCAGAAGAAACTTCTAATTCAGAATCAAATTGTAACTGTATTCCAGAAATGCATAGCGTTTCTACAAGGCACTCCCTGGATCTGGATGAGATCAGGGGCGCTTTAGTAACATTTAAATACATAGTGACATAGTGCAACTATACCTATAGAGATCCGTTGTTTCTATGGCTGAACCTTGTGCAACCCGTAAGAGATGTACGGTGCTGGCAATCTTACTCGTAGTAGTACTTTTAAAATAAACTCTTGTTAATGTTTACGGAACCGTCCTACATAGCGCCCATCATCAAGTCCCCTCTCAGGTTCCCACGGGTGCTAACTCAACCAAGCTTAAATAGGGGTCCTACCCAAAAGACAACTCAGCAATTCCCGCGCTAGCAGTTAATTTCCTCCCAACTATTGCACCATATTGTGTAATCATTGTTTACACCATTGAGAACATGCTTAGACCTGTTATAGATGTGTTCTTGATTGGTGACCTCCGCGGGATGAGGTGTGGGGGAGAGTAGAACCTTTGTTCGTTTACGCAGCCAGTGAACAATACAGTAAACATTCAGCAATCACCTGCAGAAAGTCACGTAGCCTACTTACGTAGCAAGATGCAGAACTAGTTCAGTGCAATAAGATTAATAATCTTCTCACCATGTCTGAAGATCGTAAGGATTTTAAGGTTGTGCTTTCGGAAGGGCATGAAATTATAAGTAGCGTTATAGATAAATGCGATGAAGAAGCTTTGAAAAAACAATATTCATATCCAGTGCCACAAGCTACACAACGGGCTGCCGCTTGTGTAATAAGTAGGCTGCATGTTATCTTCCCAGCGTTTCTATCTGTGCGCGACTCGTATATCATTACGTTATCTTGTCTATACGTGTGTATATCTGAACGCATTCCTTTCAGAGTTCATAAAGCCAGAACATAACAATACTGGCCACATAAACATTATTTCCCTTGATCAGCAGGATGTGTTATTCATTGTTTACAACATGGAGAACATGTTGAGGCCTGTTACAGGTCACCTGTGCATTATTTCCCTTGACCAGTTCAAAGTACATGTTTTGACAGTCAGCAGAATTTAAGCTTCATTATCAACAAACAGCTTTGCCCAAACTCAAGACATAGGAAATAAATGTTACGTAACAATGATTATAGTAATTTCCAAATCTTGCTCAGCCTATAAACGCAACAATATGCAGGTGACAGTAAAAAATGGAGGGGGACATGTTATAGTTTGGGGCTGTATGTCAGCTGAAAGAATTGGTGAAGTAACTTTTATAAATGGACTCATGAATCACCGCCAGTATATTCAGATTTTATAAAATAACCTGAAGAAAAATGCGGAAAATATGAGAATAGGAGACTGTTTAAAATTTTATCAGGAGAATGACCCAAATCACACGGCCTATACTGTACGGCAATGGTTGTTGAACAACCGTCTTAAAGTTGCGAATCTTCCCCCACAAAGTCCCGACATCACTCCGATTGAGACACACGAAAAGATCTTACGAAAACTTCCCATAAATTCCAAATCTGATGTGAGGAGGCGATTGCTGCGTTTTACTACTAGCTAACTGGTGGACAGCATACCTAGAACGCTACGGAGGAAGTGGGGTATCACCAAATATTATATTCCTACATGACCTCCATTATTTCTATTTCTTTTGTACTTATATTATCTTTCCGAATACTTTTTAATAGGAAATTTTGTATTCCTGTAATTATACTCATAAATTTTATTTTTTGTGCTTCATGAAAAGAGATGAAACTATATTTTTAAGTCTATGTGTAACTGCACAATCTGGAGTGAGAAAAATTTAATAAAATAGGTTTGTTGTTTATCTTTTGTTGTTAAACATATAACAGCTATATTTGTCCGAAAAAATTCTGACAATCATTACATCTCATTTATGTATTATATTAATAATTACTTTTCCAGTGCTCTTTTCACCTTCGTCCCGAACGATTGCTGAAGCAGAAGTGCTATTATCCCCCTTTATGATGTACTTTGGTTCGAGCTACAGAGCTGATTAAAATGTGTTTGCAACAAGTGAATTGAAACTCACTGTTAATCTTACTGTATTATTTTAAGCAAGTAAACTGCTTTTTATGGAGGTGTCAAAGGTGATTTTATTCACCTGGGGAAAAGCAATACATAAGTCTACTAAAGCTTGACACGAAAGTTTTTAGGGCACATAATATTTTATCGAATAACATAAAACATAGATCATGGCGATATGCTCTGCAGCATATCGCCATGATCTTTCCGTCCGACATCACTGACCTTTTCCACCACTGCCTAACGACGAGCTATTTCCTTTGGAACAACACCTTCTACGAACAGACAGATGGTGTGGCCATGGGCAGTCCACTAAGTCCAGTGATTGCCAATTTCTTCATGGAGAGGTTTGAGGACCAAGCTCTGAAGACAGCTGAATATAAACCGAAAGTATGGTTTAGATACGTGGACGACACCTTTGCCATCTGGAATCATGGAGCTGAGAAACTGGAAATATTCCTTCAACATTTAAACAGCCGAAACCAAGGCATACAGTTCACCATGGAAAAGGAAACAGACAACAGTCTTCCTTTCCTTGATGTCTTGGTAACAAGAGAAAATGGATCACGCCTGGGTCACACAGTGTACCGTAAACCTACTCACACGGACAGGTATCTGCACAAGACTTCAAACCATCACCCCCAGCAAAAATCAGGCATAATCAAGACTCTTACTGAACGAGCTAAGAAAATCTGCGAACCAAGAAAGCTGCACAAGGAAATCCTGTATTTAAATGGAGCCCTCAAGAGGAATGGCTACACATACAAAGAAATCGCTAGAGCCCGGCATCCGAGGTACCCGTCGGTACGGACAGACAGGAAGGAACCGCCATTAGCCACCATCTGCTTACCATACATTAAGAGAGTTACGGACCGAATAGGCAGACTGCTACGGTCACAAAACATCAGTACCATCTTCAGACCAACTAAGAAGATAAAGGATTTACTGAATTCGGCAAAGGACAAGCGTCATCCTCACAGCGCAGCTGGTGTATACAGAGTCCCATGCAGTTGCGGCCAGGTATACATTGGAACCACCATGCGCAGCATCAGTACACGTTTAAAAGAACACGAAAGACACAGCAGATTGGGTCAGACAGAAAAATCAGCAGTGGCAGAGCATTCTTTATTGTTTGGACATGACGTAAGCTATAAGAACACTGCGGTTCTGTCAAGAACTACACATTACCATGCCCGACTGACAAGGGAAGCTATAGAAATTTACAAGCATAAGAATTGCTACAATCGGAAAGAAGAGCGACAGCAGATGAGCAGGGCATGGATCCCGGCTCTGGAGAATACAAGAGTGAAACCGCAGCAAGACGAAGCGCTCCAATTTATGCCTAAAAACAGAGACAACCCACGGACCGACAGAGCCAATAGGCAATCACGCTCCGCCCACCACCAGGCCACGCCCCCTAGCCACGCGCGGCTATAAATTCCATGCTTCAGGACTCGGTGCTCCAGTCTTGTGTTGGACTCCGGGTCTATATACTTAGAACCCTGATGATGCCGAACGCAGTCTTCGGCGAAACGTTGGAAGGTAGAAAAAATGGACCACGGCCTACAAGCCCGGACATCATAGTTAGTGGAGTAAACATTATGTTTAATTATTCATAAATTTGAGAGTTTATGTATTAAAATTCTTTTGAAATAGTTAAAAAGATTGTCAATGTTACATTATCTAAAACTGATAAACTTGTTTCTTTTTATGTAACTGCCTTATTTCCTAGTATTCCTGGAAAAAAACTTTTAATTGGTTTAAAAGATTTGTTGAATTCACTAAATTTACATGAGAACTTAATAGTTGATTTCGTTAAACTTACATAATTTTGTTTAGATCAAAATTGTTTCACTTTCAATGGTGAATTTGTTCAACAAACTCCTGCCTTAGCAATGCGTAATCCTCTTTCATCTTTTCTTGCTGATTTGTTTATAAGTTCTTTCGAAATGCAAGTCACTAAAGCTTAAAATTTGTTATAGAAATGTTGATGATATTTTTGAAATTTTTCCGGTTAAACTCATAAACGATGCTTTACAATTACTAAAGTTGCAAGATAAAGCTATGAAATTTACATTAGAATCTGAATGGTGAATGGGAAGATCTAATAGGATCAAATCCACATTCAAATGGTGCTCTTTTTTCCCGATCTTCAATATTTTTATATCTTCCTCTTCTATATCCAAAGATAATAAGATATAATAATAAACTAAACATTGGTATTTATTGGAACTCTATTCATATTGATAATTAAATAAAAAATAAAAGTTTTAACCCTTTTTCACATAAAATTTCTGTTTTCAATAGTTTGATTTATAGATTAATAAATATACCCCTTAATAAAGATGAATTTAATAAAGAATATTAATTCTGCTTTAATTAATGGTTTTAATAAAGACTTTATAAATTAAAGAAATGAAAATTTAAATATCAAAAACTGTTAATGATAGTTCTAACCTTAGAAAAATAAAATACGATTGTAATTTTAAAAAATTTGCTTACCATCCTTGGGTTAATAAACATTTTCAACAAATTTTAAAGACTTTGGTATAACCTTAGTTCCTCAAAATAAATATAGTGTTAAAAATTATTGCTTTTCTCTAAAAAGGATTAAATTCCTAATGATAGAAAATCTGGTATTTATCAGTTTAATTGTTTCGATTGTGATAAAGTTTATATTGGAAATATAAAACGTAATTTGGAAACCAGTACGAAAGAGCATTTTCGTAACGTTAAGTATAATCAGTCTGATAAATCGGCCGTAGCACATCATTTTGGTCATTTAACCATGAAATAAATCCAGTAGTTAAATTATTAAAACAATTAAATGCTCCAATATATTTAATCGTTTGGCAAAATATATTATTTTAAACAACAAAGATCGCGTAATGAATTTTGAAATACCGGCAGTCGATTCTGTTTTTAAATCTGTTTTATTTTCAGATTTTGGTAGTACTAACAAGAACATATTAACATCTAGCGTTCGTAACGATGGCGACAGCTTTGTTGATTCCGGCTGAAGATGTGAAAAAGTTTTACATGAAAAATATCATAATTTATTATAATATAAGTGAAGTTTTATGTTACAAATTGTTATATTTGTATATAAACATAAAACGCGCTGCAAAATCTTCGCCTAAGTAACACCAGGTCTAATGGAACCATTAAAGCTCTGGATCAACTGTTCGTGTAATTCACTGTCTTAGTGTCAAATTGAGTGAAATGATTACACAGAATGGAACACCCTTTCAAAGGACATTCTCTAACACGCTTTTATTTCCGGTGTATTTGTGGTCTGTTAACATATCAACTGAAGGATGGACTTCATCCTTGACGGAAGCTTCCAGTAAAATACTCCCGAACTTGCCTGTTGTGCAGTCAAACAGAGCACTATTTGTGAGTAGGTGGTACACAGAACAAATACACACACAACTGGGATACGCAATGCCCAGGGGAGTAAGCAGAGGAATTCCAAAGGACTATTGTCAATAGTGCTTTGTGAGATTTTACGCCCTGCACTATCAGTCGTTTGTTTTGTGTACGATCTGTCTATATTTACCATTGCGCAGTATAGTACATTTACCTGCACTTCATATTGGGGATTAGATTCTGTTCTCGTGGAGGCCATTCCATTGGTAGTTTCAGGACTTATCAATAATGGAGGAAATAAGTTATATTGAGAATAAAGTAGGTAATGTGTTAATGTCGTAACCCTTTCTTCCATATACTACTCATTGGAAAACTTATGTCTCTACATACTTCAAGTTAGTCAAGATGAACCTCTGAGTAGATTGTCTCCCTACCTGATAACGTATATGGTTTACCATCAAAAGTAGTGAAGCGGAAGCCTTTGTATAACTTTACGAAGATGTAAGCGTTACTACTAAGGAAAAATACTTGAAAATATAAAAAATTAGTAACCAAACCGGAAAAGTAGTTGCAAAGTAAAAAAGTAGTAACAGAAAGATGTTCACAGGGATCATGCTGGGGGCCAGGTTTGAGCAACACAATGTGTAATTCACTACTCAGCCTTACATTTTCAAAACTCTTAAAAGTACTAGCTTTTGCAGATGCTCTCTTGGTACTAATCCAAGGCACCATCTCCAAGGAAGCTGAAAATACGGAAATTCAGGTTTAAAAAGTTGAAATGTGGGCACTGAACAACAAAGTAGATTTTAACGGAATCAAAGGTACTGCTAATATCACGAAAAAGGAAAGTGAGCCAATCAATATATACCTGAACTATAAAAAATTTAACAAACAAAACGGATTAAAGTATCATGGCACTATATTGTCGCAGCGAAAAGCACAGAAGGTTCGCTGCGGAGAGATAAGCGCAGCTTGTGTACACAAAGAGCCTGCACATAAAGATAACAGTCAGATAGTGTATCACTGAGATAAAAGGCATGCCAAAACAGATAAAGTTAGAACATTGTGGTAAAATCATGTTTGATGGAGAGCGATCGATTTCTTTATTGTTCTGGAACAGTCTGGAATTATCAGTGGAGGTATTTAAACAAGCGATGACTCACCGAGGGCAGTCGTGAACAGTAGTAAACACAGTAAAAGATAAACAGTTGTAGAGTGTTGTTGCAACGAGAGCTGATGCAATCAGAACGCTGTTTGTGTGGTCATCGACCTTGGTAGATTGTGAATGTATATGTGGCGTAATTCTGCTGTAACTTGTTACTGTGAGTGTATTTATAGGAAAATAAAGAACGTTTTAAATTTCTACAACTCAGGCTTTTAATTCTACGAACCCACAAAGTCACAGTATATAACACAAAAGGTAAACTATACGATTCACGGAGTACGATGCTCCATTGGAAACGCAGAAATTAACCAACCCAGCCGAAGTAATATTAAAAGATGTAAGCAAGGACATTACATACCCCATAGAAATATTCACTGTTGGAAGCAAAATGCAGAACAAAGTTGGAGCAGGAGCAGTCCTTTTCAAGTACGCAGTTTTATCAAGAAAAGTAAAAGCCAAACTTCATGATGATTACTCAAACAATCGGGCTGAACAAGTAGCCATTCAAATAGCACTAGAAACTCTAAAAGAACTTGATACCTCATTATAAGAGAGAAACAGCACCTTATATGCACATAGCCAAATAATATTAGCACTTTTAAAAACAGTTATAAATACAAAATAAGACCTGAAGCTTTCCTGGTGACGAATACAGTCACTTTCTTCTCGGGCAGCCAGCAAGGTGAAAAGATGATTAGATATCAACGTTTCGGGAGTGACATCTCTCCCATCATCAGGATATTTATAAAATGTTGTTAACCACAAATGTAATACTGGATATAACACAACTATAAACAAAGAAAAACCATTATCAAAATTCGCATTACTGAACAAAAGACTGTTTTCAGTAAATGAAATGCCAGGTCAGGAGATGGCGTGAGTATAGAAAATTGTGTCAAAGAGACGTAACTACTTAACTTGATTATCAAGCTGTATTGATCTTTGCTTATTAATTCGACGGATTTCCATTTTTAAGGCCGGTTTCCAAGAGGAGCTGAACTGAAAACCAGCATCACGTTTAAGCGTGCTCCTTTCAGAGTAAATCGCCAAAGCCTCTTTAATTCTCCGCTCCCAGTAACTGTTGCATTTTGCCAAGATGGTCGTCTCCCGAAAATTGGCTATAAATACAATTATAAATACAACTACTTCATGGAGGAAATTTGCCACTAAATAAGGAAACTAAAGTAGCACTACTGGAACATTTATTTTACATGGGTTGAAGCTCACGCTGGACTACAAGAAAAAAAACTACCAGATAAAGCAGCCGAGGAAACAACTCTTGGAAATTCTACCATCCTTGCATACGATAAGCAGCCTAAGAGCTGGACCAGCAAAACAAAAGTATCTTGTGCAAATAATTATTCATTGCATCGGTAATCCAGAGGATGGAGCCTTGATATCATTAATCAACGGACACGAATAAAGTAAAACATGTCATATCTCCACAAGATGCGCATATGTCTTACATAATTCTTTAAACATATAATATTCATTTGAAGTGAATATTATCCTTAGAGTTGTACCACTTTGTTTCCTTACTCTCGTTGTCGTACAAAGAGTGGAAATGCATATAGCACTCGATTTAAAGTCGCTAGTTGTACTGCACCAAATTTATATCTACAATGAAGTATGTAATAAAATATTTGTGTAATCTCGGTTAACGTGAATTAGACGTGAATTCCAATTTACAATTATGCAGAAGTCTTACAGGGTTCCTTCTTTTTTTAAATCAGTCTGTCTGAGGGAGTGCCCTGCCACCAAGCGCTTATTGTGAATCAGAACCCAGCAGGAAGGATGAAATGAATGTAGCCTACAAGTGGCCAGAATCACAGCCGCGGTGAGTCTCCAACAGGTTTAAGCATCGCTTTTAGTGCGGCGGAGTTCCAGTTCGCCATAGGGAGCCTACCACCAGCTATCCTGATCCGACTGGTCAAATAACACTCTCCCAAGAACTGGAAGGACAGCCAGCCGACCAAAGCGCATACCCTCAGGCAAAACCGCATTTCCAAAGCGCAAACACCGCCGAGCGCAACCCACCGGCGACTTCGCTGACTCTTGCAACATAGAAAAATCTGTTGGAGAGAAAGAGATGATTAAAATGAAAACAAAAAAGACGAAATAAAGTAAATACCCTTTCCAACTTTCGCCTTAGTGACCCAAAATTCCCCGAAAAAAGCTCAAGTTCAGGAAGGTTAGCCGTGGGAATTGAACCCCTGACTTGAGGCCACAGACGTTACCGCATAAACCATTCCACTCAATCTGCGCGTCTCGGTGACCCCCTTTATGGGTTCAGACTTGAATTGTAAAACGTTTTCGGGTTTTAGTCCCAATCAGCTTAAAAATAAATACGGAAATGCTAAATTTTCATTTCAAACAAGGATTTTGTGTATATATCTTAAGCATTTTAAGCTGTGTTGTTAAAAAATAAAAAATAACGAAAACGTTTTCATGAAGAATTAAAATGTATATAAAAGAAATAGGTTATCCCTTCTTTTGAGAAGAAGCAATCGTTATGGACTGATATGCCCATGCATACATCCTGCCTAACATTCCCTGCCTCACAGAGGTACATTGCGTATACTGCTGTTATATTCATGAAGACGATAGGGTGCACTTCACGATATGCACGTGCACCAGATTTTGGTTTATAAATATCTGATTACTTACGAATGAGAAAGTGAGGTAATGTTTGTTGGAAGTAAAAATGTTTCTAGGCCACTATTGTATTTGCTTCGAGTATGAACCAAGGTCAGAAATTTAAAACGGTGTACTGACAATATGTCTTTCAGTTGCGGAGTAACAAACTGCCTTTGAAAACGACAGCCCTATTTCTGACTTGGCACATCATCCTTGACGTGATGTTTGACAGCAGCACTTAACTCTCCTCACAGGCAAGAGTATCAAGTTGCAGTGAACCAGTGATGACAATATACTACCTGTAGGCTCTCTTGTTCTCAAAGGCATCACTGTGATGGAGATCGTATGATTGTTCAACGTGCCTTTCATTCACTGTTTACAAGCAACGAGTTTTTATATTACCAACCTTCTCTTGTAGCACTACGCATATGTGTGAGGGAGAGAGAGAAACAGCACAATTTAAAAGGAAAAATTCGCACAAATGCAGATGCCTTATTTAAGCTGCAGATTGCTTAAAAAAACAGGCAAACGATTTCAAATTCCCTCACACGAACCAATAATAAATGACCATATAGTTGTTCATATATGTTTTTTTTTATTTTCACCGAAATAGTTGTCACTATATTGTTCAAGTGGCAATACATATGTTTCATTTATTTTATTCACTAATAAATTGTAAATCGTCCATAATCAGGGGATAGTTATGCATACGTGTGTAAGTCATAAAAGATAAGTTCTAAAAGTGTATCTAGCTGAAATATAATATTTATATAAAATATGCAAAAGCTGCTTTTGCAGTACCTCCGTATACGAGAGCTGGTCAACAAAGACTGAGACTGATTTTTTCACAGATGTTTATTACTGCAATTGAATATTTACATGATCTTTCTCAAATTAGTCCCCTCCTACTTCAAATGACATTTTATAGCGTCTCTGACACTCCTTGAACACGTGCTGCAGACCATTCTTTGTCAGGTCCTTGAGAGTCGCCTCACTTTTCTTGAGCACTGCCTCAGAGTTCTCAAATCGAATACCCCTAAGCTTTTCCTTTAGTGATGGGAATAAAATAAAGTCACAGTTTGCAAGATCGGGGCTATAAGGTGGATGTGGTACACAGGTAATGTTGAATCGAGCCAGAAACTGTATGACTTGAATTGCGACGTGAGGCCGTGCCTTGTCATGAATTCGCCACCCAGTCCGAGAAAGCTCTGGTTGTTTCTTTGCAATGTGCTTCCTCAGTGTAGCCAATGATGACGTGTATTAATGCTGCTGTAACAGTAATGTGAGGGGGCACTGCATGCTGGTAAATCTTTCCATTACAATAAAAAAATGTGATCACCATCACTTTCCCTGCAGATGGAACAACTTTTTGCCTTTTTTGGTGTTGGATAACCTGGCGATTTCCACACTGTTTTGGCTTGTTTTCCTTAAGGATCATAATGATGTAGTCATGACTCATCATCGGTGATAATCGATTTAAAAACTGAATCCCCTCCATCAGCAAAGAGACGCAGTACCTGACGGCTTGTCTCCATTCACGCAGCCTTTTGTTCGGGAGTCAACAGACATGGCACCCAACGAGCACAAAGTCGGGTCATATGGAGATGATCGTGCATAATTGTAAACACACTGCCATATGGAATTCTCAACTCTTCACTGAGGTTACGTAATGTTTTACGCCGATCCTTTCGGACATTCATAGCAGTTGTGTTGATATTGACTTCAGTCACAGCAGATGCCGAAACACCAGGCCCACCTTACTTAACACTGACAAGTCGGCCTTATTTGAAATCCTTGAACCACCTAAACACTGTTGCACGAGATTAGTGCATCATCACTGTACGCTTGTTTCAGCTTTTCATAAGTTTCGGTGGCTGTATGGTTTAAACGAACACAGAATTTGATTGCGCTGTACTGCTCTTCTCGCGTCACCTGCACTCTCTGGTATGCGAAATGCACGTAGGGTATACAAAATAGAGCATTACTACCAACCTACCAATACGAGAGTGCTGCCGGCTACCGACATTATATATAATAACCCTCTCTTTTCAAATATTTATATTACATATACGAAACTACCACGGAAGCTACAGTAAAACGTCAGTCTCAGTCTTCGTTGATCAGCCATCGTACTTATTTTGCTTATCTATTTTCTTTCCCTTAAGTTGAACTGTCATGGGACATTTACAAAGCATTTTACACATGTTTTTACCTATTTGGATTCATGGGCAGCGAAATCTTATATGTCACATATTTGTGATTTGTTTTCGTATGCTGCCAAGTACAAATATACACCATTGCTATAATTAAAAATGCAACGTAAATTGACAATAATGTAATCTGCACCAGTTGTGACATGCAAAGTACTTAAAATGAGAGCCTTTGATTGGAATTTCCAGACCTCATGAGGTAACAACAGAAAAGTTAATCACCATTATTATAATCTGTGATATATGTAATGTATCCTTTTGCATGCCTTATTTCTGTGCTTCTTCACAAAGGAGAGCTATAAATCAACAAGTGCCTGAGATTGTCCTGCTCTGTACTCATTCTCCAGTTCAACTGCCACTTGAAAGCTCATCAGGACTGTACCACGCATGCGCAGTGTCCTGCTTTTAATACAAAAGCCATTAGCAAAGATCTCAACTGTTTTCAACATTATGTCCATCACATACATTCTGTATTCTCCCAAATGACATTTATTAAAGTTCAGAAAGCTATAATTAGCATCATAATCACAATGTTACCCTTATGTCATAATAATATAACATTTTATCTGATTTTGCGGGATACCATGCAGATATATGTAGTTTATATTCAAATAAGAAGCATAGGCATGTAAAGTGTATTTTTTTCTTCGTTGCTTCACTTATTTATTCACCTTTCTGCTTTTCTTGTACACTTTTAATAGCTTTCGTAATCATTAAGTTCTACAGTAGAAGGGATGAGGGTATGAATGTGGAGAAAGCCACAAAGAGAGACTAAAGTGGAAGAACGAAGAGTGGAATATGAAGATAAGAGAGATTGTGAGAGGGGAAAGAGACAGGCGTATCTCCTCATTTAATATCAATACGTGAGGGGCAATACGAATTTCGCTAATAAGTTATGTATAACTCTTGGATATGTATTAGCAAATTACCTAGAAAGTCTCTGTCACGTGTGGCAGATTCTGAATTAACTAACATTCTATCTTACAGGACCTTCACTTAGATTAGCAGCCGTCATCGCAATAGTGAATAGGGGGGCGACGGTGACTAATGACACTCCATAATCTCTCGCTGCAGTGTTACAAATCATAATAAGACGCTGGTGTGGTTTTAGACCATCACATTCAAATGGACCAAACACTGCATTGCTGCAGCGCTGTATTTGTGTATCTTTTCACAAAGTTGTGAAAAAGCAGGATAAAACGAATTTACCACTGATTTAAGAATACAAATTTGCCATCAGTAAACTCTGTCGTGATGCTGCTATCCTATAATTAGCAAACGTATGCCATCCCTAAATGAAAAGTTATTCTTGTGTCTGGATTTGAATGTAGTGAGTATTGTCACCTTCATAACTCATTTTTATAACTTATTTTTCTGATGCCTTTCATTTCTCAAAGTTTTCAATCAATTAGACTATAAACTTCACATTAATTTTACCTTACATATTCAATAAATCACTTTAGACTTTGTTTCCATTTCTTCTTGTAATTTTCCAGTTACCTAACCTCAAAAATTAATTTTAGTTATCTTTATTAAGGTTTTCAACTGATGAAATATTTTACATTGTATTATATAAACAATTTCATAATTCATCCAAAGTGTTTCCAAATTTATCATAATTTGTAAAATAATAATTTGTATTATTCTTTTAAAAAATCGCGAGGAAGTTGAACTTGTGAGTGATTTCTAAGGAACACCACACTAAAACAAATTAAAATTTATTGAAAGTTTAAGCATTTTAAACTCTAAAAATGGCATTTTAAGTAAACTGTAACAGTGATTATTATTTGCGAATTTTAAAAATTAAAATTTTCAAATGGAGATGAGTATTTTTGCATTCACTATATATAGTGAGCAATAGAAAAATAATTTTCAGAAAATAATGCGTACTTCAGTCCGCATGCTTCAGCTTCTAATTTAGCAAATAAACAACAGACCATCTCTGCTCGAATTAGCGTCATTTAGAATCAGAGGAATTGTAAAAGTAATATTTCGTTGATGTTTTGGGATGAAGAGGTTTGTATTGGATAAGAGAGTTTGAGAAACAGTGGTATAGGGAATTTCGTGGCGGTATGTTGGTATGGTTTCTCAGTATAGGAACTGTGTAGTTGGTTACAGAAGTTATCCCATCCCTCACGGGATATATAGCTCTGCTGAAAAACTACTGCTCACTTCTCCGAGTGCTGTTAATGAGAGGAATTCGGAAATTTGACCAAAGAGGCAGCAGACCGCAAGCTTCGCCGCTAATGTGTGCAACCAAATGTATTTGGGAACCATAGTATGGAGTTTACCACTTTAGTAACAACTTCGGCTTAACGCTTCAGCAAACTGAAAATACGTAAGCTACAGTTTCTATGGATTACAAAATCAAACAGCATACCTCAGTTCACCCTATCGGATTTTCTGGTCAACTAGACACTTAATGAGAAGCAATTATATAATAGCGCTCATTTGTTCCATAATATTCAGGCAATGTTTCCTAATACTGAATGTGGCGTTTTATACATGAAAAATCCTTAATGAGTGAAATGAAACTATTCAGATATATACAAAACCTCAATGTACCCATAGAGAATGAAAAGTCGAAAAGCAGCGGTTTGATACTAATAGTACAAAAGAAAATACATCAGTGCTCTACAGGTTCCGAATTCCTCAGATATAAATACCATTTGTAAAGCTTTTATAAACATGTGATATATAACATTCACACAGGTTTCTAAAACACACACTATTTCAAACGTATGTTTTTTACTTCCATTTAACTGAGATAAAGTTTCCATGAATCGTTTCATTGAATATTTTAAATGTGAGACAGACAAAAGAGACAAACGATGACAAACGTTTGAGGTTGAAATTTCCATCCTGATTGACATCAGAAAAGCAAAAAGTAAGACAACTGATAGTAAAAGTAATAAAATATCATAATTTATCCTATCAGGATATTGTGACTGTGGATTCGTAGAATTAAAGATCCAACTTGCAGAAATTCAAAATATTCTTTAGTTCCGTAGAAATACACTTTGGTCAACCTTTTTAGTTGCAGAGTTACGTCACATACACAATTAGAATCTTCCAAGGTCGCCGTCCACAAAAAAAGCGTTCACTTTCAAAACACAGCTGCAGGCTCAGTTCCGATTACACTCTGACTCTATCTGGCGATCACGGTTTCTTTTTATACGACCATTCATGATTCCAGACGGTTGTGGAATGTTCTCTATCAATCAAGATCTCACTAGAGCTTTCTAGGTATCTGTTTCGGCAAGTTTTATCTCCGCGGTGCATAATCTGTCCCATATCTCCACACTACACTATCTGTCCTTTGTTTGAGTCGGCCTCTAATCACGAAAATATGCTTAAATTGGGTTTTCACTTGATTTTTTTTTTTTTTTTTTTTTTTTTTTTTTTTTTTTACAAATACATATATACTGAAAACGTCAAACCAATAGCAACACATATCTCAGAAATAGCTAAATTATATATCTTAACATCTCTAATGAATTTGGTGTGTATCTCTTATTGTTTACTAGTTGTATAAATCCATATAGAATGTACGAAACTTCCAGACTATTAGAAAAAGATGTGAACATTTCAATAAGCAATACATATCAAGCTGATAACTGCACACTTTTTAATAAACAAACTTAAAAATCATTTTATATAAAAGAACTAGCCAAAAAAATGTACTATGTAAAGGAACGTGGTGAGTTTTCTGAAAAAACATGATGTTATCAAGTATGGCATTAAGGTTTTGAGGATATACTTCTGCTTAAGAAACTCATATGAAAATAAAATGTACGTTAACAGTATTTAATTTCTAGAAATATACTCTGAATGACTTTTCTATACCCGGTAAATCTGGTAAATCGCAGATGATGGTCTTAGTTCACAAAAAATGCAGATACGGTTAAAGCAAACAACTAACATCAAATACATTTATGTGACATTAACTATATCCTAAACATTCTTTGTTATTGGATTGAATTTGCAAATTCGTGTATATTTTTGTAGAGAAAACCTCTATACTGAATGTGGAAGTGAATCCGCTGCAGAACAAAGATAGCATCTTTGGCAGGCTAGCCATCCGTTGACGATACAGTTTGTCTGCCGTTGGAACTATTTCTTTCACAATTTCATGTGACAGCTAACCATTTTGTGTTTAGTTGCGGAAGGCTAAAGCAATTCCAAATGCGCTTCCAGCACAGCTGCGGATATTTTACCTGTACATGCGGGGTAACCGTAACTTCCAACGAAAATCCCGGTTATCCGGAGAATTGCCGAAAAACGATAAAAACGTGTAAAGCATCACAAATATTTTAATGTAGCTTAGAAATTCCTGCTGGCATATTTTCGCCTAAAACACATACATTGTGTGTACTGTAATAGCCTATGCATTTGCATTTTATACAATATAGCTTCAAACAAGTTTGGAGTAAAAAACCAAAGGGCTTCTGCTGTATCAGTTTAATGTATCGCTTTCGTGCAGCACGATCTCACATCCGCTTTAACATTAGAAGTTCATTTGGTGATGTTTCGGTTTGACTATCAAAATGAAGCATGAATTTCTTTGTTTGCTACTGCTTGTGCTTGGGGCATAACCACAGCTGGTCATCAGCACTTGTCTGAATCTTGTATATACCTACATTTACAATTTCAGTAACATTTCATGACGCAATAATGTCGTCTACTGTAATCGGCTTATAGCCTCCTTCATGCTCCATTTGCAACCAATTGTCAAAGTCTTCTTCGTCAACATCGAAACAGCCATCGATATTTTTAAAAAAGTCTATAAAATTTTCATCCACTCTCATGTTTTCTTCTTCTTTAATGTTGTTTTCTAGAAAGTCACACACACTAGGCCGCAACTTCATCCATGACTTTATCAAAGTTTCTCTTCCAATCTGATCCCCTAAGCAGGTGGAGTGAGTTCACTGAATTCGCCCGCTGGCAAGAGAATTCGAATACTGCACCTCTGATAATGGGAATTTACTGTCTGTAAAATAACTCATTTCCTACACTAAACAACATTTTTTCCCAAAACTGATTGGGGCCCAGGATTAACGAAGTCCAGGGTAAGGAGGTCCGAATTAACGAGCTTTTGCTGTGTAGGATAGTTTGTGGTAGGGAATTCTTGAAAATCTTTAGATCACAGGTTTGGAAGACGCTGAACTTAAAGTGCCATGTTTGGGTTGATACGACTTTCGTTTCATTTTCTTCTTCTTTATTTATGAGTTAGACTGCTCACAGGTAAGCCGCTCGCTTACACATACACCTACATATTTCTCTATGTACATTTTTGGGTCCTGGGGACTTCAAAACGTATATTTCTAGTAAAATCTTGACAACGAAGTTTTGAGCCCACCTCGTTAGCGTGGTAGTAGAGTGTATGCCTCATGTTCAAGAGGTCCCGAGTTCGAATCTCGGTCAGGGCGAGTTACCTGGATAAGGTTTTCCAGGGTTTTCCTTTATCCTGAAAGATAAATGTCGGGTAACTCTAAGCTATATGGACCCTGAACTCATTTGAGTATTATTTCATCTATTCCATTGATCGTCCGATATGACTTAATGTTGAAGGATGTAAATTACAAAAAAACAAAAAAACAAAAAAAAAACACGAAGTTTTGGGTGGAATATAATGCATTCTCTACTTGCTACACGTAGAACAGAAAAAAATAATTAAATGAATACACTGAAATGATTTTGTTACTCATTATTGTAGAAACTAGTCAAATATTATAATTCTTCTTCCATATAAATGTTCTTAGATAAACGTATGTAGGATAGGTGAAAAGTACAAGGAAATTAAGAAAGCAGGTAGCTGAAACGCTATTTGGATTAGTTATTTAGATAGTTGCTAAGTAAGGAATATAGAAATTCTACAGGTTAGGCTAAAAATTCTGCACCATAGGGATTCTTGTACTGTATGTCAACAAGCCCCCGGATAGAGATTTTGGTATGTTTATAACCGTCCATTGTCAACATTTAGGCTTCAAATAATTAGAGGAATCCCTCACCTAATGACCACGTGGCCAGTAGCTATTGGTGGGAAACATAATTCGCGAACCAATGAACGTAAAGACTCGAACAAAGTGTCATTGTGTTCGCTTCAACAAGCGCTACAGTCAATGTCGATTAACTAAAACAAATATAAAACAATTTATTTCCCTATGCAGCGGAACTTTTGGCCCGTTCTGTGGTCACGTTACATGTTCAGACATAGAAGCGATTAGCTATTTCCTATTTAAGAAAGGTTAAAAATTTTAAAATTCAAATCAATAATGCGAAATATCTCGAAAATGATTAACTACATAAAAATTACTTGATATTAAGTGTGTTTTAATGAGATCCTTGTTTTCTGGAATAATATTTTGTTCACCTCTTACCTTTTACCAATTAGGTTAAATTTCATTCTAAATGAACAGTTAAGCGCAGAGGTTCTACTCCCAATAGTCCTGGACTCGTAGGACCAAGGACCCGGGCTTCCTTCTACCCGGGAGCGATAGATATTCCGGGGCTCTTTCCATAGGGAAATACCTGATTTCTCGAAAAGCCCCCCAACCCCTCTGAGCAAAACGTCAAGGCGGGTGGAAGTGGATACGCCACTACGCGCGTCAACCCCGCAGGGAAGACTACCGAATACCTCGGTGGTGCTGCCTGGTGATCTAGCACACCTTCTACTAGGTCCGCAGGCTAGTACCCGGCACTTATGAGGCAACCCTCTACCCCTTACGGGTGGCCGTAGCCTGGCCGGAGGTACCCAATTCCCCGTGGGTGTCGGGAACACACTGCCCTCTCTAGTCCAACCCAATCCAAACAACTCCCCTACGGGAGGGGCTCCGCAGTTCGGACCGAGGTTCCTCTAGCAACATCAGAGGTACCACGAGTGCTAAGGGTCCGCAGCGCCCGCACCACAGCAGCTGAAGGGGAGGGATTCCCTCCCCTACGAGAATTCTAAATGAGCAGGACTTCTGAAGATATTTCCAGGAAATTCAAGATATACTGACTTTTCTCTTGTTGTGGAGATATCCTATCGTGTTATAATCAATATCCTTAGAGCCCCTTTTGAGAAAATGAAACGTTTTTAAAAGTTGTATATATAAAGGCCTTGAATGGCGAGATTTTCTTTAAAATCTTTAAAATCTTCGTATCACTTCCCTGAGAGGTTCAAGTTTAAACCAAATTTCTTATTTAACCAAAAATTTTTATTTAAACAATTTCTTTTTTTTTTTTTTTTTTGTAGATTAATTGTTCTTTCACACTGGCCGTGTGTAGGCTAAAGTATGGAAAGATAGATTCAGACTGACACATTCAATGCCATAGCCTGGATTTGAACTACGGATCTTCTGGTTGCCGTCCAGTGTAAAAGAACAATTAATTTCCATTAATTGACCTAATAGGGGTTAACTATAAAGCCCGGGCCTTAAAGTACTTACATGTTTTAAGTTGCCATTAAGGTAGTTGTCTCATGTGTTTATGAGAACTCCTAAGTGGTTTACCGCGAAAATGCGAGTCAATAGAGAATTTAATGCCATCTCGTCAGGTTGGCCATAGTAGCTTAACGGTTAGAGCGGCTGGACGACAGCCAGAAGATCCGTGGTTCAAATCCTTGCTATGGCATTGAATTTTTCAGGCTGACTCTATCTTTCCAATTTTTTTTTTGTATTTATTTGTGTTTCCATGCACAACAGAGGACCTCAAAACATTTATTTCCAGTGAAATATCCGTATTGTGTTTTGAGTGGAACGTAATACCTTCTGTTCCAACCACACGCGTGATAGAAAAAGTAAAAATAGAGCAAACAAAAAATAACTAAGAGGAAAAGAAAGTAAAAGAGGGTATAAAAGGAAGTATCTAGAATCAACACAAGGGAGCACGCAGTGTATCAGCAAACACATCTACACAAGGTTTCTTCTAGATCCCGTAGCTTTAGGGGAAAGTGGGAAAGTAATCTCAGAAAAATGTTTATAGCTCTGGGATTAAGAGAGGCCACAGTGGAGAAAGGAAAATCCAGAGATATGAGGACAAGCTCGTGTCACAGGAATGTGTCATGAGCCGCTTTCTTTTACATGTGTCACGTCGTAGGTTGTCCTGTCTTGCTGAGGAATATCACTTGTTACTTTGAAAACAGCTTGAGGGCCGTTTGAGCTCACAACTTTACGAGCATCATATTAAATGGGCTGGCTGCCTGTGTGATCTTATGGTTAACGTCCCATCCAGCGGTCACTAGTTCAATTGCTGCATGAGTCGGTGATATTTTCCCTCCACTTCACACTCTGAAAGTATTCCAACGATTGAAAGCAACCAGAAGTCAAAGTTTCAAAATGAATTATAAGTTAAACGGGTCAACACAACTGAAATTAAAGTAAATAAGCTTGATGCATATGACTTTGGCTACCACCAATTGTTTTATACACATTCACAATTTATTTCAGTTTATACAAAACTTTTTCCAACTCCATGTTAGATGTAAGCTTTTGCAGAAATAGTGTAATCAGTTTTCCTTCTACATATAAAAGAATATGCGGCCTAAGAAACTGTTTATTATGGCCAGACGCTATAAGCTAGCTTTTGAAAGTCCATATGTTTTCCATAGCAATACTTCCTTAAATAATTAAACATTGATTTAACGAATGAGAAATGTAAACCATTGCAAAAATTCAAAACAAGAGCAACAAAAATCTTAAATTAGTTAATGCTACATAAAATAAAGAAATAAATATTTGGCTTAAATTGTATGTTATAATCAAATCTATTTATTACATAGTACCGTTTTTGTCTGCAATTTCTGGTTAAACACTTATACGAAATTAATTCAGAATGAAGAGGATTCCACAAAGCATTGACCTAACATTAAACTACTTGCGAAGTACCGCAAACATTCACTCAGTTCAAATATATTTCACTCAGTGATATATACGAGGCATGTCCAGAAAGTAAGTTCTGTTTGGTAATAAAATTAAATTATGTACAGATAAAGAAAAATTATTTATTGTACAAAATTCTACAACTCAAAAATTACTTTTTCACTTAACTGCCGAAATGTTGCAGGCATTTGTCATAGCGAGGCACGAGTTTTTGTATACCTTCTTCATAGAAGTTTGCCGCCTGTGTCTTCAACCAGTTGGAAACATTTTCTTTCAGCTCTTCGTCATTGTTGAAGTGTTGACCGCCAAGGAAAGATTTGAGATGCAAAAAAGATGAAAGTCGCTAGGAACAAGGTCAGGGCTGTACGGGGGGTGGTGAAACACGTCCCAGACAAATCCCTGTGGGGTCAAAAACTGAAGTGCACTACCCATCCGTTTTGTTTTGAGTTGCTCAGTAAGAATCTTTGGCACCCAACGTGTGCAAAGTTTACGAAATTTCAGTATTTCGTTAACAATTTCATGAACTAGTGATCGTGAGATTTGGGAAAATTCCATAGCGAGAGCACTAATTGTAAACTTGCTGTTTTTTCTGAATCATGTCATCAATCGCGTGAACCAGTTCTTGTGAAATCAAAAATGGACGCCCACTTCGTTCTTCATGGTACACTTCACTACGTCCTTCATTGAACTGTCGGACCCATCTTCTCACCATTGTATCACTCATCGCAGTTTGTCCGTAAACATCGCAAATTTGCCGATAAATTTCAATTGGTTTCACTTTCCTAGCATTCAGAAAACGAATCACAGATCTAATTTCACAAGCGGCGGGATTTTCAATCAACGCCGACTTTGTAAACAAGCACAACAAAGCGTACGTGGCTGACAGCGATCTCACAATGGCGCACGTTTCTTCTCCTTGATATAGAGCGTCTACAGCGTATGTGCGGAACTGCGATCGCAGCGCTGCAGCGGAGGTAAATTGAAGCAGAGCTTACTTTCCGGACCCCCTTGTATTTTCGAGAAAATAATAAATAATGAAACATTTTACTTTACTAAACGATAGTTTGCAGTAAGCTATTTTCTTGGTTTTCCTCTTCGGAACATTTGAATGTTAAATATTCAGTTTCATATTTATATGACACTTCAGTTTTAGCTATACTGTGCTAATCACATGTGCACAGACACGCCGTTTTTCTTTAAATTTACTTTTGTACAGCACTTAACTAATAATTTAAACAGAAAAAGAGCAGATAAGTTTAAAGAAGAGTAAATGAACGTCATTTTTATTTTCTACTCCACTTAAATGTAATAAAAGTATAAGTATTATGTTTCTACTTAGAATTCCGTAATAATACATCGTCGGAAATGTATGTACAATGATAATCTTAACCCAAGGAAAGTATTTTTAGAAAAAATTCAATGCCATTACGCCTATGGTTCTATAATTTTCCTAAATAACCGTAGTATTAACGTTCATCTTTCACAAAGTTTTCACAAAGGTACCCCTACAATTTAGGTGGAAATTTAACAGTAATATTTATTTTCTTATAAACCACTACTACGCCTTGGAGTAAAATATTATATCTTTAATATTCTTGCAACTTGAAAAATACAGGAAAAAGCTATACAAATGTATCACTTATAATAATTATGTATGAATTGTGTTAAAGAATTCCACCCGTACCATTTGTCATTTGCAAAATATGCTTTTTTCTTGCTTCTGCAATTGGTATTTGGCATTTTTTTCAATTTTGTTACCAATTTTTGCAACAGAAATTAATTTTTATATAAATAGCTGTAATTTATCTTTTTACTTTGCGTAAACAAATTCATATTTGAGGAGTTAATCCATTTAGACTATTTATTATTTTTAGGTAGATAGAAAAATCACTTTTATTTGAATAGAATAACGTCAGCTTTTTCTTTATCTAGTAAAGTAAATATTGCATTCCACCCAAAATTTCGATACTGGGATTTCAATGTAATACAGGCTTTAAGACTCTGACCCCACAAAAATATATCTTAGGAGGAAGTTCCTTTGTATGTCTGTGATCAGCATAAATCAACAATTGTTGCAATCAATGTATTTTAAATAGTAGGCTTTCAAGGGTACTATCACTATACTCACACAGCTATGCACCTGAAGATTTGGTACTCTCTGCTGTGTATAAACCATGTACACATAAAATCTGCTGCAGAGTAGAACCGCAACGCTGGAAAGTGTCGCATGCGACCATTTGCAAACAGCTGCTGGGCATTCCTGGTCAGCTCTGTGTTGCGTGTGGGCGACGACACCCCTTTCGTATGTCATGTGTAGACTGCTGCCTGCAAGGGGTAAACAATCCCTCCCATGCAACGCTGTGTGATTATGCCTTATGTTCCTACAGATTCGAAATCATTTGTGGGTACTCAAAGCCATACTACGCACCCAATTTTTGACGCACATGCCCCACATAAGGCAGAGATGATACCATGAAACTCTCATGTGAATACAAGTATGAGGAAAGTGATATTTCCTTTGTTAGTATTTAGGTATAACATAAATCAGAAATACACCCTAAAGATTTCTACAGAACTCCTTTAACCCAAACATACTTACATGAAAATTTGTTCCATGGTTTACCTTTTCAAAAACAGCTGTGCCAATTTTGATTAAAATACACCAAGTTTACGGCATTTAAACTACAGATAAAATGTAAGTGTTTTATTTTCTGTGGATAGACTTTGAATTCCTCTACATTGTAAGATATTTACATAGTTTTAAAACTGTATGAGGCATACAAATTCTTACTAGGTACACAAAAAATTAAAAACTCGCATAGAAGTTAGGTCCAGTAGAATGATTTGCGACGCTTGTTACTTTGTGCTGCTTGCACCTTTCCGTTAAGAGGCATGTGCCTCAGTTGTTTTGTGTTTCCTTTTTCCCCGTGCGAGCGTGAAGGTTGCTTTGGTTCCTCTCTCGGAAAGCTCTCCGAGCTGACTAGTCAAAGTAGTCAGGGTTCTCCTTTCACAGCGCGTGCACGGTGTCTTAGCTCCCGGGTGCAGTTCAAAATCATGTAATAGCAGGTGTTAGAGTGAAACTATAATGTGTACAAAGTTTAACTTTCGAGGAAGTTTAAGTTAAGGCACTGTAGTGTAATTGTGCTAGTAAGCTGTCAGTGTGAACAAGATATTTATTAAAGGTCATAAATTATCAAAGTAAATTATATAATTGTACCTTAGCCTCCGGGTAAAGTGCAACTTCAAGATATTCTTTGTTAGATATCCTTGGTCCAAATGTTAAAATATCTTAAAGTCTTTTCAAGTGAAAAATCGTTATTCGTTTTCTCCGAGATTATGCAAACAGCATGTAATTTATTATCCATGCAAAGTGACCTGTTTTTAATGTGATTAATTGCTATGTCAACTGTATCATCTTCACACTATAGTTAAATTTGTAAGGGCGTAATGCAATGTTAACAGAAAGTTGATGGAAGAATATCCTATGTAAAAATAATTTGTACAGATAGAGTAGTGATTAGATAAAATCACGTAAATAGAATATTGGGATTATTTTAAAAATTAACTGTAGTAGTTGTAAATGCTCTCGATCCTGGATAACCATTGCCAACATAAACGGTACACCTCAAATATGAAAATCGATTGTGTTCGTGCACTTGACTATTTATACTCACACTTGTACAGAATACAACTCACCTGAAGGCCCTTATTTCTAAATCTATACTTGTATAAAGGTTTTACGGCATATTTCCCTATAGTTAAAATAGCGATAGACAGATGTTTTAACAGCTGGTCATGAAGCAACAGAAAATCAATAAGAACACAAACAGTTGGTGGTCGGAATTGGAAAGAACGGTATCGAAGATAGGCATGGGAGATTTATGGAGAGCAGAGGAGACAAATCATAGCGGTTTTTGGAAGGAAGTGAGAACCAGGGTACAAGACATAGAGAGGCAGGAGATATGGGAAAGTATAGAAGAAAATAAATTTTTGAAATTTTATAAGCAATTAAAGGCAGAATGGGGTAGGGAAAAATTTATAGATCAATGTGACAAAACTGGAAGAGAAGGCATAATAAGGATGAGAGTATAAATAATATATCTAAAAGGATTGAGAAATAATGAGGTAGGGATAAGTGAATTTTGTAGAGATGAAGAGAGCACTTTTCATCACCTGATAGAACGTAAGGAGTTAACAAATTGCAGGAGAAGAATATGGGCTAAGAAATGGGACAGTGTAAGCAAAGAGGTAGTGGCGTTACGCATGTTAACCGGAACGGCAAAAAAAATATACGAGGGCTGTTCAATAAAAAATGATCACAATTTTTTTAAGGATGTACCTTTACTCATAATTTTTATGGTCCTTCTCAAAATAGTCTTCCCTGAATGCGGTGCACTTGTCCCAGCGTTTCTGCCAGTCTACAGAGCAATGCTCGAAACCATTTTTGAGAGATCCTTAAGAATCGCCTCCGCAGCCTTCACCACTGCTTCTGTTGATGGATAATGCCTCCCACGAAGTCATTTCTTCAAGTTAGGGAATAGAAAAAAAGTCACATGGGGCAATCCGGACTATAGGGAGAGTGAGGGATTCACTTCACGTTAATTTTTGCAAGGTAGTCAGCAACAACATTGGCAATATGCAGCCGAGCATTATGGTGGTGCAGCATCCAGCCTGCTTCACGGAAATGTGGTCTTTTTCACCTGCTATGGACTTGCAATGTTTTCAGGACATCCCTGTAGTATTGTCCGGTTACTGATGTGTGTGGAGGTACAACATGCTGATAAACCATTCCATGAATATCAAAGAATAAGACGACCATAAGCTTTCCCAGCAGAAGCAACCACTCTTGCTTTTGCGGGGGGGGGGGGGGGGGGAGTTGATGATGAAGGAGACTTCCACACTAAGCTTTGCTGTTTGCTCTCGGGATCAAAATGATGTAGTCAAGTTTCATCAGCAGTGATTACGTTTGAAAGAAACTCCGGATCTTCCTCTAACATCAACTTTAACTGCGCGTTACCTCCATTGCAGCGGTAGGCGATACTGAACATGTCTGAACTTGCCTGGTTCTCACAGGCGGGACCCAGGATCACTAACAATGAAACTACTACGGCGTGATTGTTTCACATTAAGCTAACAGCTACGATTGAATTTTAGTGCGAAAAATTATGACCGTAAAAATTATGATCATTCTTTATTGAACAGTCCTAGTAGATGTATAGCAGAATTCTTATGTAGGTTAAGAGAAATGTGGATTAGGGTAAAATAAGTGAAGGTCAAGAAGAAATGACAAGCTACTAACTGTACAAATAAATATCAATATTAACAGCTGGTCGCTACGTGGTGGTTGCAAATCTCTATCGTCTTTGCATGCGCAGGACAAAACGAAAATTAAACCAAACTAAAAAATTTCAGCATGTTTGAGAAAAATATATCAAACAATATCTCCAATATATCTCCATAAAAATGAAATAAACTTTATAGTTCAATTGATTTACAACATTTTAAGCTCTCATTCTAAGCTCTAGAATCAAAGGTACTTCAGAAAATACTCCTACAAAATTCAAGATGTTAATAAATTTTATTCGTCATCGAAATATCGTGACATATGTTACTTTAATCATAAGTGCTATAACTTTCAAGAGGTGAGTTTTGGGTATAAAATTACGGGGTGGAATGCAATAAGTATGTGGTAGAGAAAAAGAATGTGTTTGGATTTTTAATAAATAGTTTTGGACTTACATTGTTACACTGGTCAATGGCTGGTTACATTGTTCAATGGCTTTAACACTTCCTTTCGTTTTCTTTATACTGTTCATAATCCAGGAGGTACAAAAACCTGATATGTCCGAGAAGACAGCGGACTGACGTAGGCGATTACCTGAGAGGAGAAGTAGTGTCAATTTTATTAATACAGTGTTACAGGTGGGCAAGCTATTGTCAGAAGAAGTCGGAAGTGTAAAGCACACAAAGGCTCATAACACTGATTCCGGGAAAGTTACTCTTAAAAAAACGACGCGTGTGTGCACGTGCGATTGTCAAGGATACTTCGAAGATGACACACCGAGGTGCAAGGGAAGTTATGTGGAAAATTCACGAACTATACGGAACGAAAGTGTGTGCAGAACCTTTAGAAATTTTTTCACCCTAACTCGTCCTGAACACTTTAGCAAATACACACGTAGCAAGCAATGTCTATTGGCAGATTCTTGGAAAAATATAATCTATATGAGAATATAACAAAGAGAAATGTGAAAAAAGCGTCGATATGAGATGGAAACAAAACGTTAGATACAGGTGTCGATAAGACAGAAATAATGAAACACGTGTAGCATGCTGGTATGAGGATTGCGTCCCTTCAGTAGAAGATATCTTTTATTTATTTAGTGGGGCTTTAGGGCGCACAACTGCTAAGGTCATTAGCACCCATCGAAGATATCTACTGCAATTTGTTGGCAACATAGGTAAGTTAATAAAATGCATTTGATATGGCTCTCTTTACACATACGATTGCAGTTAGAATTGGAAAAACATTCAAAAGAATTAAAATAACAAAGTTAATAAATTAGAAATGGGGTCGTAAATGTCGTGAATATGGAACAATAGACAATAAGCATAGGCTACCGGGTATACGTAAAATAAATGCACATTTTAAAGTGGTAGGATAAATAAAGTATTCGTTTTATTTGGAGAAAAGGTACATGGTTATCTGAACCTTAAATTCTAAACCAAGCCGAAGCTAATCACACGAGCTAATTCACCATACGAACATTTGTTGATCATTCTCTACTTGTTGTAGAGCTATTCTTGTTAACTACGTAAGCAGATAAAAAATCAGAAGGCCTTAATTTTCATCTATTGTTATTTCTAAACTTACTCAATCATTCCATACTTATTTCACGTTAAAATAAATATACGTTATCCAAAAGTTCCTGAATTTGTCAGGGTTAGGTTAAGAAAATCAGTGATTATCATCAGCAATAGTTTCTACCTGTCTTAATATCAGGGGGATTTCCTTATCAAAGGAACGATATCATGAGATGTGGTATTTTAACAATGGAAGTCACCATTCGAAATTACTAGATGACTGTACAATAATTTTATAAAGCTAATAGACTGAGTTGAAGCTATTAAATTGTCATTCGAGGCTTAGAAAGCTACCATGCAACGCTCATTAGACCACTAGTCACTTATATGTTTTAATTTTTTTATATAAAATGTTACCTTTCTATTCACATTAAGTTTCTTGTGACATATATCGGCTGAAAATATATTTAAATGAAACAACATGGGCTCGTTGCTATGTAACATATAAGGAAACAAACCAGTCTTCACACTCGAATGAAGGATTAATGGTATGATCGGCGCTACTGTCAAACAGGAAACACGCAATTGTGTATATGTAATAAATGTCCACTTAAGGCGGAATATCTGAGTCTAGAGTATGATTTCAATCATAATAGGATGTAATCAGTGCTAAACAAACTGTATATAATTAATTATGGCATTTTTCACTACTTGCAACATTATTGTTCTGTGCTTATTTATCTCTCTTGGCTGCCTTTTAGACAATATAACAAGGCAGCATTATAGTTTTTCCGTTATTCTTTTGTTGATTGCCAGCTTATTTACGTGTAAATTTTTTGACGGACAGGTATGTTTTACAGCTAGCTATTTTATATTTCCACTTATATTTGTTCATGCTATATTCATCTATGTATTACAAAAGTGCATAGGATTTGCTGGACGTGTGTGATTGATAGGAATGTATTATTATGTCATTTATACTACTGCATTAATACGGTGATAATAATTGAGAAACTGGTAATAGTTGGGGGAAATTGTTGCACAGATTTCTTCTTAGATTTGTAGGTGACTAACTTATTAGAATACGAGGGCTGCCCAATAAAGAACGATCGCAATTTTTTTTGACAATGTACCTCTACTTATCCTCATAATTTTCATAGCCCTTCTGAAAATAGTTTCCCCTGAATGCGATGCACTTGTCCCAGCGTTTCTGCTAGTCTTCAAAGACATGCTGGAAACCATTTTTGAGATATCCTTCAAAATCGCCTCCGCAGCCTTCACCACTGCTTCTGATGATGGATAATTCCTCCCACGAAGGGGTTTATTCAAGTTAGGGAATAGAAAAAAAGTCACATGGACTGAATCTGAAATATAGGAAGGATGAGGGATGCACTTCACGTTGATTTTTGCAAGCTATTCAGCAACAACATTGGCAATATGCAGCCGCCCATTATCCAGGTGCAGCATCCAGCCTGCTTGGTCTTTTGCACCTGATATGGACTTGCAATGTTTTCAGGACACCTATGTAGTATTGTCCAGTCACTGATATGTGTGCAGGTACAACATGCTAATAAACCATTCAATGAATATCAAAGAATGAGATGAGCATAACTTTCGCAGCAGAAGCAGCCACTTATGTTATGGGGGTTTGGTGATGAACGAGATTTCCGCACTGAGCTTTGCTCTCAGGATCAAAATGGTGTTGCCAAGGTTCATCAGCAGTGATTACATTTGAAAGAAACTCCAGAACTTCCTCTAACATCAACTTTAACTGCATGTTACCTCCATTGCAGCGATAGGCGATACTGAACGTGTCTGAACTTGCCTGGTTCTCAAAGTCGGGAACCAGGAGTACCAACAATGAAATTACTACGGCGTGTTTGTTTTACATTAAGCTAAGAGAATATAGTAAGATTGAATTTTAGTGCAAAAAATTATGACCGTAATAATTATGATCAATCTTTATTGAACAGCCCTCGTACACTCTCAAAAAGGGACCACTGTTAACTGCAGACAAATGGTCCCTAAATTTGCGACATAGGCCACTTTCACACGCTTTAATGTATGAATCCAGGCAGATCTACTCTGTTGACACAGGCCACTGCAGAAACAACTGGCCCTTCACGAGGAGAGAGGGTGTATTTTGATATCCTCTTTAATGTTTTGGCATACCTCATTTGATTGCCGACATGATGAGCTTGTGGCATATGATCATACAAGGTCCTTTATGCAAATGATGCCAATTAAACTCAAATTTCTCCTACGGGACTAAAACGGGATTCTCTAATTGCATAACGTTTCGTAAAGGTTCTATTGAAACTTCATATATACAGATAGTTTCATGTTGAGTATACACTATTTGAAATATTATTTTTCATCAACAAAATGAAACATAAATAATATATTGTTGTGTGTGATTCAAAATGCTTTGTAAAGCATAGAACTACATCATTCTGCTTATAAACATAGTGGAAAATTTAGCTTTCGATGAACCTAGTAGCTACTGAAATATTGTTCATAAGAAAAATGTTGAGATGTTGGACAGTTGAACAAGATTAACAATCACAAGAATCCATTACAAGTTTGAAGTTGACAGAATGGTTCGAAAGGCAGAAAAGTTGAAGAGATCACTAGTGTGTTGATGTAGGCTTTTGGATGTAAAACATAGGGGAGATGCTCCCAGTACTGCACAGTGCCAGTATCTCATAGTTGCCGATAGACAGTAGAAGCTCATGGAGTGTATTCAGACAAACAACTATCTTTGTTACCAACGGAAAGTTTTCCCTCCTCTTTGACTGTTGAATTAGAAGTTATTGTTCATAGAAGTCGTATAGTGACCTGGAGCTGTGCTGTTAATAATTTCCTGATATTGCTGCTGCCTTGTCCGGTGAAGAAATAATTAAGTATTTGTACTCATATTAGTTGGTATTAAGTAGACTACACAAACACAAAATACAGTGTCGGTTTAAAATAATCGGGCCGTGCTACGACGTTATATATAGTTACGTGTGAGTTGCTCAGTACCGTACGATAGCAATTTTCCCATTACCGTATGCGAATGTATATTTTTATCCCCTGAACTTGCACTGATATTAGATTATTTTTTATTTATATGCATTCAACATGGAGGTCAAAAAGAAAGGATAGTGGTTAGAAACAAGCAATAAAAATGTGATAGAATGTATATTACTGAAACATTAACATCGACTCTGTATAAGTTGATGTTGCAGGATAAGGCACAAAAACAGAAGAACAAACCAATAGCAAAGAGACGAAAGACTAACATTAATAAAACTATAAATAGAGAACCTAGCTCTAGCTGTGTGCCAACAGAAACTGGAAATAGTGAACTGCCTTAGAAGACTAAAAGAGAATTAAATTTTGGAACCAAAATCAGTGTTGTTTAAAGGTTCTAACAGAGTGTATCATTTGCTTAGAAATCACACACGAGGCTTGGGCTAAATGTGTATCATGCAAGGGTTCGGCACATATTTCATTTTGTTGTGATAATCTCTAGAGAACGTTTTGAAAAATATATTATCATGTTACCGTGTTCTGTTTTTATCTCAAAAATACAACAATTACGATAAGACTAATTATCTTGTGGTTTGTTCTGCACTTCCTCTTTCTTTATTCAGAAATTTGTATTTATTTACGTCTGTACGGTACTGGGAAACTCTTTTTGATTTGCGCATTTAACTTTACTTTAGTTATTAAAAGTCAACATGACTCGCGCTCATGAATTTTCATTAATAATACTATTTCTGTATGTTATTAGCTTCATAATAGTAACAGGCAACTTGTTCTCCACTGCTTTTACTTTAAATTCTGAAACAACTTTAGGCGTTCGGTACTGGGAGCATTTCCCCAAAAGCTGTGTTTGAACATGCTGAAATTTAAGGAATACAACACCATAGAAATAGTATTTCTTGTTAGGTAATAAGAGCATATGCTTAATTTTGAGGCTCTCTGTTTTTGGTCCTCTAGTATTAGAAATACAAGGTTTGTTTTCATTCTCATTATAATAATACTCCTTTACCTTTGTCATCTGTACGGTAAACCTATTTAAGGTAGAGAGGGGTTGTATTTCCTTAAAAAATTCAATACTTAGATCTCACAAGAGTCCTACTAAAAGTAATATTTATAAAACTATGCATCAGAGAGCAAGAGATAAGCCTTTATATTTATCTGACACTTATGTTTCCTCACTATTGCATGAGAAGTATTAAAATTAAGAATATTATTAATACTGTTAATATTGTTAATATTACTATCATTGAGAAAAACAATTATACGAGGACTGTTCAATAAAGAATCACCATAACTATTTACAGTCATAACTTTTCGCACCAAAATTCAACCTCAATATTGTGACTTTGTGGGTTCGTGAAATGAAAAGTCCAATTTCACCACTCAAAAATGTTCTTTATTTCCACCGACTTACAGTTTAACACTTGCCAATTACACAAAATTACGTAATACACCAATTACGATTCACCAGTTCGTCCGTTACAACTTCACTTGTACTCGCGATTACATAAACTCCGATACACATACACAGTTCGTACAGTCTTCCGTTGCACAATCTTTTCGTTCATTAACACGTCACTGACTAACTCTTACACCAAGAACTGCGACTGTCTCCTCGCTCACACTCACTAACCAACTCACTGACTAACTTGACTGACTAGCTGCAGCCCTTTTTATAGGCATCTCGCCGACTTCTCGGCTTTTCTAGTTCCCAGGCGACGTTTCCAGATGATGAAAGATTCCCGTAACTTCTAGAACCAGGTGGACAGAAACAGACGGCAAACTGATGTTTTTCCTCCCAACCACTACATGTCACCACTACAAGACAAACGAGGGAGAGGTGCGGCTAACCGAACCTCCCCTGCCTTCCGCTGCCAGCTGCTTCACAGGGTGTTCCAGCGCTCGCGTTACACTGCTCCCTCCTCAAAGCTGTTCGCCCCGAACAGCCCCATCGTAGCGTGCGAGGCGGTCCAGGTGTACCACCAGCATCTGCTCGGAGTCTCAGCCAGAAGTAGCGCTGCCGTAGTTTGTGAATCATACGGTTCGCTCCCAGGTGTCCTCCTGAAGTACCGGCGTGCACTTCCTCCAAGACTTCCGGGACCTTACTCCGGGGAAGTACCAACTGTCCTCTCTGCGCCTTCATATCGGGTGACTCCCATACCCGGAACAGCACGCCCACTCTGGTCTTCAACGAGTCCCATTGGGCCCAGTACGACTTGTAAGTGGCGCTCCTCGGTGCGATGTCCTCCCAGGTTGGCCTCGTCCCTGCCTCCACTTCCTTCAAGAGTGGCCACAAGTCTGCGTCCGCCAGCTGCTCCCTCCTCAGGCCTGCGCTATCCCAGCCTTCAGCAGGCACTGCCACAACTACTCGGACTGCTGCGGCACGCTCCTTCTCTTCCACTCTTGTGCGCTCATGGCCGTCCTGGATCTGCGGTAGGACACCTCCAATGTAATGGTCGCTAGGGTCGGTGTCCACAATGAAGGCGCCACCCGGTTGTGGGAAACCCAAAATTGGAGCACTGCACAGGGTCTCCTTCGGGTGCTGGAAAGCGTCTTCGGCGTCCTCCGTCCACACATAAGGCCGGTTTTCCTCCGTCAGGCGGGTGAGGGGTTTTGCGATGTTGTCGGCCTTTTCCTCTAAATCATTAAGGCAGTCGTCTACTTGACCCTTCCGCTTGCCCAGATTCGCGACGTCATCCCTCACGCCGGCCAACCGTTCCTCGAACTTGGCGGCGAGGACCTCGTTCGCCACCTTCATTTCGGTAGCCAGACGGTCATTCGCTGCTCTCATTTCCGTGGTTAACTCGGCCTTAATTTGTTGCATCTTCTCGGTGATGTTGTCCCTAGCCGTCCTGATTAGTTTCAGTTCCGCGGCCAGGTTATTTCTAGTCTCCAGCTTCTCTGTTAATTCGGCCTGCATTTCTTCCATCTTCTTGGTGATGTTGTCTTTAGCCGTCTTCATTTCTTCCAGTTCCGCTAAAATCTTTTCTAATGCTGCCTCCATCGTTGTAATGTTCGGTGATGTTGTTTTCCCGCTTCCTGACACCAGTGTGACTTTGTGGGTTCGTGAAATGAAAAGTCCAATTTCACCACTCAAAAATGTTCTTTATTTCCACCGACTTACAGTTTAACACTTGCCAATTGCACAAAATTACGTAATACACCAATTACGATTCACCAGTTCGTCCGTTACAACTTCACTTGTACTCGCGATTACATAAACTCCGATACACATACACAGTTCGTACAGTCTTCCGTTGCACAATCTTTTCGTTCATTAACACGTCACTGACTAACTCTTACACCAAGAACTGCGACTGTCTCCTCGCTCACACTCACTAACCAACTCACTGACTAACTTGACTGACTAGCTGCAGCCCCTTTTATAGGCATCTCGCCGACTTCTCGGCTTTTCTAGTTCCCAAGCGACGTTTGCAGATGATGAAAGATTCCCGAAATTTCTAGAACCAGGTGGACAGAAACAGACGGCACACTGATGTTTTTCCTCCCAACCACTGCCTGTCACCACTACAAGACAAACGAGGGGGAGGTGCGGCTAACCGAACCTCCCCTGCCTTCCGCTGCCAGCTGCTTCACAGGGTGTTCCAGCCCTCGCGTTACAATATTGTCACCCAATTATCGGGAAGCACCACAAACAACAGCTGAGAAGGGACCGGAGGCCACGCCACGTCCACTCATTTGTCTCCTGTCACTAACTGAAGGGATGGTTAGGAGAGGGATGTCGGGCCCCTGAGCCGTCTCTTTACCCTTCTCCTAGGGTCTGGAAATTACGGGACATTCAATCTAATCGAGAACCTTCTAGATCGGCAAGCGAACCCTATATAAGCGACACGTCGTGCAAGGGGCAGTCAGTCAGTTCTTGGTGTAAGAATGCAGTGCTAGTGTACGACGAGAAGACTGTGTGAGAGCATCGGAACATTGTACGTAATTACGAGTGCAAGTGAAATTGTAACGGACGAACTGGTGAATCGTAATTGTGTGCATTACGTAATTCTGTGTAATTGGCATGAGTTTAACTGTAAGTCGGTGGAAATAAAGAACATTTTTGAGTGGTGAAATTGGACTTTTCATTTCACGAACCCACAAAGTCACAATTGGTGTCAGGAAGCGGGAAGACAACAGCAGCGAACATTACAGCCATGGACGCGGCATTGGAAAAGATTTTGGAGAAGATGATGGAAATAAAGGCGGAACTGACAGAAATGAAGACCGCCAACGGCAACATCACCGAGAAGATGGAAGAAATGAAGGCCGAATTAACAACAAAAACGGAAGCGGCAAATAACAGCCTGGCCGCGAAACTGGAGACTACAAATGACAACCTGGCCGCGGAACTGAAACAAATGAAGACGGCCAACAACAACATCACCGGGAAGATGGAAGAAATGAAGGCCGAATTAACAACAAAAACAGAAGCGGCAAATAACAACCTGGCCGCAAAGCTGGAAGAAATGAAGACGGCTAACGATAACATCACGGAGAAGATGGAAGAAATGAAGGTTGCGAACGAGGCCCTCGCCGCGAAATTTGAGGAACAGTTGGCCGGCGTGAGGGAGGACGTCACGGGACTCGGCAAGCGGATCGGCCAGGTGGACGAACGCGTCGGAGACCTCGCGAACCGCGTTAATGAGCTGGAAGGAAAGGCCGACAACAGCGCCAAGTCCCTGAGCGCCATGGTGGAGGACGTCGTCGGCAGGAGGTTGAAGGATTTGAAGGCCGACGCACCGGGACGCGACATAACATCGCCGCGCGTCAAACCTCCCAAGTATGACGGCGCGTCAACGTTTGAGGTCTTCCGCCGCCAGTTCGACACAGTGGCCAGGCACAACGGATGGTCACTGGAGGAGGAGGCCACACAGTTAATAGCCAGCCTCCAGGGAAGAGCCGCGGAAGTCCTAAACGCGGTGCAGACGACGGTGGCGCCCAAGGACATCTGGGAAGCCCAGGAGGATCGCTTCGGGAACCACCCCTTAGCCGCAGCATACCGCAGCCAGCTAAAGGCAAGGTCACAGCAGCCGGGGGAGACGCTGCAGGAGTTCACCATTGCGATCGAGCAGCTGGCTAGCAAGGCCTTGGTTGACCTGCCACTGGAGTTCGTATCCCGGGAAACCGCCTGCAATTTTGTCGACGGGGTACGGGACACGGAGATTCGTCAGCGCCTAATGCTCGGGGAATATAAAACCATCCACGAGGTGCTGACAGCGGCATTAAGGATGGAGGCGGCCAAAATAACATCCATCCCGACGTCGAGAACGAGGAGTGTCTGCTACGCCGGAGACAGAAGACCAGCTGAGGGATGCCGGCGAACACCTAGTGGCCTGTGTTGAGGGTGTGGACAGCCCGGACATCTGCAGAGATACTGCCCACACCAGGAAGAGCAGCCGGAAAACAAGTAAGGGCCGTCGTGGAGAGGGGCACGCCTGCGCCATCACCACCATCCCCTCGAGTGACACTGCGCGCCGTCAGCCGGCGTATGGATGACAGCCTCATCGCGGACGGTTGGGTAAGAGGGAAGCCGTGCCGCGTGCTGGTGGACACCGGGGCGGCCGTGACCATCATCAGACCTGACGTGGCGAAGGGTTTGCCGACAAGGAAGCCAAGCCGACCATACCAGCTTGTCACGGCTTCGGGCGACACCTTGCCTGTGGAGAAGGAGGCCCTGCTGGAGTTGAACTTGGGACGGAGTGCCGTGCGTCTGTGGGTGTTCGTCGTGAAGGTGGCTGAGGAGGTGATTCTGGGACTGCATGCCCTCAGGAGCCATGAGGCGACGGTCGACGTCGGCAAGAAGGTTCTGCGGCTTAACGGAGAAGAGGTTATTCTCCGTCAACCCGAAGAACGCCGTGGAATTTGCAGGGTCGTCTTGAACGAAGACGTGGTTGTCCCCGCGAGGAGCGAGGTGGTGGTGACGGTGCGACTGGAGGGCCAGAGAACCAGGAACATAATGCTGGACCAGAAGACGCCTGTAAACGGAATGTGTGTAGCCAGGGCATTGCTGCCGTGCCGAGAGGAGGTGCCCGTGAGACTGCTAAATCCTACGGACGCCGATCACGACGTCCAGGCCGGGACGGAGTTGGGAATGTGCGAGCCCGTGGTGAGCGTAACAGCTATCGACAAGACCCAGGTGCCGGCGTTGAAGCAACACCTGGGGCCCCGGCTAGAAGGCTTTGTGGAGAGGGCGGCCGACCACCTGACCACAGAACAGCTGGAGAAGGTTCGACAACTGCTAAGGCGGTATCAGCGCGTCTTCAGCCAAGGTGATAGTGACTACGGCCGCACGGACAAAGTGCTTTACCGCATCGAAACCGGGGACGCCCGGCCTATTCGGCAACCACATAGACGCGTTACGCTGGCGAAGCAAGGGGCGGTACGAGACTTGCTGGAGGACATGAGATCCAGGGGAGTGATTGAAGAGTCTGACAGTCCTTGGTGTTCCCCTGTAGTCTTGGTGACAAAGAAGAACGGCGAGCTGCGCTTCTGCGTAGACTACAGAAAGTTGAACGCCGTCACCCGGAAAGACTGTTTTCCCTTACCCCGGATTGACGACACCCTGGACAGGCTAGCTGGTGCACAGTGGTTCTCGACGCTGGACCTGAAGTCGGGCTACTGGCAGGTAGCTCTAGACCCGAGAGACAAGGAGAAGACCGCATTCTCGACGGGCCAAGGGCTCTGGCAGTTCACGGTTATGCCCTTTGGCCTCTGCAACGCACCAGCTACCTTCCAGCGCCTTATGGAGTCAGTGATGAGAGGGCTGACTTACGATGCCTGCCTGCTATACCTGGACGACATCATCATCGGGAAGACTTTTGAAGATCACCTCGAGAATCTGAGTAAGGTGCTTCAGAGACTGCAGGCGACCAACTTGAAGCTGAACGCGAAGAAGTGCCAGCTCTTCCTCAAGGAAGTTAACTACTTGGGCCACATAGTCTCAGCAACCGGAGTGGCCACCGACCCGGAGAAGACAAAGGCCGTGAAGGATTGGCCTCGCCCAAGGGATAAGAAAGAGCTGCGCAGTTTCCTGGGGCTGTGCAGTTATTACCGCCGCTTCATAAAGGGGTTCTCCAACATCGCCAAACCCCTCATCCGCCTGACAGAGGAACACCGGCCTTATATGTGGACGGAGGACGCCGAAAACGCTTTCCAGCACCTGAAGGAAACCCTGTGCAGTGCTCCAATTTTGGGTTTCCCACAACTGGGTGGCGCCTTCATTGTGGACACCGACGCCAGCGACCATTGCATTGGGGGTGTCCTATCGCAGATCCAGGACGGCCATGAGCGGGTGATAGCCTATTACAGCAAGACGCTATCCAAGGCAGAGAAGAACTACTGCGTCACCCGACGGGAGTTACTGGCGGTAGTAAAGACATTGGAGCACTTCCACAAGTACCTGTACGGTCAGCCATTCCACCTGAGGACTGACCATTCCGCCCTAACCTGGCTATTGAGCTTTAAAAACCTGGAAGGCCAGACAGCACGTTGGGTCCAGAGGCTGCAGGAGTACGACTTCACCTTTGAACATCGTAGAGGGAAGAGCCACGGTAACGCTGACGCCATGTCCCGAAGACCCTGTCCAGAAGAGTGCGGCCAGTTTACAAGAGTGGAGGAGAAGGAGCGTGCCGCAGCAGTCCGAGTAGTCAGGGCAGTGCCTGCGGATGGCTGGGATAGCGCAGGCCTGAGGAGGGAGCAGCTGGCGGATGCAGACTTGGGGCCACTCTTGAGGGAAGTGGAGGCAGGGACGAGACCAACCTGGGAGGACATCGCACCGAGGAGCGCCACCTACAAGTCGTATTGGGCCCAATGGGACTCGTTGAAGACCAGAGAGGGCGTGCTGTTCCGGGTATAGGAGTCACCAGATGGGAAGACGCAGAGAGAACAGTTAGTAGTAAGGTCCCGGAAATCTTGGAGGAAGTGCACGCTGGTACTTCGGGAGGACACCTGGGAGCGAACCGAACGATCGACAAACTTCGGCAGCGCTACTACTGGCTGAGACTCCGAGCAGATGCTGAGAGATGGTGCCGTCAGTGTCACGTGTGCGCGGCGAGTCGTGACCCCCAGTCTAGGAGCCGGGGTCGCACGCAGCAGTACAACGTCGGAGCCCCATTCGAACGGATCGCCGTTGACATTGCTGGACCGTTCCCAGTTTCCGACCGAGGCAACAAGTACCTAATGGTGGTCGTGGACTACTTCACCAAGTGGCCGGAGGTGTATGCCATACCAAACCAAGAGGCAAAAACAATCACAGACTGCCTCGTGGAGCAAGTGTTCTGTCGATTTGGGGTGCCGTTAGAGCTACACAGTGACCAGGGTACCAACTTTGAGTCCAACCTAATGAAGGAGGCACTACAAAGGCTTGGGGTGATCAAGACCCGCACGACGCCTCTACATCCCCAGTCGGATGGCATGGTCGAAAGGTACATCAAGACCTTAGAGGAACACCTGAGGAAGGTCGTGGCCAGCCATCAGCGAGACTGGGACGTCAAGGTGCCACTGTTCTTGCTGGCCTACCGCTCGTGTACACACGACACAACTGGGATGACGCCAGCCAGCTTAATGTTCGGCCGAGAGTTACGCCTCCCTTGTGACCTGGCTTTTGGAAGCCCTCCGGAAGTGAAACAGACAGCGACCGAGTATGTGGAGAACTTGGTGGACCATCTCCACGACATGCACGAGATGGCTCGCCAGAACATCCAGAAGGCGAGCGACCGCATGAAGACCAGGTATGACAGGCAAGCCAACAGCCAAGGGTTCCAGCAAGGTGACCTAGTCTGGTTGTACCGTCCTACCTGGACCAAGGGACGCTGCCCGAAGCTCCAGCAGCCATAGCAAGGACCGTACCGGGTGGTGGAGAGGATTAACGACGTAGTCTACCGCATCCAGAAGGTTCCCCGAGTGAAGATGTTGGTGGTACACCTGGATCGTCTAGCCCGCTACGATGGTGCTGTTCGGGACGACCAGCTTTGAGGAGGGAGCAGTGTCACCCAATTATCGGGAAGCACCACAAACAACAGCTGAGAAGGGACCGAAGGCCACGCCACGCCCACTCATTTGTCTCCTGTCACTAACTGAAGGGATGGTTAGGAGAGGGATGTCGGGCCCCTGAGCCGTTTCTTTACCCTTCTCCTAGGGTCTGGAAATTACGGGACATTCAATGTAATCGAGAACCTTCTAGATCGGCAAGCGAACCCTATATAAGCGACACGTCGTGCAAGGGGCAGTCAGTCAGTTCTTGGTGTAAGAATGCAGTGCTAGTGTACGACGAGAAGACTGTGTGAGAGCATCGGAACATTGTACGTAATTAGGAGTGCAAGTGAAATTGTAACGGACGAACTGGTGAATCGTAATTGTGTGCATTACGTAATTCTGTGTAATTGGCAAGAGTTTAACTGTAAGTCGGTGGAAATAAAGAACATTTTTGAGTGGTGAAATTGGACTTTTCATTTCACGAACCCACAAAGTCACAATATATTCTGTTAGTTTAATGTTAAACAAGCACGCCGTAGTAGTTCCATTGTTGGTACTCCTGATTCCCGCATGCGAGAGCCAGGCAAGATCAGAAATGTTCAGTATCGCCTATCTTTGCAATTGAGGTAACACTATGCGGCTTTGAAATTCTGCTTTCATCTTAACATATCTTCAGTTGAGGCCTGTACAATGTTATAGGAGGCCTATGGAGAGTCTGTTCTTCCCTACAGTACAGCTCGAAGGTGGTCTAAAATGTTTAAAGAGGGGAGACAATACATTTTAAATGAAGCTGGACCCGGTGCTCTTACGGAAGGAAACATCAATACTGCTGCTGCAATTTTGAGAGAGGATCGAAGAACTACCTTAAGATCACTTTCTGAAGTACTGAACATTTCATTGGGTGGCACCCACACGTTGGTGACAGAAAAATTACACATGAGACGTGTTTGTGCACGATGGGTTCCAAGACTGTTGATTCCCGGAAAAAAAGGTCATGCAGTTAATGTTGATGTTAGAGGAAGATCCAGAGTTACTTTCGAACGTAGCCACTGCTGATGACATTGGCTATATCATTTTGATCCTGAGAGCAAACTGCAAAGCTTAGTGTGGAAATCTCCTTCATCATCCAACCCCCCAAAAAGCAAAAGTGGTTGCTGCTGTTGGGAAAGTAATGGTTGTCTCATTCTTTGATATTCATGGAATGGTTTATCAGCATGATGTACCTGCACACACATCAGTAACTGGACAATACTACAGGGATATCCTAAAAACATTGCATGTCCATATCAGGCGCAAAAGACCACATTTCCGTGACGCAGTCTGGATGCTGCACACGATAATGTGCGGCCTCATATTGCCAATACTGTTGCTGAATATTCTGCAAAAATAAACCTGAAGTCAACCCATACCTTCCCGACAGTCCGGATTTAGCCCCATGTGATCTTTTTCTATTCCCTAACTTGAATAAGCGCCTTCGTGGAAGGCATTATCCATCATCAGAAGCAGAGCTGAATGTTGTGGAGGCAATTTTGAAGGATCTCTGAAAAAATGGTTTCCAGCATGACTTTGAAGACTGGCAGAAACGCTGGGACAAGTACATCGCATTCAGGGGAGATTATTTTGAGAAGGACCATCAAAATTATGAGGATTAATGATTGTGATCATTCTTTATTGAGCAGCCCTCGTGTTTAAGGTAGAGAGGTGTTGTATTTCTTTAAAAACTTCAATACTTAGATCTCACAAGAGTCCTACTAAACGTAATATTTATAAAACTATGCATCAGAGAGCATTGAAATAAGTTGTTATATTTATCTAACACTTATGTTTTCTCATTATTGCATGAGAATTGTTATAATTAAGAATATTATTAATACTATTAATATTGTTAATATTATTAACATTGAGAAAAATTATTATACATGAGAATTATAATTAAATTATTATATTTTCTCATTGTTTCCATCTGTAGCATGGAAAGACTACAGATTTTTATAAGCACTCGTCATCTGAAATCTCTGACATTTTTATTCACATTTTAATCAAAATATTTAGTTTGGAGGAAAAGAAACTACACGTGAAATGTTTGTTATGTAAAGAGCATTATTTGATGGAAAGAGTGAAAATCTTTGCCTTGAATTCTTAAAAGTAACTTGACTTGGGCGTGAATAATGAATGCTATATATTCTACTTCTCTTTTTTACACTCATCAAGCTCACGTATACTTCTGTTATTCTCCATGGTCTAGTGGTAACATGCTGTCATTTTGTCCCCACCCGCCTCGGTAGCGTAGATGGTAGCATACCTGCCTCTCGTTCAAGAGGTCCCGTGTTCGAATCTCGGTCAGAGTGAGTTACCTAGATAAGGCTTTTCCGGGGTTTTCCCTTATCTTGAAAGACGAATGTCAGGTAACTCTAATCTCCATGGACCCCGGACGCATTGAGCATCATTTCAGCCATTTCATTCATCGTCCGATATTACCAAATGTTTGAGGACGTAAATTCGGAAGAAAAAAATGCCTGCCTCACGTTCAAGAGGTCCTGAGTTCGAATCTCTGTCAGGGTGAGTTACCTGGATATGGTTTCTTCCGGGGTTTCCCTTATCCTTAAAGACCAATGTCGGGTAGCTCTAAGCTCCATGGACCCTGGACACATTTGAGCATCATTTCACCCATTTCATTCACCGGCCGATATGACTTAACGTTGGAGGACGTAAAATTACAACAAAAAAAAATAATCCCGAGATCATGAGTTCACGAGGGCGACATTATTTTCGTGCGCAAAAATACTGAATGTGGTATCTTTCAAAAGGAAAGAAGATCGGTGGTCGCATTTTGTTGATTTACGACACGTGAAAGAATCACAAATCTGATAAAGAAAGAGATCTTTGAAGAAAAAAATATTTGGTGACACAGGTTCAGTATACTAGGGAGGCTGAGAACCACTGTAGTTAAAGAACATTTATAAATAAAACGTCAATTTCAATTTCATGTAGACTTTTCAGCAGAACTCTAAGCTTGTGTTTACTTTATCTTAGATAAGAGAGAAATTCAAAACAAATATGTAAATATGAAGGAATATGCTATGAAATACCCGGTAGTATACCGAGCTGGGTAGAGTTGATTGGGTACCACTTTCGCAGCTGGGTGGAAACATTTGCCCCGCTGCGACGGATATTTGCTTTGGCGTGCTGTTCCATTTCACAAAACACATTTCCTGAGGGAGTACTGGCAAAGGTTCACAACGCTCCCTCGGGCAAGGAAAGGAAAAGAAGAACTTAAAACATCGTGTTTTAAATAACGTTTACAACAAAACAGCCTACAACTAGAAGCGTATTTATTAAGTCAAATGTTATCTTTAGCCTTGCTTTCATTACTAGCCTAATAAAATGACAGAAGAAGTCATAACAGAGATAAGAATCAGAGTTCTGTGTTAACAGAACAAGCTCCCTTCTGTATATGCAACCAAAAACACGTGGATCGACTTAATTGTTACACTATTAGACTTATTTTGGTAGGGATGTTTGACGCTAAGTATCTTTAACGTATTTGTATAATACAGACCTTGCTTCTCTGACTGAGCTGTGTATAACAAATTATACTGTTTATCCAAAGTAATAATCTTAAAGAGTAAGGTTCCTTTTTATATAGGAAGTGATGTTGCTTTTTCAGTAATTTAAACTAAAGGTTTGTATATGAAACATGCAGTCGATATTTGAGGTGAGTTCCTTTATAATGATGGTCTAGGTGAATAAAAAAGTATAATCATAGGAAAAGTATCTCCGCTGTAGTAAATAAAACATAGGTTTAGGAATTAGCACTGTTTGTAAATCCAAAACATTTATGAATGCTACTGAAATCGTGATGTTATCTAACAAGTATTGTGTTGCGGGTTTCCTTTATATATTATACTACATTTAACTAAAAAGTAATCATCATCATCATCAACAACCTTCAAGAGAGGCCAGATAGGCCTGTTTCGGCTCAGAAGGGATCTTCCCAGCGTCTCCGTGGTCTTCCAACATCTCTAATACCAACTGGTTTATACTGCAAGGCCTGTTTGGTGAGTCCTTCTTCTGACATTCGAGAGAGATCATCTTGCCATTTCAGTTTATACTCCCTGTGTTTGACATTTAAAGTAAATATTTTTAGTTGTTCCCTTATTGTTTCACTTTTAATGTGATCTTTAAAACTACAGCCATCTATGTACCTCAAAAATTTCATTTCATCCGTTTCAATTATTCTTTTATCAGTTCTGTTCAAGGTCCAGATCTCGGCTCCATAATATATAACAGGCACTGCCATAGTTTTATAAAACTTTAATATGGTATCCCTTCTTGTTTTGTTTTTCAATGTTCGTTTTATAGTGCCACATACGTTTTGAAATTTATAGATCTTTTGTTTTAAATCTCTGTCACATTCATAGGAAATATTACATGCTAAGTAATTAAAATATTTAACTTGTTCAAGTATTTTGTTTTTAGGAGTATTTTGGACCGTGTTGGGTATTTACCAATAAAAACCATCACTTTCGTTTTCCCTGCTGAAATGATAAAATTATACTTTGACATTCGCAAACAGGACTGTATTTAAGACTGTACGACTAACTTAAAATCTACTTTCAACTGAGCTTGCCGTTCGCATTGCTGCGTCGATATTATTATTAAAAGGAGTTGGCGACATTGGGCAGCCCTCTCTTTCACCTAGGTTAATAGTTTCTGTCTTAAGACCATTATCCATGCCAATACAAGTCCCTTCGTACATTTTCTTTATCATTAACATTAAATGCTGAGGATATCCGTTTTCAGTCATTATATCCCATAGCTTTTGCCGTTTAACTTTGTCAAATGCTTTTATATAATCAACAAGTAATATATGGGTCTCTTAATTAAATTCTCTTATCTTTTGTATTATTTCTTTTTATTGTTAAGACGCAATCAGCACAGAATCTGTCTTGACTGAATATGTGTTGTTCATTATTGTTCATTATATTTAATCTTTTTGCTAAAATTTTGTATAATATTTTATAGCTGGTATTTAAGATACTGATTCCTCTATAACTTTTGCATTCATTTCTGACTCCTTTTTTAAATGTTGGCTTTATTACAGCCATTTTTCATGCTTCTGTTATCTGTAGGCTGGACCAACGAACATTTAAAAAATTTAGTAGTCGTATTTTAAAACTTGTTGATGTATACGTTATCAATTACATATTAATTCCATATTTTCCTGGTGTTTTATGATGTTTTTCTAATTCCTCTACTGTAATAGGGTCTAATTCTTCATATATAGTATTTAATTGTTGCTTTTCACTATCCGTCGAATAATTTCATAGTCCTTTGAAGTAATGAAGCCTAAAAGCATAAAAAGTAATCCTGTTCAATTTTTACTCTTCATGGCAAACCATTGCCTGTAAATACCTTCAAATTATGCAGTGTAAAATTGGTTACTTGCTTACACAAAGATGTGTTTTGGCACTAATGAGCCCTTGGAAAAGAGAGAAATTCAAATGTATGGCAGAACCATTCAATCTGTGGACCATAGTTTTTGAACGACGGTATTTTTGACACGTGTATACCGTATTGTGATGACTCTACATTTTGTTTCTAACAAAGATTTTCCTTTATGTTATGGTTATAAACTATATAACATGCAATAATCTTCTTGTACAACACGGTTTAGGCCATTTAGTTTTTTCTGCCTTCAAAGTCTTGCTCCCTCCACCTGTTCCTGGATCGTTTTGGATTTATTCGTCCCTGCGGGTAGTAATTATACCAAGTGTGTCCGTCAAATAAGGTCTCCAATTTCATTTAATATAGAAAACATGTTTATTGTCAATACATTTTATATTGATGGAAAGGCGGAACTTACAGCTATTTTTCAACGTAATCACCATTGCGATCGATGCACTTTTGTATGCGCTGTGGCATGCCTTGCTCATAGCACTCTCCCGCCAAGTTGTGCAGGTAGCGCTCAACCTCGTTTTTCAAATCATCGTCGTTCTGGAGATGTGTTCCACCCAGGTGTGACTTCAACTCACGAAACAGATGACAATCACTAGGTGCTAAGTCTGGACTGTAAGGGGAATGGGTGAGGATGTCCCATCCGAACTGGGCCAGGAGATTAGCCTTGCGGTAATGCAAATGTTCTGTCGAAATCTTGTCAATCGTAGACTTACTGACTTCAGGGATAAGTTCGCACAGCTCGCGAACTGTCACACGCCAATCTTCTTGCTCCACTTTTGCAATTGTTTCGGCTGAATCCGAAGGCCGACCAGAACGCTGTTAGTCATGGACGCCTGTACGTCCGTCTTTATACTCTCTGACCCACTTTCGCACCTTTTTGACGTCCATGCACTGTGGCCCATAGAATTCGCATAACTGATGAATTTCAGCGAGGGTAGTTCCCCTGGCACTCAGAAAACGGATCACTGCACGCAACTCGCACTTGGCGGTGGAAGTGATAGGAAGCTCCATCGCAAACGGCTGCCCAGCCAAGACTAATGGTTGCAACGGTTTCGATATGATGGAGATTTGAAGGGGTGAAACCAAGCTACCAGCCAGTGTTAAAGGATCTCGCGTAATAGCGTTCCTCGCGGCTCCAGCGCCTTGGGCACCTTATTTTACGGACACGCCTCGTATACTATTTTAGGAATACTATTTAAGATGCAATAATAATGAATATAATTTCACATGTTATTAGCAAATACTAACTATAAATGTTTGATTATAGCGCAAATAGCATTTTAACATAATTATATTTAGAAATTAACCAACAATATGAGAAATTTTAAAACGCCGCAGTCTTCCTAGCTTCCTGCACTTACGGAAAGACATAGGACAGCGAATATCTTTTCTTTCCTTCTTTCTTTGTTGTAATTTTACGTCCTCCAACCTTAAGTCATAACGGACGATGAATGAAATGGGTGAAAAGATGCTCAAATGCGTCCAGGGCTCATGGAGCTTAGAGTTACCCGACATTCGTATTTAGGAATAAGGGAAAATTCCGGAAGCAAAAACTTATCCAAATAGCTCACCCTCACCGAGATTCGAACTTGGGACCTTTTGGACGTGAGGTAGGCACGAATACCTAATTAAATTATCCATTCCTCAGTATAATAAGTTAAATGGAAGAGATGGAATGTGCTGAAACTATGAATTCCTAAAGTCCCGTGTAAGTAGCAAAGCTACAGAGAATTTTCGAAAACTGTGAAATTTAATTATACATTAATCATACCCACAATGATACTCATACTTTTTCCCACTACAACTCACACTTATAATATTCTGTTAGCTTAAAGTGAAACAAACACGCCGTAGTAGTTTCATTGTTGGTACTCCTGGTTCCCACCTGTGAGAACCAGGCAAGTTCAGACATGTTCAGGATCGCCTACCGCTGTAATGGAGGTAACACGCGAGGGACAATATGCAGCTTTGAAATTCTGCTTATGGGGCAAAGCTGCTGTACATGTATACAAACTGTCCAACAAAGGGGCTAAAGTAACATTTATTAGATCACAAGCTGTTCTCCCTGCCGACAACAATATTTTCAACAGTACCCTTATTCAATCAAACTTCCAGACAATTCTTATTAATGTTTGGCTCATAAAATTCAGGGCAATCATTGAATATTTAGAGGATATTAAGCCTTCGAAATAGATCTCCACGCTCTAAACATCTTGAGATGCCGGAAAATGAGACTCTAGTAGGCGTAGAAGTACAATCATCGAAGGACCTGGAGTCTCGGAAGACACGGTTGACATTTTGTAGGAAGATATTAAGTTTTCACAAAAAGATAAAACTGAAACTTATTCTTCAATTAATTACCCTCCACTTAAACTTATATCCAATGTCTTGGGTCAGTAGCCTTTTAAAAAGCAAGCATTCTTTGGATCATAGTATATCTTGGATGAAAATCCAGGCCAATGTCTGGTACGGCGGAAGAAAATAAAATGTGGTGAAAGGGACAATAGAAAACTTTAAGAATCAAATTATCCAACACATCCTTCGAGATACTCGGCAAAACTGCGAAAATCTTATGGTCTGTTCCCTCGACCCAAGAGGCTCCCTACCCTACAAATGCGAGGCACATACTTGCCACGGCGCCACATCCCTCTAATACTGTATAACACGACAAAAATGAGAGTGCACAGAAAGCTTAAGCTGAACTGAGTTATATCTAAGTCGTTGTACACATAAGCTTTTCAAAACAAGTAAACGAATATATTATAGCATACCAATGCAAGCCCGCCTCGGTAGATGGCAGCGTGTCTGCCTCACGTTCAAGAGGTCCCGAGTTCGAATCTCGGTCAGGGTGAGTTACCTGGACAAGGTTTTTTCCGGGGTTTTCCTTATCCTTAAAGACGAATTTTAGAGAGCTCTAAGCTCCATGGAACCTGGACTCATTTGAGAATCATTTCACACATCTCATTCACCGTTCGATATGACAACGTTGGAGGACGTAAATTACAATTACACGTACCAATGCAAGCACTTCTGTTGAAGAATATACGAATTCACTGTGGGTGAATAATTGTTGCTCCTGGATCACTTACGAGTTTGAAAAGGTGTCATACCTTGAGGACAAATATGTTTTTGAAGATCGACCTATGTTCTATCCGCAATTCCATACTACACGCATAACGTATTCTGTCAAATTTTATTTTTTTACGTCGAAAAAATTTAAATCATATCGGGCGATGAATGAAATATAGCCCCAGGGTTCATGGGGCTTAGAGTTACTCGACTTAGTTGTTCAGGATAAGGGAAAACCCCTCAATAAACCTTATCCAGACAACTCACTCTGACCGAGATTCGAAGTCAGGACCTCTTGAACCTTGATACAGACACGCTTCCGAAGTGGCCATTTTGTCATCTGATTTTTTTTAATTTACGTCCTCCAACGTTAAGTCATATCGGACGGTGAATGAATTGGATGAAATGATGCTCAGATGAGTCCAGGTTCCATGGAGCTTAGAATTACCCCACATTCGTCTTGAAGGATAAGGGAAAACCCCGGAAAAAAACTTATCCAGGTAACTCACCCTGACCGAGATTCGAACTCGGGACCTCTTGAACGTGCGGCAGACATGCAACCATCTACGCTACCGAGGCGGGTTTGTCATCTGATTGGTAGTCATTCTTGTGAACGAAAAGTTGACGAACATATGTACGTAATACGTATTTCTAGAGTTCAACATCATATTTATCTGGAAGCCCATATATTCCCAAAATGACTTTGTAAGACATAACTTTTCTTCTTCAAAATATTGAGTAGAGCATTCGTTATTCTTGCTTTTCTAACACATACCTGCTTATAATAGGCTTAGGAACATTTTATACCACTTTTCAATTGAGACAGAGATGTTATTTGTCCCTATGGCAGCTCAAACCTTATTTGTAATAACACACTTCAGCATTTTCCAAGAACGCGATATGAAGTCGTTTAAGAAATTTCTCAGTCCCAAAACGCGTTTCACTTGATAGCTTTCATTCTTTCTGGTTTTCACAGAATTGGTTCTAACGTCTTGGATTAATATTTGAAACACTTAAATGGCTATTAAAGTGTCCAACTAGTGAATTTCTCCGAGTAGTCTACGAATACTTGTTCATTCTGAAACAATGTTGTCTAAGCGATAAGAGATAAATTAAAACTATCTTTTAAAACGGTGTCTACAAAAAATTGTTCGTTATCAGCAATTTAAAAGTTATTCGTCAATAGTGAATTAATTTTTCAACAATTTCTAAGTGCAGTACTGATTCATTTGTGTATCATGTTATAAAAAAATCTATAAATAGGATGGTTAGAATTTAATGAATATAGGGAAATATTTGTTTAGCGTTTGCATGCTTTATTGAAACACCCTGTAGAAATGAAATATTTTCTCCTATTAATTAATTACAGAAACTTCAAGGAAAATGTTTATAGAACATCTTAAGATGCAGAAGATTATTGTACATTTAGAAAATATGTCTCAAATAATATCCTTTGAGGCGATAGAGGAATATATGACTCGCGACAAAATATTTCAAGATAGAAATGTAAGAACATTTCAATCTATGAGAAGAGAATATAACTTAAGAGATCGTAGCAGGGAAATAGGACCAAGAGAAACTGGATACAGATTACCATACCTGAAGACCTGATTTAAGACACCAATTATGGACATCAAAAAGAAGACAGAAAGACAGAAAGACCATAGAAAGGGATTACCAGGAGAGAGAATATATATGGAGAGTATCAGAGCGGACAGATGCAACTGATTATGCAGAAGCGGAAAGATGACTACTTGGATGTCCGGAAATCACCAACCAGCTCCATCTACTGATATCAGTTCCTTTAGGAGATGGATACCAGTAGGAGGAAGCTTTGGGTACCAGCTGCAGAAGAGTTAATTTTAAAACTGTAGGAAACAGTCTTTCGTAGCTTGTTATAAGAATTAAAGCTGTAGTAGAAATGTGAATCGACGATAGCCTACCAAGGACACAATATACCTATACAGACCACAGTAAAATACCTGGGAATAAAGCTTCATAAAAAACTAAGCACAAAATCACTTTTCCAGCAAAAGATGAAAGAAGCAAAAACAACAATCTCCAACCTACACTACTTATAAAAAATAGGCAAAATAGGATACTCAGCACCGATCCTCAACCAACTGTACAAGACAATAGTAAGACCATACTTCACCTACAACGCTATCGTCATCTTCCCATTAACGACAACATACATCTGAACCAGGCTTCTACAGATGGAGAGAAAGTGCTTAAGAATAGCCAACAAACTCGTATCCTGGCACAGAAACGAAGAAGTGTATGACATATGCAAGGCAATCCCACTTGAACAACTCATACAAACCAGGATGTACAGGTACATCGCGAACGCGTCCGAGAGATCGTAGAGGAGGCAGCTGATTGCAGCAACAGAAAACTACAAGAAGACGGAGACAACGCTCCAGCAATCGTCACCCTGATACAACACCTCGCCAGGATCAAGGAAGCCGAGGAAGACGAGATCCAAGAACATCTCCGAATATTGAAACATCTCCGAAGCTTGAAAAATGACGAGTGTGTACATATCATAACTGTACACATACCACAAATATTGTTAAATAAAATAAAAATATTTAAAAAAATTACAAAAAGCTACTACTAAAAACAAAACGAAACTATATATGCGGAAAAAATAATAAAAATCAAAAAGCAAACAAAAAAATATATATTAGAATATATAATAAAATAAAGAAAAGAATATATTACATGTGTGATATTCAATAAAATATAAATTTGACAAATACCAACAGTATTGCAATTAGCCAACAATGACAAGTGACAAATTGTTAACACATGCATACATAACCTAATAAAGGAAAAAAAGAAGAAAAAAAGCCGTCCTCCCTTAACTCCAAATAAAGTCAAGGCTGAAGAGGGTACACCACTGAAGCAGCGTAGTAGGAGGAGGAGGAGGAGGAGGAGGAGGTGGAGGAGGAGGAGGAGGAGGAGGAGGAGGAGGAGGAGGAGGAGGAGGAGGAGGAGGAGGAGGAGGAGGAGGAGGAGGAGGAGGAGGAGGAGGAGGAGGAGGAGGAGGAGGAGGAGGAGGAGGAGGAGGAGGAGGAGGAGGAGGAGGAGGAGGAGGAGGAGGAGGAGGAGGAGGAGGAGGAGGAGGAGGAGGAGGAGGAGGAGGAGGAGGAGGAGGAGGAGGAGGAGGAGGAGGCGGAGGAGGAGCGGCAGCAATGTAGATTTGATTTATATTGTTGAAGTAGAAGTAAAGTAGAAAAGAGAATGTTTTAGATGGATTTTATTTGTAAGGTTACTGGAGTCCAGTAATCTTCGGGTTTAGTTAGTTCGTTAAGGTAGAAAGTATATTATATCTGCAAAATGTGTAAATTGCTTTGTGAAATCTGATTGAAAAATGGAGTTTGCATAATAAGGTCTGGTATATATTCCAGAATCAGGGCTATTAGTTATGCAGATTTTATTTTACCTTATTTGATTTATTATTAATTAATTACAGCATTAATGCCAGCGGATACAGTTAAAGAAAGGTTATTCCTTTTAGTGCCAAGATCCAAGGTAACACCCACATACACAATATTATTTTCTACTCTATCATCAGAAGCTCAAATGGTTTGTAAGAACGACCACTACGACATCGGATATAACATGTAATGCTCTTACGGTGCTACAATACCCTCAAGTGCGTTACCTTTGAAGGGTACTCTAGGAAATGTTCTACTTCCACTTCACTCCACTCGTAGTCTCGGAGAGAATCCTTTCTTTGTTTCCTTAGTCCGAGGGAACAACAGGTTGTACATGGAGACACATGTAGGACAATAGAAGTGCTCGAGGCTTCTTGTGCTGCAGGGAAATTCGTAAACATGCCCGTGTAATGAGGAACAAGAACCCTAAACAAGCAAACATCCAAGCAGAGAATCGGCATTAAGAAATAATGCAAGTTGATGTAGTCCATAGGAAAAGGAGATAAAAGGGATAAGTAGAAGCAAAAATAATTGTTAGAAATAAATTCTTAAAAGTAGGTAGTTATATACGAGTAGGTTTGCCAAGGGAATCGATCCACGATCTCCTGAATTCGGCCACTGCATGAACCATCCCGCTTCGTTAAAATGTACGAATGATCTTAAGTTTTTAACAGTCATAATTTTTTGCACTAAAATTCAATATTACTATCTTTTCTTAGCTTAATGTGAAGCAAACACGCCATAGTAGTTTCATTGTTGGTATTCCTGGTTCCCGTCTGTGAGAAGCAGGCAAATGAAGACATGTTTAGTATCGCCTACCGCTGCAATCGAGGTAACATGCAGTTAAAGTTGATGTTAGAGGAAGATCCGGAGTTTCTTTCAAACGCAATAACTGCTGATGAAACTGGCTACATCATTTTGATCCTGAGAGCAAACAGCAAAGCTCAGTGTGGAAATCTCCTTCATCAAAAATGGTTGCTTCTGCTGGGAAAGTTATGGCCATCTCATTCTTTGACATTCATGGAATGGTTTATCAGCATGTTGCACCTACACACTCATCAGTAACTGGACGATACTACAGGGATGTCCTGAAAACATTGCAAGTCCATATCAGACGCAAAAGACCACCTTTCCGTGATGCAGGATGGAAGCTGCACCACGATAATGCGCGGCCGCATATTGCCAATGTTATTGCTGAATATCTTGCAAAACTCAACGCGAAGTGCATCTCTTACCCTGCCTATATTCCGGATTTAGCCCCATGTGACTTCTTTCTATTCCCTAACTCGAAGAAACGCCTTCGTGGGAGGCATTATCCTTCATCAGAAGCAGTGGTGAAGGCTGCGGAAGCGATTTTGAAGGATCTCTCGAAAAGTTCTTTCCAGCACGTCTTTGAAGACTTGCAGAAACGCTGGGACAAGTGCGTCGCTTTCAGGGAAGACTATGTTGAAAAGGACCATCAAAATTATGATGATGAGTAAAGGTATGTTGTCCAAAAAAATTGTGATAATTCTTTATTGAAGAGCCTTCGTAACAATCTATAAATACACAATTAATGCTCACTTTCCAAAAAAAATACAGTTGTGTAAAAAAGTCAAGCTTTAAGCCCGGTTGCATAAAAGATAATCTAAGTTCAAGTATATGAAAATGATCTTCAGTCAAGCTGAACTTAGAATTTTGGTTGTATAAACATTGATCTAAGTTCATGGACTCTTGCTCTAAGATCAAATCTAACTGTTGAATTTTCTGCAGTTAACTTGATTGAACTTAGATCAGCAGAAATGCAGAATTTACACAATAGCTTTTGAGAAGAAATAAGTAGTACAGCTTTAAATAGATAGTAAATAAAGCATTTTTGCGATTACTTGTCTCTTTATTTCCCAAATGTATGTTAAAGATGCATTGTTTGTGTACATAACCTATACATTCTTATTATTTTCAGAATTCAGATTACTCTGATTTTGATTAGAATTTTCAATTTGAAAGGTGTTCTCGTGTTTTCCAACACACAGCAAATCCTAGCTCAGAACTAAATGACAGAAAATTCAAAATGAGATTTCGACTATCAAAACATGTAATAAAAGAACTGGAGCATAGGCTACATGGACAATTAAGAACACAAACCCTTAGGAAACACTCATCAATATTTATGATCCTTCTCACTTTACGGTTCTCTACAACTGAAATCTTCCAGATGGTGATTTGGAATTTATTAATTATTAATAAAGGGACTGCACTTAGAACAATACACAAAGTTACAAGGGAGATTGCAGCTTTAAGATCTCATTTCATCAGGATCCCTATAGAAAGGGGTGAAATAAGAAGGGTTATGCGAGATTTACACATCTACTCTTTTGCTTGAACTCCCTTTTTTTCAACTCACAGTATTGTAAACAGACTAAAATGAAAAAGATGGGCATTGGGCATATAATGGGGATAAAGTAAGCCAAATAATTAAATTTTGATAAATACTGTTTCAATATGGAGTAAACTCTTACGCTTTTTATTTAAACTAACATTATTTCTAGGACAAATAACCATAAAGTGAAAGATTTATTTAGTTTTTGTTATGTCTAGATTGGTTAATCTGTGCCCCTGAATAAAGCAGAGTCGAGTAATTCCGAGAATTCTCGAATCCTTTCAATACAACACGAAAGTTGTAACATGTTTGGCGATGTTGCCGCAATTTGTTTTTGTGATCTCGGATCAGTACCAAACGACGATCATCTGATCTAAGATCAGCATTTTACAACCCACACGGGTTCGCAAACTTAGTTCAATTTTGACCTTCGATTATAAATGAACTGCGGTTAGCGTAATTTATGCAACCGGGCCCCGGATTACTTCAATGGTTTGTGCAATAAGCTCTTTATACATCACATAGACAAATATTGCACTGTAAGAAAATACATTTATAATAATCATCATAACATTATCATGACAATATAAGTAGCATAATTATTTATATTGTTCTGCATATAAAGATTATAGAGAGATTATCAAAAAATTGTGAGTTATATGTTTTACACTATTCTATAAAACCGTAGAAAGGTATTTAATATACCATTATTTACAATAATTAATTGAAATAATCAAGAAGCAAATAAATTTTACCTTGGAAGTTTTAAAAGTAACACTTATTTTTCGTTTGCAAGACCAATGTTTTAATTTGAACTTTTAAAACGTAATGTTAATATTTTATTTTATATTTTATTTTGCAATTGTCGTTATCATTTATATTCCTCTTATTTCTACAATAACTAAAGGAAGATTTGTATTACAACTCTAATAAGATTTCACGAGAAATGCCTAAATTTTAGACAAAGTTCCGAGTGTATCTGTGTCCGTACGTTTGTATGTGAAGAGCATAATTCAAAAACGAAAAGTAAAAATGCATCAAATTTGAGAAAGTCATGTGAGTGCAACAGAGATTTCATTTTCTTGGTTCCTTCTTTTTCAACTCCTGGCCATGCAAAAGGTAACGGAATTTGAGAACCATTATATAGCGACCAGCTCTTAAATGATTGGCTACCGCTTAAGCCTGCTCTATTCCGCTATTGCCATTATACGAGGACTGTTCAATAAAGAATGATCACATTTTGGGTTTTTACAATGTACCTTTACTCATCCTCGTAATTTTGATGATCTTTTTCCAAATAGTCTCCCCTGAATGCGACGCACTTTTCCCAGCGTTTCTGTCAGTCTTCAAAAAAATGCTGGAAACCATTTTTGAGAGACCTTCTAAATCCCCTCCGGAGCCTTCACCAATGCTTCTGATGATGGATAATGCTTCCCACGAAGGCGTTTATTCAAGTTTGAGAATAGAAAAAAGTCACATTGGGCTAAATCCGGACTATAAGGAGGGTGAGGGATGCACTTCACGTTGATTTTTGCAAGATATTCCGGAAGAACAGTGGCAATATGCGGCCGCGCATTATCGTGGTGCAGCATCCAGCCTGCTTCACGGAAATGTGGTCTTTCGCACCTGATATGGACAATTTTTTCAGGACATCCCTGTAGTATTGTCCAGTTACTAATGTGTGTGCAGGTACAACATGCTGATAAACCATTCCATGAATATCCAAGAATGAGATTAACATAACTTTCCCAGCAGAAGCAACCACTTTTGCTTCTTGGGGGTTGGTGATGAAGGAGATTTATACACTGAGTTTTACTGTCAGCAGTTATTATGTTTGAAAGAAACTCCGGATCTTACTCTAACATGAACTTTAACTGCATGCAGACCTGCATACGAATGTCCTTTTGTTCGGGAATTAACAGTCTTGGAACACATCGTGCTCAAACACGTCTGAATGTTTCTGTCATCAAAGTGTGGGTGGCACCCAATGAAATGTTCAGTATTTCAGAAAGTGATGTTAAGGTAATTCTTCGATGCTCTCTCACAATGGCAGCAGCAGTGTTGATGTTTTCTTCCGAAACAGTAGTATCTGGAGCACCGGGTCCACCTTCCTTTGAAATTGATTGTCTTCCCTCTTTAAACATTTTAAACCACCTTTGAGCTGTGTTTTAGGGAAGAACAGATTCTCCATAGGCCTCCTGTAACATTGTATAGGCCTCAAATGAGGATTTGTTGAGATGAAAGCAGAATTTCAAAAGCGCATATTGTTCCTCACGTGTTAGCTCCATTGCAGCGGAAGGCGATACTGAACATTTCTGAACTTGCCTGGTTCTCACAGGCGGGAACGAGGAGTAGCAACAATGAAACTACTACGGCGTGTTTGTTTCACATTAAGCTAACAGAATATAATAAGATTGAATTTTAGTGCGAAAAATTTTGACCGTAAAAAATTTATGATCATTCTTTATTGAACAGCCCTCGTAACTGAAAGAAAATACGTGATGAGACAGTTTCTACAAATTTATTTTCGATTAACATGTAACAGATATAAGAATAAGATTTTGTATGAAGTAGAGAAATAGAAAGATATACATGATTTCTTTAAGGATATTTTGTGCAATAATGGGTATAGGAAAGCATCAGATTGTAGGTTGTAGATATTTTCCTGAAGTGTTTAAAGGATAAATCGAATTACAACTTTTGTCATTCGTGTTCCTATATAGGATGACCACCAGAGGGAAACCGATACCTAAACCACTTGCTAGCTTTATCGTACACAGAGCAAATGGGATTTAGTAAAAGGAAGTGAAATATGCCTATGATGATGAAGGGTGAAGTAAAAGACGTGATGATGCAGAATTCAGTGTGGCGTGTCCTCCCATAACCCAATTTGTTGGTTGAAGAGAGGGACAAAGCTTTAGAGTGGCTCGCGGTCATAGGGCACCATATCCTCTCGAAGCAGCTGATATGTGCGGCCAAGCAAGAGGTCTAGCTCAATTTAGGAGCGTTCGGTGCATCCAGGAATATCCCAGGATAGAGCATGCCAAAAGAACGTTACCTCCAAGCAGTAACAACACCCTTCAAGTTATCTTTATTTAGTTAAAAATCTCAAAATCAAGCAGCCTATACAGTGCTGAGATCTACGAGGACTGTTCAATAAAGAATGATCACAATTTTTTTTTAACAACATACCTTTACTCATCCTCATAATTTTGATAGTCCTTCTCAAAATAATCTCCACTGAATGTGATGCACTTGTCCCAGCGTTTCTGCCTGACTTCGAAGACATGCTGGAAACCATTTTGAGAGATCCTTCAAAATCGCCTCCGCAGCCTTCACCACTGCTTCTGATGATGGATAATGCCTCCTACGAAGGCGTTTCTACAAGTTAGGGAATAGAAAAGAGTCACATGGGGCTAAATCCGGACTATAGGGAGAGTGAGAGGTGTACTTCACGTTGATTTCTACAAGATATTCAGCAACAACTGTGGCAATATGCAGCCGCGCACTATCGTGGTGCAGTATCCAGCTTGCTTCACGGAAATATGGTCTTTTGCGCCTGATATGGACTTGCAATGTTTTCAGGACATCCCTGTAGTACTGTCCAGTTACTGATGTGTGTGCCGGTACAACATGTCGATAAACCATTCTATGAATATCAAAGAATGAAATGACCATAACTTTCTCAGAAGAAGCAACCACTTTTGCTTTTTTGGGGGTTGGTGATGAAGGAGATTTCCGCACTGAGCTTTGCTGTTTGCTCTCAGGATCTAAATGATGTAGCCAAGTTTCCTCAGCAGTGATTACGTTTGAAAGAAATTCCGGATCTTCCTCTAACAACAACTTTTAACTGCATGTTACCCCCATTGCAGCGGTACGCGATACAGAACATGTCTGAACTTCCCTGGTTCTCACAGGCGGGAACCAGGAGTACCAACAATGGAACTTCTATGGTGTGTTTGTTTCACATTAAGCTAACAGAATATAATAAGGTTGAATTTTAGTGCGAAAAATTATGACCGAAAAAATTATGATCATTCATTATTGAACAACCCTCGTATTTAGCTCCTGTACAAACTACCAAACTGCAGAATTTAGTAATAAATTCATAACATTCAAATACCTGTATCTACCCTTATACCTTTTTACGAACGCTTCGTCTTAGCGGTCAATACAGGTGAGATATCTAAACTTCTTGCTTATAAACATTTGTAATGCAGCGATAAAATTTAAGTTATCGAGAGGTCTGTGCTAGACTGTCAGAAAATTATACGATAAGCCGCCCACCAGCGTAAACATAGAAAATGTTATCGCAAATATCAGAATCTTCTAGAAGATTCGCTATCTCAAAAGTTCTAAAAACTGTGAACATTTTCAACGAGTGCATAAGCAAGTTTCCTGCAAATCAGTATCGACTCATGCACCTAAGTGAGCGAATTCGTGAACGAGTTATCGATTGCATTCCTGTTGCGACAGTAAGTGCCTTGTAGTAAGTGCTATAGCTGCAAGAGATTCGAAAATTATTGTGTTCGACTCCCAAAAAGTGGACCATTCGAAATAAGTGGCAACGTCATCTTATTTCCTTATATCATGTATAAAGTGAAGTGATAGTTGAACATTGGAACAAATCTTTAGCAATATACAGCTTCTGCAACACCTTGTTTTTAAGTTGCTTGTTGATTGTTTAATTCATTGCTATGACTGAAAATTGAAAGTTTCCCCAAATTCTCTAGTCTTTACTGTATTTAATATCTAAGAATAGTTAACAAAAATGTTATTTTTTGAGAAAACACCATGAGCTTAGAGGGAACCAATACTTTTCGCTGATTTTTGTGTTAATTGGATAAATACACTAATTAATATGAACAAGATTCATTATAAAGTTTTATACCTATAGTGTTTCTGTTTCTCTCGGAAATTTAAAGGAAACAATAAAACTTTCATCCTATGTCCATTTTAAATATGTATGGTAAAGTAAAAAGAACAGAACAGAACGTCAGAAATTCTTCAGCTCTATTTGGCTTGTGTTCATGTAGGCACATTTACAAAGTTGTGTAAATTTATTTTCAATGATCGGTAATAGACAAACATGCACATTATGAAAGCAGATATTTATTAAATAAAATATGAACACTTTCAAGGATTTGACTAAAATGTTGCCTCTGAATACCCTTGAATGAGATAAATTTTATTTAAAGCACTCCATTACACTTTCGTTAGATTCATGTGGGTTTACAGAAACGAAAAGTCCATGTTTAACGGCTGGAAGCAACATGCTGAACTTGAAATTCAATGCTTTCTTCATTATTTCACAAAAATAAACTCAATGAGCATGTAGCTTACAAATGAAGGAAGTGTTGATCAATTCAGTACAATAAAACATTTAAGTAAGTAGGCTTTCACGACCGGAGTCATTAGGTAGATAATGATAATCTGAACTTGTGGGCAGTGGTCTAGTGGAAAATTTTCTTCCAAACGTTTCGTTCGAAGTTGCGTCGAACATCTTCAGTGACGTGGCCGTAGCACTTTCGTTGTATTCTCGGCTGCGAGTGATTCAGTGAATGTTACGGCCACGCCACTGAGGATGTTCGACGCAGCTTCGAACGAAACGTCTGGAATAAGATATTCCACTAGACAACCGCCCACAAGCCCGGATAATCATTAGCTACCTTACAATTAAAACATGTTTCTCGGAAATGGCCGATGTCTCAGAATCCTTACTAAAAATAATGTTTGCCTTTTACGATCACCTTTTGTGCAGCATATATTCATTTAGCTCTTATCTATTACAACAAATACAAGGTTATATGCAATTAATTTTAAATGAAAAAGACATTGCAGGCTATTCTCAGGATGTTTAAGATACACCAATTTATTTCCCACGTGAATATCTTCAAAAGGTTACGTTTTAAAGAAAATCATTAACATAAATTTCAAGGAAATTAGAACTTTAAAAATTCTCAATGAAAAGATATTTTAGGTGGGCAAATTTTATCTAAAAGCTTAGTGCCACGTGTTTACAATTTAGTCGATTTAGGCTTACACAAACACACACGGATATTTTCCTTAAACGGCTGTATTTGGATATACGGTCTTAAAATATGCATTTTCAATTAAATCTCAATGTACCTATTACTTTTGTGTGGAATAACATACTGATTGTATAGCAGACAATATAAAAGAGACTGCTGTGCAGCCTTTTAATTGTATTTAATGCTTACCTACGATAGACGAAGTGTCACATCCACCCAAAATAGCGATTTGTAATTGAGAAAGCTATAAATTATATGAAGCTTTAAAACAAAAATAAAGAACACACATTAAACAAGAACGATTTTCTTTAATACAGCTTTATCAATTTAACATTTTTGTATACAAGTGGTATGGCCTTGTCTACCTAGTATGCATTATAAATTATACAAAAGCAGTTCAAAGTGAGCAGGACTTAAGAGTAATTCCTTGAAAATTTGACGTACCCTCTTTATTGTCAATAAAATTAGTTTTAAAAATTGTATTTAATTAAAAGCTTTTAAGCCATTTGAGAAAATAAAAGATTGTGAAACTTTCATATAAAGAGGACTTTGGGGTTACGGTAATGTGTTTAAAGTCTAAGTCTCGCATCAATAGATAATCCTGAAATTGCATATTATGTTTAACGAAGTTTTCATTTTATATACACTGTTCACACACACGCACACACACACTCACACAAAATTCGCATTACATTATCATGGAACTGCTTTTGACACTAATTTACAGGGGCGGGGTGTTTGGAAACCACAATAGTCCAGAAGAGGGAGATCTGACGCCTCTGGACATACAAGACCTTTCGCTGAAACCGGGGCATAAATAATTTCATAAGGACGCTAACCTGATATGATCTGGGAGAAGAAGGTCCTTCACAGCATAAATTTAATTTCTTTACCATTTTTCCCAAATCTGTGTAGGAATAGATACGAGGCGTGTTCGTAAAATAAAATCTCCAAGGCTCTGGAGCAGTGAGGAACGCTATTACGCGAGATCCGACAACTTGGTTTCACCCCTTCAAATTCCAACCACAACGAATCCGTTGCAACCATTAGTCCTGACTAGGCAGCCGTTTGCGGTGGAGCTTCCTATCACTTCCGCTGCCAAGTGCGAGTTGCGTGCAGTGATCCGCTTTTTGAGTGCCAAGGGCACTATACCACTGAAATCCATCGTCAGTTACGCGAAGTTTATGGGCCACACTCTATGGACGTCAAAAATGTGCGAAAGTGAGTCAGAGAGTTCAAAGACGGACGTACAGACGTCCATGACGAACAGCGTTCTGGTCGGCCTTCGGTTTCGGCCGAAACAATTGCAAAAGTGGAGCAAGAAATGCTTAAAGATCGGCGTGTGACTCTTCGTGAGCTGTGCGAACTTATCCCTGAAGTCAGTAAGACTACGATTAACAAGATGTTGACCAAACATTTGCATTATCGAAAGGTGTGTGCGAGGCTGATCTCCTGACCCAGTCGGATGGGAAATCATCACCCATCCCCCCCCCCCTACCGTTCAGACTTAGCACCTAGTGATTATCATCTGTTTCCTGAGTTGAAGTCACACCTGGGTGGAACACATCTCCAGACCGAAGATGATTTGAAAAACGAGGTTGAGCGCTACCTGCGTAACTTGGCGGGAGAGCGCTATAACAAGGGTATGCAAAAACTACAACAGCGCATTCAAAAGTGCATCGATCGCAATGGTGATTACGTTGTAAAATAGCTGTAAGTATCCCCTTTCCATCAATTGAACATTCATTGACAATAAACATGTTTTCTATATTAAATAAAATTGGAGACCTTATTTAAGGACACGCCTCGTACAAATGTTTGTGAACGTTTAACGTGCAAAATAGAATGCTTTGACAGTGTGTTTTTCGTTTATTGGATAGGGGATGATGTGCTTCACAAAACTATGATCTTAATTTTTCTATGTTTACATGCTGTTTGATCTTTCCAAGTCAAGTGGCAACAAGGAGCATTTTCGGCACCTTATGCTTTATTTGACATGCCAAAGCCACAGAAGGTGCTCCACGAGCTCCAGTTACATTCGAGTTATTGAAGCTCCACTTCATGGCATAGTATCTAATGCTGTTTTGTAACTTTCTCTATAGTTTCTCCCAGTAACTATAGTCAAGCGTGACGTTACTGTTATATTTTGGTAAACATAAATTATAAAATATTTTGTTCTAAAAGCTTAATTAGAAAACACAGCACTATTCCTTTGAAAAAGAGATTTCATGCAAACAAAGGTAATGGAGCTTTGTTATACGAAAGTTTTAACTGCTATGATAAGTCATAAATAAGCATTAATTCTACTAAGGCTATTATCATCGCACTCATAAGCAAATATATTTGCTTCCTTCTGGTTAATTATGGTAAATCTTCTATTTAAGCATTTTCCTCTTCAACTAAATCGCATTTGGAGTATTTATTTGATATTTTTTACAGTATCCATTACAAATTCAGTACAATAAATTTTAACATAGAACATGCTGTATTATAAATACATAAAATTGCTGACCCTAAGATTTACATGCTCACTCAGGTCCTCTGGCTATAAGCCTTTGGTTTTTCTGAGCAGCCTGATGCCATTTCTTCTTGACCTTTACTTCTTTTATCCTAATCCACTTTTCTCTTACCCTATATAAGAAATCTAGTATACATCTATTTTTCTTTTCTCCCATCCCCGTTAGCATGCGTAACGTCACTACCTCTTTGCTCACACTGTCCCACTTCTTATCCCACATTTTTCTTCTGTAATTTGTTAGCTCCTTACATTCTATTAGGTAATGAACAGTGCTCTCTTCATCTCCACAAAATTCACATATTTCTGCCTCATTACTTCTCACCCATTTTAAGTATAATATTCCTACCCTCATCCATGCTATGCCTTCCCTTCCAGTTTTGCCACATTGATCTATATATTTTTCCCTAACCGATTCTGTCTTTAATTACTTATAAAATTTCAAGGATTTCTTTTCTTCTATTCTTTCCCATATGTCTTTCCTATCTATATATTGTAGTCTAGTTCTCACTTCCTTCAAAATATCGTTATAATTTCTCTCCTCTACTCTCCATAGATCTTCCATGCCTATTTTTAATGCCATCCTTTCCAATTCCGACCACCAACTATTGCGTTTGGAGTAAGTAGAGCCATAATTTTGCTTTTTGTACTACATAGAGGAAGTGTAGCACCCAAAAAGTTTAAGGAAACCGAAACTGGAGCATTTTTGACAAAAGGGAAGGCCAGTATGTGACCCTCAGAGCTCAAAAATAAAATATTAATATTAAACTTGATATTTTGTTTCAGTATTTTCCTAAAATAGAACATGAAGATATTTAAGAAAATATCCCAACTAGTGCCTTTATATGGAACGCCTTTGTTTCTTTATATTTTCAAAATGATTATAACGATTTTTATAATTTTATGTGCCATAATTTAAAATATAAATTCTTAAGCATATTCTGTGTAGTCCTCATTTGCAAGAAATTTCATGTCTTTTTTAGTGATAAACTAAGTCTAACAAATAGGCAAAGTTTTGCTGCACAATAGAGTATATCGATTAAAACGCGCCGTTTATATTTAAACACCACTTTTACGTGGCTTCACATATTTCGAAAATCCGTTGCTATGTATTGGAAAATTGTAATACTTAACTGTTTTTAGAGATTCGCCAGTACATACGTAATCACTTGTCTTAAGTGTTCATTGTAGCCAGGAACACGAAATATATTAGTACTTTAATTAGCTAATGGAGCAAAATCTGTTCCTTAAAACTTTATTTGGAATTATCTATCTTCATATTTTAGGTTTCCTTTCTTAAGACAATGATGCGCATTGCTCAACTATCAAAAAATTTCATTTATAATACACATACCGTTTCTGAATATAGTTTAAATGCTCGTAGCGGTTACATTTCTGCGTTCTTGGTTGGATTTCAGTTCTGAATAGCCCTTCATTTAAGAAATATTCCCTGCGGCGGTTTTAGTTGATTCACTCAGTGCATTACTGTTCTTCTCCTTTACATAAGTCACAGAATATAAGACAGTCTTTAGGAAGCATCTTACATTTATTAGGAATATTTTAAGAAACTTTCGAACTTTTTAGATCAGAAGAAAAATGTTGGAGAACTTATTGTTTTGCTTCCATCTGTTACTTTACATTTATTTCATAATTACTTGGCAAAGTTTTGACATCACTGACAATGAGGAAGAATGGAGAAACAGTTTTCATTCCCAAATATTAAGAAAACAGAATGGTAATTTTCTTATTTCTTGAGACTTCAATTAGAATCCCATTCCAAAGCCCTCAGGGGATCTCAGATTGTATGACTAGCATCCGCTTAGTGGAACAGAGTTTTCTTTATCGTATTGCAGTTGTTTAAGGAAGTTGGCTGTGAACTAACAATATTTAAAATTATATATATATATATATTAAAATAATCACTTCTGCACGAATGATGTTTATTGCAGATAATATATTGAATTTTCATGTACATGGCTGCGGGAGATAGAGTGATTTAGGGATGGAATAGGATACTTAAAGCTAAAAGCCAACAAATAGCCAAATTGATTAAAATATCATATATATGTTTTCTTAATGGCCTCCGCTTCCTACTTCATTCTGATGAATTTTTCATAATTCACTGTATTTTCACGTTACTCCTGTGTAGAAAAATACTGGAGGTTAACAAGCCATTCAAAATTTCAACACCATATCTGGGATTTGAATCATGGATCTCACAGACTCCGTTTGGTCCTCTAATCAACTCAGGTACTAAAGGCTCTTTCTACAAGAGTGTCCTATCTTTGTGCTTAAATAAAATAATTTTATAAATTATTGAGGTTTATTTATTTCTTTATTTTGGAGCATAACGCCATTATGTGTGAAAGAGAACATCAGTTAAGTGACTTCATTGGCTTGCGCGTATTAGGTTGACCCAATTTTCAGTGACAGAAGAACGTAAATTAGGTCCAACTTCACGAATAACACGCGTATTGTTATTCATAAGACCATTTACTGTTTCTGGTTGTTGGCTTAAACTTGAGATTTAACATAACCTGACAAGAAGTAACTCAACGGCGCTAAATCACATGATCTCGGGGGCCAGTTAAGATCATCACCACGGGAAATGGTGAAACCTCTGAAATTCTCCTTCAACAGATCGATTGTTTCAAGAGCAATATGACATGAGGCACCATCTTGCTTGAACCAGATGTTTCTGAAATCCATACCATCCAATTGAGTAAAAAGAGTCCCTTGTTAGAGCCCGGTATCTTTTTCTATTGACGGTATCTTTCCTTCGTCTTGGAAAAAATAGGGACCAGTAATTCCACCACATCAAAATCAACAAAATTTGTGAACTTATTGTTGATAAATTGGTCGGTCTTTTTTTACAATAACAATTAACATTTTGAAGTTCCTAGTACTAAGAGTAACTAGGGGAATTATTTTGTAATACCCAAACGTTTCTTAACAAAATTTCATGCCAAATGCATGGTTTGAAATTTCCTGAATCCAAAAGGAACAAAATTTTCAGACAGGAGCCTGCATATGTTTGTGTGAGTGTGTGTATGTGTGTTCATATATCAATAGCATAAATAAACTACTAATCTTGAACTTTTGGTGAATGTTCTCAGAAATTGTCGTTCTCGAGGATCTTTTCATAATGGATTAGGATAAGGGACAAAACAAATTCAAGCAGGAAATATCACTCGTCAAGTGAGTCCGCATATAATGAACACTGCAACACTACTTATGCTAAAGCTGAAATTCTAATTTCAAAAAGAAATGAATCAAAGGAAGATAAATGGAGATGTTTCTAACAGAACCGTAAAAGCAACATCACGTCTTCCTGCTCCAGGTACCAATCATTCATCATTCTACAGATCTGTCCTCTCTAAGTTGTTCTTGGCCTACCCAGCTTCCTTCTTTCACAAAGTGACCATTGCAGAGAGAACTTGGGCCGCCTATCATCCTCTATTCTTCTAATATGGCCACACCACTGAAAACCCTGCCTTTCAATTCTCTCTAACACTGTTTCCCCCACATCCATCATCTGTCTTACCATTTCGTTTCTCCTTCTTTCCTATCTTGATACTCCAGCACTATGTCTTATTCCATCCATTTCCACTGCCAAAATATCAGATGTTTGTCCCTCTACCAAAATCCACGCCGTAGCACCATAAATTATTATACTTTCCATCACAGTCTTCAACATCCTCTTCATTGTACACTTCGACATGGTTCAACTCCACAAAACAATCTTCTTGCTTGCTCTAGCCTGGTATCTACTTACATCCACTTTCCTGATCAATCAATAAATGATGCAAATTTTTAAACTTTTAACAGTTTTAATAATTCCTTGCTATATAGAGAGATGTCTTGTTCAGTTACTCCTACTTCTAGGTTATTGTTGTCATCCATATTTGTTGCAGTCTTCCTACTTCAAAAGTACCCAGAAGCATTCAGTATCAGAATGGTAGTTAAAAATTTCAGTAGAAATAGACCAGGCGTGAATTGGTTAAAGGAGGAACTGTTGTAAATTTTCTTAACTTTTTTTTCTCAAAAATGGCTAATGTTTTATTTAAAGTGATATATATCTAAGATATGCTAAATATCAATTATGTTTACACGTTAAATATGTTCAAGTATTCTCTTTTATTAGTTTAAATTCTCAAACATTCGTATAGTTTTCTAGGGTTAGATTAGATTAGATTGATTTGCGTAAAGTAGGTTCACTTGTAGCCAGAAAAGGCTGTGAACATTGAACATGTCCAGAGGTATAAAGTTTAATAGAATATATATATACAGAAGTTAACATAAGACACATATTATAGTATACAGGTAATATTAACAACAATATGGAAAACAAAGCATGGATAATTATATATGATACAAGATGAAACACTTTTAAACCAGCTTTCCCTTGGCTTATGCCAGTACTTCTCAACCTTTTTGCAATGGATACCATTCATAGTTATTTATTAAATGCATATACATTAAAAATAAACTTTCAACTTGCATCAAATACTTATAAAGCTACAGAAGCATTATCAGGATAATTTGTCATTCAGATAATATTGTACAGAATAAAACTATTTTGAGCAAAGGTACTCTCTAACAGCTTTTTAAAAGCACCGAAATTATCAACTTTTTCTTTAAGAACATTAGGAAGTACGTCAAATATTTTGATACTTTCATAATGCACACCTTTCTGGAAGCAAAAAAGTTTAGCACTGGGATAATGGATATTATACTTTTGTCTAGTGTTTATTTTGTGAATTACATTATTTGTTGTAAATAAGGCACGGTTGCATACAGAGAATTTTAGAACTGAGAATATATACATGAAAGGAAGCGTTAATATCTTCAATCTTCTAAAAAGATCTTTGCAGGAGCATCTGTTGTGGGTGTTAGTAATGATTCTTATAACCCTCTTTTGCATAAGACATATACTTTTTTTTTACTTTCTACTGAGTTGCCACAAAATAATATTCCATATTCTATAATAGAGTTAAAGTATGCATAATATACTAATTTAAGACTGTCAATAGAACTCACATTAAACAGCTCTCGGTAGCATAACAGGCAGAGCTGAGTTTAGGTAAGATACAATTTATGTGAGGTTTCCAATCTAAACATCTGTCCACTTGAAGGCCCAGAAATTTTATGCTGTCAATTTCTTCTAATAACATATCATTAATCCCGATTTCTATTTCAGTATGTGATGTACAACAGGTTATAAATTTGACCACTTTTGTTTTGTCTAGATTCAAAGATAATTTGCTTGCTTTAAACCAGCCTGACATACAGTTCAAAAAATAATTCATTTTAATTATACAATCTTATTAATCGTAGTCTTACTGACTTCAGGGATAAGTTCGCACAGCTCGCGAGCTGACACGCACCAATCTTTAAGCATTTCTTGCTCTACTTTTGCAATTGTTTCGGCTGAAACCGATGGCCGACCAGAACGCTGTTCGTTTAAATTTGTACTGGTCACCAGGACACTTGTTTTTCATAACCAATATCACTGACAGCCACATCAGCACTCTGTTTTATTTCATTTATATGTGATAGAAATCATCTTAAATGTTCATTTTTAGACCATAGAATTCCAATTTTGCTATAAGAATTTCATGATTAACTTTCCCCCCTCATTGTAATAGAATGAGCTCAACAACTCCTATTTAGAATTAGGGTAAATTGTTGCTGCTGCTGCTGCTACTACTACTTATACGACGACGACTACGACTACGTCTACTACTAATACGTCTACTACTACGACTACTACTACTACTAGGGGGTTTTAGTGTGTATCTCATCCACGGCTGTTTCAGAGCTTATTTTGCCCTCTTCGGCCAACATGCATTTTAATTTTTGAGGGAGAGGCTTTTTATTTTCTTTTATTTGTTTGTGGTGATGGCAGGCTCTTTTTTCGGGTTAGGGTTTTATTTATTTTATGTATTTCATTTTCATTTGCATATATTAAATAAATTGGTATCTATTTGTAGATGGAGATGGAGGTGGAGGTTCAATTAATTTGAGTTGTTGTGACGTGCTGGATTTGTAGTTATATTTCCAAGTAGCATGTCTAGATGTTTTAAGGTAAACCGCTTTCCCTATACTTATAACTTGCCCCAACTAAGATTGGAACCGAGAACATTACCACACCATGGTGGTGAACACAACAAAATTATTATGATATCTTCTCTAGATTTACTTCAGAGCAGTCGACAATATAAACAAAGATGCATTAACTCTAATTCTACAAGTATAACTAGAAATAAATTATTTATTTCTATAATGTTACTCTCTGAGACTTAGGTACATATTTTAAACATGTTATAAAGTGCAGAGGTTCTTTCGCTGATCAGGACTTAGTGTCCTATGGCTATCAATGGACCACAGCTTATTCTCTGGTGAACATGAACCTCTTCTTTCATCGAATATTCCATAAACTCATCCTCCCCACTACACGGTAAAAGGCTTCTTACTGCCTCTGACGTTTTCCAAGCACTTGCTGTGCTAGAAAGAGACCAGCAGGAAATTGCAAGATCCAAATCGAACCCTGCGGTGAGCATCTCAGAAACGAACGCTTGAAATGATCTCCTTACCAAGAATACGCAGCCTAAGTTCTTCACTACTGTACTACCTCTTACCGAAGTAGTTTATTCCTTTTGTGTTTTTAAGGGAAATGCAAAACAGCATATAACATGCTGAGGTAGTTTCAGATTTAAGTACAGCTCTTTATATTTTCGAAAATAGTCTATCTAATATATTTTATATTATATAGCGTTTAAAAACTGTTCCTAGAGAATATCATTTTTCAATCTAGCTCATCTTAATGGAAATAGAGCCAGTTAGGTTTTTAAACTTACGTTGAAGAACGAATCAATAATCGTATGCTTGCAACCTGGGTGGCTATATGCTGGCGTAAAAATTACGTGATGTTTACATGACATTGCGATAAAAAGCTGAATAACGATAGCATTAACAATCTGCTAAAAGTATTGAACATTAAAAGCACAACAATGTACGAGGTACGTTCAGAAAGTAAGTTCCGTTTGGTAATAAAATTGAATTGTGTACAGATACAGAAAAATTATTTATTGCACAAAATTCTAAAACTCTTAAACTACTCTTCCACGTTACTGCCGAAATTTTGCAGGCATTTGTCATAGCGAGGTACAAGTTTTTGTATACCTTCTTCATAGAAATTTGCTGCCTGTGTGTTCAGCCAGTTGGAAACATTTTCTTTAGATCTTCGTCATTGTTGAAGTGTTGACCAACAAGCAAAGAATTGAGATACAGAAACAGATGAAAGTCGCTAGGAGCGAGGTAAGGGCTGTACGGGGGGTGGTCAAACACGTCCCAGCCAAATCCCTGTAGGATTCTTTTCGTCGCATTTCCAGTGTGTGGTCCTGCGTTGCCGTGAAGAAACACAACACCTTTTGGCATCGTATATTTGCCGATAAATTTCAATTGGTTTCACTTTCCTAGCATTCAGAAAACGAATCACAGATCTGATTTCACAAGCGGTGGGACTTTCAATCAAACCCGCCATTGTAAACAAGCACAACAAAGCGTACGTGGCTGACAGCGATCTCACATTAGCGCACGTTTCTTCTCCTTGATACAGAGCGTCTAACGCGTATGTGCAGAACTTCGATCGCAGCGCTGCAGCGGGGATAAATTGAAACAGAGCTTACTTTCTGGACGCCGCTTGTATATACGGGAAATGAAAATATCCAAAGAACCATTATTTGTAATAAATTGGGTTTCGAAGAGATTTACATCTTTGCCAGTGTATTCTTTTTTTTTCTGTCTTTCATGATTTAAGTGTGAGAACACATAACATGGAGGAACCTCCGAAAGCGGAATAGAGCACACCCATAGATAGTGTAGCCCTTTGTGCTTCTAACGTGCCATGGGATCGAAATTTGCAAAGGGCGAACATGTGTGCAAGCCAACGACTTCAGACTGAAAAGGAGTATGATTGGATCAGTGGTGCGCAAAATACTCCTGAGCCCCCCTAGGACCCGGGAATGTCGCCCCAGAAGGTGAATCCTCAAAGTCCAAATGACACCAGGGGAAACACCTTTCTAGAGCAAGTCCTTACTGTCTAAGATAAACGTCATCTCCCGACCCTTCAACTCTGAAAGCAATAAATAATAAGAAATAAAGAACAGCAAATATGATGGAAAAGGAACCACCACAACATTGGTCTACCAATCCAGAAAACTACTATAATCATCGCAAAAGTTAAATATATATGGAGGCGGGCCGTACTGCAGACTCGAGCAAATCCTAAGCTTGCCCCGCCTAGTAGCACTGCCGAATGTGTTGCACGCATCTCCCGCGCCTGAACTGAGAACGTTATATTAAATAATTACGCTAAGATAAATGTTTCAAAATGACAGATGACAGTCTGGAAATAAGAAATTACTTTATTTTCTGATCACGGCCATACAAAGATTCTGTCTCTATCATGCTTTGAACGCGAGCAATGCACGTTTCATTTCCCTTGGTTATGGTTACCCAACATCCAAGCATTGAACACACTTGAAGAACAACGTTATTCCTTCCTGACCACACTTATCCCAAGCATAAATAGATAGTGCATCTACTACTGTCCACAGTTTGAAACAGACCGAGTTAATGTTCAGTTCGTTTTCAGAGTAATGGTGTGTTATTTTGTTAAAGTGAATGGCATTGTTAAGTCATGTACCTAACTTACAAAATTATTACAAATATATAATATAAATTACAAAAAAGGTAGAAGTTAATAGAAGTTCTGGTGCAGTAGATCATAAAAAATAGCTATGAAGTATGAAAATAAACAAATTTAAATGTAACACACAACTATCTTTCTCTATAATACGCTCTATTTTGAAGGGCAATGTGTGTGTGTGTGTGTGTGTGTGTGTGTGTGTGTGTGTGTGTGTGTGTGTGTGTGTGTCAATAGGACAGCTTTTAATTTCAACCCTAAACCACCATAAAGAATAAAATGAATTTTAAAAGCACTGAATATCAAAGTACAAACATGGACTCGAAAAACTACATGCTTGTAAAATGGCTTCGAACGTTAATTAACAATGTCGGGAAGTATAAAATATGTATATTCCAAAGAAAGTTTATGTCAAAATATTCAAAACACGAGTACTCCTACTGCAAATAACGCATACAGAATGCGAAGATTTAGCGTCGCCCGCCTCAGTAGCATTGATGGTAACATGTCTGCCTCATGTTCAAGAGGTCCCGAATTCTAATCCGGGCCAGGGTGAGTTACCTGGATAAGGTTTTCTCGGGGGGTTTCTTATCCTAAAGGACGAATGTCGGGTAACTCTAAGCTCCATGGACCCTGGGCCCATTTGAGCCTCATTTTACCCATTTCATTCATCGTCCGATATGACTTAACGTTGTAGGACGTAAATTACAACAAAACAGAAAAAAAAATCTGATGTCCTGGAATTTAGTTTTTAAGAAGTAATTAATTGGTGCAAGTTAATTCAAAATCTAAAGTTAAGCATTGCAATGTTTTATCAACAGATAATTCATAAGTAATAGCAAAGTCGTAAAGTTGTTAGAAGTACGAGTATATATAACAATTTATATCGGGTCACTTAATGAAAATAAGAGGAGAATAAATGTTAAACAAATTGTAAATTACTAAAACTATATTTTATTAAATTGAAAAGAGTAATAATACGAATTACAAACAATATAGAAAAAAATTAGAGAAATATTTCAGATATAATTTTTAATTAAAAGTAAATATAGAAATAATACACAAACAAATGACGGCTGACGTTAGCAGCGTGAAATAATCCGCAGTTAATAAAAACTCAACAAATCGTTGTTACAGCGGAGGGACGTCTATAGGCAATTCGTAGAAATTATCGTGTAGAGACAGCCCGAATCGTCAAATAGAGAAGTACCTGTACTAATATTTATTACCATCATATTTTAAATTATTTTATAAATAAGGAAAAATTTCTCGGATATTGCGCAACCTCAATTTATAATTAACAAATATAATTTTTGCTCATATTTTTGTGATTTATCACAGACTATTATGTGTTTCAAATGGGAAGAGTTCTGGAGTCCAGCTAATCAGAAGCCGTAACACACTCGGCGTTGTCAGCTTGTTACCCCACTCCTTTTATATTTCCCTCTCTCTCGCACACTCATACAACTTGCAGCTCTGCTTGACGCAGACATAAGGGTAAGCAAATTATATTTTACAAACTTTTACAATGATACAGTTGCCAAAATCAAAATTGGAAAAAGCATTTTCGCAAATTATGTGTATTTTAAAATAGTATAACTATAATTATAGTTTATGAATTACCTGTTTTTCTAATCCAATGGAACTGCCAGTGGCTCATCCATATCGCTGTCAATGTCACTTCCGTTAAGAGACAATTCGTCATTGTCACTGTCTACATCGTCTGAATCTTGCAAATTTATGATTATAGGTTCCAAAATCTCGTTACGTGCTATTTCTTTCTTAAAATCGTCTTCTTGAAGGTTTTCTGCATGCCTTACGCTGTTTTCCCAGTCTTGTTGTGTTACCTTGTCAATTTCTTCGTGAACAAGTCGTTTAATGTCCGTCAGTTTAAAAGTATTATTTCTGTTTGCAATCGCCTTCTTTATTTGAGCCCACACCAACTCAATTGGATTATATTGGCAGTGGTAAGGTGGGAGACGTATTACCTCGTGTCTCGTTTCAATTGCAAGTTGATCCTGCTGATACACTTTTTCGTATTTTTAAACGGAAGAACCCTTTGCAATAACTCATTTTTAGTTTCTGTTTCCGAAATTTTTTTGAAGAACGTGTGCACCTTAAAAATAGTACTTTGAGCCTGACTTTGCAATTCTTGTCTTTTAGACTCGCTACTAAATTCACCGCAAGAAGCCATTGCACTATTTAGCTCTTAGTGTACTGTTGTGTAAAGAGCAACTGGATGATATTGATCTGAACTCTCCAGAGTAAATAAACATTTCTTATCCAGCATTCATTCATAAACATAAGCATACAGCATTCTACAGGTCAACAGGAAATGAAGTGTTTGCTCTTTCTCGAATTTAACACCTTGATTTATTCACAGTTTATCTGGTATGTCAGTAGTTTAAATTTCAGTTCTGAGTAATTAAAAGTATATGTACCTACACAACAACCACTTTGAACTCTCTGAAGTAAATAGAGATTAAAAACCATTCATAAACAAAGATATAATGTGACCAGACAGGTTCTGCCAGGGCAGCAGGAAATTTATTGTTTCCTCTCGCTAGAATTGGATTATTCAAAGTAATTCTTTTATCATGTCCTGTCCAACATTTACGTTTCAGTTCTGAGTAATTACAAATATACGTACACACATACATGTCAACCAATAATGATATTCATACAGTGCTTACGTCGCGATTTATTGTTATAATACAGGTAATAGTGCTTTATTTATTTATATTAGAAAAACTATTTGAGCGAAAATTATGGGGTCTTCATGGCTATGTTAGATGCGTTACTCTCTACCTTCCTCATGGATCAGTTTCGGCAAAATCTGAGCTTTTGTCTTAGAGCGAATAGTATTTCATACAGATTGATTAGGTTGGCACTCGTCACACAGCACTTAGCGGGAATGCAGTACGACAAAACCGCAGGACTCCGATTGGTTGCTCACCTAGTAACGCTCAAGGACATACACCTTCCCATTTGAAACACACAATAGGTGCATAATACTTCTATATCACAGCCGTCCTAAGTTTATATGGCAATGTAAATAGAATCACGTGTACATGTAGGACAGCATTGGCTCTTTAGACTTGTAACGCTCTGTGGATGGAAGTCATAGTTTGCATGCCAATTTTAAAGGCTTTACATCTAATGAAAAATATATAAATATTCCATTACTACAAATACAACAGTCAAACATTAATTAATTCGTATTTTATTTGGTAAATGTGTGTGTAATTTGTATACATTAAAAGGAAGTTGGAAGACAATCAGTTGGACATGGCGGCTTCCGTGCAAAATGTAAAACAACACTAATGGAAACCTTTAAAAAGTGGCGCAAAGCGAATTATATTGAACGTGTTTTGCATCTTGTGTGAATAATACCCAACCTCAGCAATTGAGGACGTTGTACATTTATCAGCAGAATTAACCGGTGTTTCACTGAGGTTTTGATAACGGGCGAGCCTTCCAGAGAAACATCCAAAAAGAAAAAAGTCAGTTGCGGAAAGTGAATGTGATAAACGAGCCACCGCAATTACAAGATTGCTTCAAGTAGTAAACAATAATGACATTTAGCCGAGCTTTTAAACACGAGCTTACACACATTCTTTACGACATAGGTTTTGAATTTGTGAACAGAAACAGAAAAAAAATAATTGTTGAGCATAAAGACATATTGTTGTGGCGAAGGGATTATTAAGGAAAAGTTTTGAAGTGGAAATGTTTTAAGGAATTCAGATTCCAATTGTCAGATTCAAATTAGGTACGCTTTTTTTGAGTTGCATGCGAGTATAATTTTCAAGTCATGCCAAAGTGCCTACACACAGTTGTTTACCACTGTTGTTCCGCAGAAAGAGCCATAACTTAATTCCTAATTTATAAATGAGGTGAGGTTATGTGACGAAATCAAATATTTGAGTAACTATCGTAAGTATTCAGTTACCTTTCAGCGTACAAAAGTAAAAATATACTACACAGTAGACACGCCTTTGTAGTTAATCTTAACGTAAAAGCGCTACCACATAAGCTACTCAAATATCGAAAACGGCAAAGTAAAGCTTTTCAAGTTCGTTGACAGCGCACATGTTCGAAACGTGGTTAATAAAGTGGCGCGACTATTCCCTCCAATCACAGTCGCCCGCGGAGTAATATATTTTCCGCTTTGTTTACACCATCATATAAACTAAGGACGGCTCCAGTATAGAATTTGGAGACCTGCAAGGTAACACAGAAGCGGTGATATTTCGTGACAAGTTACCAAATATAATTTGTTTTAACAATATTGGAAATATCGTCCTCCGCATGGGTCAGTGAGCTGGAGCATGCAGCTCCGTCTTCGGAATCGAAGCCACTCAAAAGAGACGAATTTAAGTCGGGTATGACCTCGGTGGTCATTCATGTCGTGAAGAAAGTGAGGAGCTGCAATAGGCAGCGATCCTGGCCAAATTAACTAACATTCTGGCTGGGAATTTCATGATTCTGGCCCCAACGTTCCTGTGTCTGTTAGATGACTGTCCTCTTGCGTGGTCGCGCCGACACTCAATGGCTACACCGCTCTACTCTCACCGAAGCGGCCCACGTTCGATCCCAGGTGAGCACAAAATGAGATTTGTGTTGGACAACACGGTGTTGGGTCGGGTTTTCTCCTCGTTCTCCGAATCCCTGCGCCACCTCCTTTCACCGGTGCTCCATCATCATCACATTTATCATCAGTGTCATTGCTTGCGGTGTCACATGTAGTAAAATTTGGCGTTAAAAAGTACACACTTCATTTCACCATTTCATTTCATTTACTATACCAAAAGATCTCTGTACAGTAGGACATGATATTCATGTATGATTTCTTCTTGTGCAGAACTCAGACAGCAATACACAAGTTTATTTGCTGTTCGTGTGTCTCCCAGAGAAACGATTCGTAATATTCCGAGTTATTTTAGGAAAAGAGGTCTCATCTTGATAAGAAACTGAAAGAAATTACCTTGTTCTGACAAAGAAATAATTCAGTGACATCGGCAAAATTAGAAAGAGACTCGAAAATATCCCAAAGAAAGCTAAAACAGGAGTCAGTAACTTTTAAACTTCCTCTTCTTTCTCTCTGAGAAAGTTTAATTTCACCCACGGGCGTGGGTTAATCTAAATTATTTCTCCACTGACCCGCGTTATTACTGGGTTCTTTAAAGTTCAGTATTAACGAACCTTTTCTTAAAATGTATGAGAGCAGTGTTGTAGATACAATTTCACGATTTTCAACATCATATGTGACGAAAGTAATACACGCATAACTTATAGGACAAATCGTATGTGCTTGACCATGGACAACCGATTCCACAACACACAGCCTTCTTTCTGGTGGACAGACTCCTATTAGACCGGCAACGCGTCCAGAAAAACACTCTGTATAAAGTTTATTACACATGGACTTATACGTATCAAATACTACGGTTTTAGAGGCAAATTCAAAATAATTTGAGATTTTAGCTCTCTTGTACCAAGACGTTTTCATTGGCAAGGTAGTGACACATGTACTTGAATCCAGAGCGTTGCGAACAACTTAACAGTTGAATAAACAGAGAACATAATGACTATAAAGCCTAGAGAGTAATGTGTAGTTCAGCATCGTGTATGTACCCAGGGCTAATGAACTCTGATCAAAGTGATGTTTCCACGTAGTAAAATATGGGCGTGGCGCATACATAAACAAGTTAACTAATCTCAGTTAGGCAGAAGGCTGGAGTTCAAATCGTAAAGTGCTTTTTGTGCAGACACACAGAACATCAAACAAGTTTAAACACCATTAACGTAACAAACCTTGGGTTCTGCAATGCGTTCAATTTCCTGTTTAAATAAAGCTTGGTAAATAACACAACTGACCTTGATCTCGCATAATATTAGCACTGTAGCATCTTCTACTGATGAGATTTTATCTAACATACATGTTTTAAATCAATCTGGATGCAAAAAAGAAACATTTGGAAAAATGTGTGTATGTATGTGAATACAGCATAAAATTTCTGGGCCTTCAAGTGGACAGATGTTTAGATTAGAAAACTCACATAAATTATATGTTACCTATACTCAGCTCTGTCTGTTATGCTATCCGAGAGTTGGTTAATATGAGTTCTAATGACACACTTAAATTAGTATACTATGCATACTTTAACTCTATCATGGAATACGTAATATTATTTTGGGACAACTCAGTAGAAAGTATTGCATATTTCTTATGCAAAAGAAGGTTATAAGAATTATTACTGTCGCGACGCTGGGCGTCCTTCGGTCGTTACTGAAGATTTGGTGCAGAAAGTGGACGAAAAGGTGAGAGAAAACAGACGCTTTAAAATTTCATCATTGTGCAATTATTTTCCTCAATATTCTCGTAGTGTTTTGTAGCACATTGTGACCGAGAACTTGAAGTACCGGAAATTGTGTTCACGTTGGGTTCCGAAAATGTTGGCGGATTTGCACAAAACCCAACGTTTAGGCAGTGCATTGACTTTCCTTGAGCGGTACCACAATGAAGGTGAGGACCACGTTGTTACTGGTGACGAATCATGGGTACCCTACGTCACACCAGAATCGAAACAACAATCCATGGAATGGCGACATTCATCATCACCCACAAAAGTGAAGTTTAAGCAAACAATTTCTGTCCGGAAAATCATGTGCACAGTTTTTTGGGACAGAAAAGGAATATAGTGGAGTTTCTGCCTCGTAATGAGACAATCAATGCAGCGCCTTATTGTGAGACATTGAACAATCTGCGCCCTGCAATCCAGAACAAAAGACGTGGCAAGTTGATTAAGGGTATTGTTTTGCTGCATGACAATGCCCGTCTACATGTGGCTAATCGGACCAAAGATCTCATCAAATCTTTTCAATGGGAAACTCTAGATCATCCTCCATACATTCCTGATCTGGCGCCCAGCGACTAAAATTTGTTCCTGCACTTGAAGAAACATCTGGGCGGTCAGCGTCTTCAAGACGATAACGAAATCAAAACAGTTGTGATACAGTGGTTAACACTTCAGGCGGCAGAATTTTATGAGGAGGGTATTCAAAAACTGGTGGCACGTTATGAAAAGTGCCTCAATATTCACGGAAAGTATGTAGAAAAGTAGATTAAGGTACCGGCTTTCATGTAAAAATAAAATTATTGCGATATCTATGCACGCCTTTTTTAAATTCCAAAACGGCACTGACTTAAAACATAGCTCATATATTAATAATAGCCAACCACTAGTAACACAACTTCACTACTTACTTATCTTATTCACATCGTATATGTTGATTTTATTTAATAATATCTCTATGTGCTCTTCAGCTGGAAGGAACTTAATACAATTCTGATACTCCTAAATGGCAAGACCTTAGATATAGAACAAAACTCTCTATAAATGTAAAATTTATTTGAGGTAATCTTAGTTTCAGTTTTTCAGAAAGTTTGCCATTTCTGTAAAGTGTTCTCAACATTCAGTTATTTCTCGAAATTTCTTGGAAGAATATGTAATATTCTAGGTCAGGATATAGCAGCGAGTTTCTAAACATCTGACTGTCAACGTGATTTCCTCTATCCTCTTCTATTTTTAATGAAAAGTGTAATGCAAGCATTTCACCAAATCTTTATTCCAAATAACATGAATTGGATATAAAATAAACTTCTGTCAGAACATCTTGAAAATCTGTACCAAAGTAAATTATGTTAGAGACAAGGATGGAACATAATGTGCCGATATATTTCGGTTCCAACTGGGAGGAGGTGCCTGGATGACTTTTCTGAAGTAATCCGCCATTTTTAACCTGTAACGGGTTTTAATTTACCTTAACGTTTATTTTATCTACTATAGAACAGGTCCATTAACTGTTTCATAAGCCTTTCTAATGCAGAGGCACTGCAGGGGATCGCATTTAAGCCCTCTCTGCAAATCTCAATTACCCTTATAATAACAGGGAGAAAAATGATTGTGCAACTGCTATTATTTATGAGTTCTAATTTATTATGAAATGAAGACAATCCGGCTTTATGTGATAGTGAGAATCATTTAAGTGTAATTAAAGGAAACAATAATAACAGCTACGTTATGAAGCACATTACTACAAATTAGTTTCAACAAATTGTGCAATAAATAACACTAGTAATAATAATAACATTAGTAATAAATTACCGTCCTTTTCAACTGGCAGGTCATAACGAATGAAGAAAATAATTAATCAGTTTAAAGGTATTATTTGAGGAACAAATAAATATTAGTTATTCTAATAATTTTAGTATGAAATACTAAAGTTACAAATGAGCTAATTTCTTGTCATCAGAAGTAAGTGTTACGCTACTATAATCGGATGAAATTGATGAAACATTGCACAAATAAGACCAGGGTCTATAGAGCTTAAAATTACCCTACATTCTGTTCTCAAGAAAAGGGACATCCTCGAAAGAACCAATACACCAATCGAGATTTTTGAGTTCGGGACCTCCCATCATTACAAAGAGATAGGCTATCGTAATATGTTATTGGATATTGAATAATAAATTCTCTGCTTAATCTTCAGTTGTAGAGCAACAATGTTTCGAAGAATATAATCTAAAGATAGTAAAGCTCAAAGCAAAATAATAGTTATGGAAATGAGATATTTAAGACGAGCTGTGGGGAAGACAAGAAGAGATATGATTAGAAATGTAACAATAAGGGAAGAGTTGGGTACACACTCCGTTAAAGAAATATTGGAAAAAAGACAACTTAAATGGTATGGACATGTACTCCGCATGTCAGAAGAAAGGAAACCCGAACAATATTTAGAAGCAAGACCAGAAGGTAAAAGAATTAGGGGAAGGCCACGCATGTTGTATCAGGAATACATTGAGAAGTTGGGGAAGGATAGAGGGTAAACATTGACAGAAATGAAGAGAATGATAATGGACCGAGAAAAGTGGAGGAAATGGGTAGAAGAGGCTTGTACTCCACGCTTAACAGCACAAAGGATTTAGAGAAAGAAGAAGAAGATAGTAAAGCTCATGTTATTCATTTTACTGAATTTCAGTTCCTCGGCGTGGCTATGCAAATTTTACACACACTTAATGCAGAAAATGTAGTTCAATGCACATAATATGACACAAATAATTTTACTACAATATTAACAATTACAGATTCCTTTTATTGGAGGTACCATAAATAACAAAAGAATACTAATAAGTAACTGTAATTCTGAGTTACATAAATAACTATTAGCTAAGTGGCATTCAAAAACGTCAATGTCCTATAGCCTCTAGTTCAATAACAAAATATACAGAATATACATGGTTATTCATGGCAATAAGAGGGCAGATGAAATTGCTAAACGTTACGCACTATCCCAAAAGGAATTCAGTTTTAAAGAGTCTACAATCACATTTGTTAAAAGAACATTTAAAAAAAAGAAACTTTTAAAGTGTAGAACAGCACTTGGATAAACAGTGATAAAGGAAAAATCACTCGAAATTCATTTTTCCTACTGTTAATGATTGTGTAAACTGCAAGTACTTTTCATAGTTTTATTTTGACCCAGTTTGCTACCGGACATGGGAAATTTAAAACTTACTTTCTAATATTCCATATATACTCTCCTGATGGATACCTCTGTAAATGTGAAAGCGTTGAACACTTAATATTTAGATGTAATCTTCATTTCAAAAAGAGATATATTATTCGACATTTTTCATATTGTAATACAGATCTTCAAACACCGTTGATTAATGTATTATTTAAAAACTGTTGCACTTCAGCCTTTGAGCACTTTATTAGCTGAATTTTTAAAACGTTATAAGTATTATTATGTTCAATTACTTTGATCTTTGTGTTTATGTGTTTTTATAACTAGAATCCTAACATACCTTACTGGTAAAATAGGGTTCCTTTATTTGGAGAATAAATAACAATTAAAATATACATTTCTGATAATAAAATTTCAAATATAGCCCCTGAATGAGTCTTACAAATGTTGTTATGTTTGTTATGTTATTTTGTTATGTCGATGTTATTCTTGTTCACCCTAAATATGGATGTTATCCTTACATAAAGCAAACAGGTAAATTAAATTACTTTAAATGCCATACAAAAGTTTTTTCAATTAAACATGTGACATTTTAATAATTCTGACGCTCATTTCTTTACTAACTGAGTTGTTTCATTTTATATTTTCTGCTTAGTGATGTAAAAGAAGCCCGCGCAGTGAAGTAGTGAGCTAGAGCGTTGTGCTTTGACTTCATGCCATGGAAAGTGCCCGGAATCGATGCCACCCCTGCTGGCTGCGGATTTCAAGTATCCACTCAACACCGTGAGGAAACTGAGGAGTTACGCTAGCTAGAGAACTCTGATCTAGAAAATCAAATTTCCGGTTTGGGATGCCGAAATCCTGGCAGGCTCACTTGCGGGCACTTCCGCCATGGGTTACGTTATATATAGCCGTTGCGTAGTTTATAACTTAACTAGTCCGAATTTCGGTGTCTCTGCTGCGAAATTCTGTTAGATATAATTTTATGCAGCATTAAATATTACATGATTTTGTGATTAGGCAGCGCAGGAATCACTGGTGAGCGAACCTCAAAAGTTGTTATTGCGACGCACCGGCCACAGAAATAAAAGCATTACTCCTTGCTCTTGATCAGTGACCCTAGAATACCTTTCAGGTAATAAGGCAAGGGGCAGTTATTTGTGCAAAAGTCGACTAATAACTCGGACAGTTGCAAGGTTGCTCTTCAGTGTAAAACTACACATTCCGTCTTAACAGAGACGATTTTGCGCGTACTTAGATAAGAAATGCAAGGGATATGGAGCGCTGTACGAACGCCGAAATGACGGATATTGTTTTTATGGATGGAACAGTTGAAGGGAGTTCAACAAACTCACCAGTAATTTAGCTTCATTAAAAGTATCAATTGTAAAAATAGTTACATCAATGATACTATTTATTTGTTTAAATTCAGAGCATTTTATTATGATCTTAATTGTACAGTACTTTCAACCACTTACTGTAAATATCAACAGCTTCCCTTTCAGTTACAAATGCTTTATTAAGCATTTACAAACACGTGAAATAAAATGCTCGCCTCATTGTATAAGGCATTTAATCTTGGTTAATTATCTACAATTCTTTGATCTTGGTTTCTGATTCCATCCTCAGCCTCACTACATTTGTCCTCTAAAAGTTACAAGTTGCATATGTCCACCAGCTTATTTTCCATCTTGGACTATTATAATGGAATTTTGGAACACGTTGAACACTTATAAGCAATAAAGCAATAGCTTCTTTATTGCGTTTTCGTAAGTCAAAGGAATTCTTAATAGTAGAAAGCTACTGCGGAGTATACCGGTATATTTACAGTTACAGCAAGCGGTACGGTGTGTGACCTATATCTGAGAACAGCGTGAGGCACGCGTCGTTCTTCCTGTCATTGCCTAATCCATACTCATTCTGTAGCATTTTTGTGCGGCTCTATTGGGGTTAACGCTATCTATATATGTCACATAGAAGCTGAGCAACTACTTATATATGTCCTTAGGTGTCGTTTTGAAACACCCTGTATATACACAAGACGAGAATCGGCTGCCTAACATAGAGGTGGTGCCATGGGTCAGTTTGACGGATAGCATCATATAGTTTAACTCTAGATTAATACGTTGTTTAATTTTTGAATGATAACGTTTAAACAAGATTAATTGTAGAGGTTTTCACGAAAATGAAGGACTTGAAAAATCCAGCAGAGATTGAATACTTCCATTTGGAAGGCTAAGGAAATCAAGTTGGAAATGGCGCTACATTGAAAGACGCTGGCTCTTCATATTAAACGATTAAAAGGTGGGTTGCAGAAGTGGGTTGCACTAGTGATGAGACTCGCTCTCGACGCCCAGTGGAAGTCATAACGCCAGAGTTCATTGAAAAAATTCACCGTTTAGTACTGGAATACCGCAGATTAATGTTGTTTAGGATAGCAGAGGCTGTGAACATATAAAAAAGTGCAGGTAATATTTTAAGTAATGTTTTGGTCTTTCTCAAAGTCTTTGCAAGAATGATGCAACGTTTGTTTACACCTTTTCAAAAGTTGCAAATGAAAATTGTTATGTTAAGAATTTGAAGCTCCACAGTAAAAATTCCAGTGAAGTTTTTAGACGGCATATTGCTATGGATGAAACCTGGATCCATCGCTACACTCCAGAAAGTAAATTACAGTCAAAACAGTGAGGTGATTCAGGTGAGCCAACTCCAAAAGAGACAAAGTCTATGTTTGCTAGCTAACAAGGTTATGGCGAATATTTTCTGGGATGCACAGAAATTACTTTTATTGATTACTTGGAAAAGGATAGAAGTATCACTGGGGACTACTACGCAAGCTTACTGCAACGTTTTGAGTCATGAGGTGAAAAGTAAAGGACCTCATTTGGTAAAGAAAAAACTTTGTTTCTTCACGACAATGCACCGTCACATTGTTCAGACATTGCAATGGAAAATGTGCGAATTAAAGTTCGAATTTCTTGAACATCCATTCTATTCGCCAGATCTAGCACTCAGTGACTATCACCTGTTCACGAACCAAAAAAAAATTCTTGAAGAATGAAGATTTCACAGCAACCAGGAGGTAATTTATGCGGTAAACAGTTATTTTGAGGACAATGGTATATTGCACTGACGGGACACTGGGACTGAAATTTCTATTTTCTATATTACCATACCTACAAACTTCAAACTTTGTATGCCTAATGGGCTTTATATTAGAAAATACCACACCAATTTTTAGTAATTTATGATCATTGGTTTTGAAGGAATTAATTTGTTATTTTTGTTTTAATTAAAGTTCATGACAATATCAAAGTTAATTAATAACCATTCTAGTGGAATAACTGTTATTTTTTTCATTCCTACTAACGGTATAAAAAGCTTCAGTATCTGTGTAGAAGAACAATACATTCCTTTAAGGAAAATTATTTTCTTAATTATGTAGTACAATGAATTTAATTGTTTAGTACTTTTTCGCATTTAAAATGTTGTTACAGCCAAACCAAGTCTTAAATCTTAGAGCCTGAGACTGATGTTGTAGACCAGTATATGGGGCATATACTCAAAAGAATTCAGAGCTTTAGCTCTAAAACTAAAGCAGTGGGAGCAGATTCTGTATTAAAAAATGTAAAGTGGAGAAAAATCAATTTTTCTAAAAGTATGCACCATAAATAGTAATTACGCTATCCTGAACGGTATTCACACTCTTTTTCACATTATTTGCACTGTCGTATCTACTGCTATGTACACTGGTATTCAAAATTTGCTTATTTTCACTAATGTAGTCTGCTATTTAAATGACTATGTAGAATACATAGTTTGCACCCAGTTCTTGACATCTTGCAAATTTTGTCTGGTTTTTACAAATAGCATTAGCATAATCATCTATCTCCACTTGCAAATGTTAAGTTTAAATATTATATGTCCCTCTATGTCCAACTGTACATATGAAATACAAATTTGCTCCCAATTTTTGCTTTTCCATCTAGCTGCACGAGTTTTCTTACAGCTTCCTTCTTTTCGTTATTTCTATTCACTGGCTTACGCCAACATAATGAAACAGCATGCATTATGCTGTTTATATAGTTAACAATGCACTACATTACAGTAAAAGCAAATAACTCATATATACACCTATTTCATTATTTAAAACAAACTGTAAACAAATGAGCATTTCTCTCATGGAAGTCGTCATTATACATTGGAGCAAACACAGGCAGTCAAAACAGGAAAGAATCTACAATTAAGTGAAGTTTATTGCAAAGAACATAGAATAATCACAGATATTCTGAACTGTTTTGTATTTTCTTAGGTGCTAAAACGTTCAAGGTGTGTTGACCACTTTTAAATATGGCATTTATGTTTTAATGTTTCCGATTACACTAAGTATAGAATACGTAGCAATAGTTTACCAAACTATCTCTAAATAGCAGCACTAACCTATGACGCAAGATTTGAACGCAGTTTTAGAGAAAAAGCTGCCGAAAAACGATCAGAATTGGCAATTCTTGCTGGATAAGGAAGAAAGGGGGTATTTAAATGGCCTCGCCCCGAACATTTAAACCCTGCGCTAGACCTTTAAAATGGTGGAAATAAAAAGCTCTTTCCATAATTCAACAAAGAAATGTTTGGGGGAGATTTGTATGTATAAATCTAAAAATTGTAATTTTTGAGACTTTTGGGCTATTTTTCAGTCTCAGTGTCCCAAGAGATGGTTTAATTAAAGCGGAACACTAATATGACAAATGTTTTAGCCTTTATGGAAATTATGTTGAAAAATATACATTGCATACATCGCTCCAATTAGTAAGCCAGCAACGCTAATTGGTGAAAGATGATGATTATGGCAAGTGCAGTATTTTTGATTTGATAACGACACAATTTTCTCTGTAAACTTCAATCGGTATGACGATGCCATATTTATATCTGTGTATACTACTCATGCTCCTCAAAATAGTATTTGAGTTTGGAAAGGCATTAGTATCAAATCGATGAATAGTTTAAAAAGGTGAGTTATTTCTATTTCGGGAAGATTTTGCACAATTTGTTTGAACGATCATATGCTCAATTATTTCAAATTAATTATTGAGTTACTCATAGTCTCTTCTGATTTTCGACTATGCAATCCTGCCAATTCAATAACAACATATAAACTATAAACAATGGTTTATAAAGATAGCATAATTTATGAGGCTTAGAGATGATTAATTGTTTTTAGCAAACGTGACTTGTCTCAAAATAGTAAGTGTATTAAATAGATTTGAAGACGACGATATTGAAGAGGCAAGCAAAACTGTTTGCCATTGATCCTTAAGGTAAAATAACCAAAATGAGATACAAAATGTACGTTCCCTTTTAACTCGGTTAGTTAGCTGCAATAATGTGTGACACAGCACAAGTTTACCTGTATAATGTGTTATTATTTCTGATTATTAACCAAACATAAATTAATTTTAATGTGTAATTTATGTATTGCGGTAGTGCATACTGTATTTTATTATACATCACATTTATAATGGTAGATGGAAAGGACTCCATATGTTCGAACTCTAAATATCCTTTTCTGTAAATATCAGCAGGAAGACGTATAAAATACAGCATTCATGTAGAAAAGTAAGTAATCCCTTTCCAGCCCAATACACATACAGTTGTAACAGGCTTTCGAAGTTTGAAGGTACATGCTTTGCCTTACTATCGAGTTCACAGCTTACCAGTGAACGCCACAAAGCCTAAAGAATAGGATTGTCGCACGTGCAATTTACCCTGATTAATTTATGCGAATGAACATGCGCTTCGAGTTTTTATTACAATGAAAATTAACTACCTTTTAGCACCTGCTAACATCATGTTTAAAGAGGTAGATACTCCGAAACGTACATATTTCGCACGCCGTCCTCTAGTCTCACCCTCAGACCGTCAAACTTTCCAAAGAAATGTAATGACACGAAATTGAGCACAGGAAACTTCGCAATATTGCACAGAAACCACCACAGCATTCGCGTAGCAATCTAAAATTATTATTATTATTATTATTATTATTATTATTATTATTATTATTATTATTATTATTATTATTATTATTATTATTATTATTATTATTATTATTATTATTATTATTATTATTATTATTATTATTATTATTATTATTATTATTATTATTATTATTATTATTATTATTATTATTATTATTATTATTATTATTATTATTATTATTATTATTATTATTATTATTATTATTATTATTATTATTATTATTATTATTATTATTATTATTATTATTATTATTATTATTATTATTATTATTGTTGCTGTTGTTGTTGTGATGGTTTCTTTTTTGTTGTAGTTTTACGTCCTCCAACGTTAAGTCATATCGGACGGTGAATGGAAAGGGTGAAATGATGCTCAAATGTGTCCAAGACCCATTGAGCTTACAGTTACCCGACATTCGTCTTTTAGGATAAGGGAAAACCCCGGAACAAACCTTGTCCAGGTCACTCGCCCTAACGGAGATTCGAACTCGGGACCTCTTGAACGTGAGGCAGACACGCTACCATCTACGCTACCGAAGTGGGCGGTGGTGATGATGATGGTGATGATTGAGGATGAGGATGAGGATGATTGAGGACCATTAGGATGAGGATCAGTTCTCAGGTTGTATTAAACGAATGCTCCGTTCATGTTCGATTGTCCTAGTAGCGATGGTCCTTCCGGTTTGTCCTATATACGGTGTCCCACATTCACAGAGAATGCGGTACACTCCAATAATACTAGAATAATCTAACATGAACGGAGCATTCGTTTAATACAACCTGAGAAGTCTGGGCTGGCACAGCATTGTTTTGATAACGACCATAGAGCCAATTTTCGGGAAACGACCATCTTGGCAAAATGCAACAGTTATTGGGAGTGGAGAATTAAGAAGGCTTTGGCCATTTCCCCTTAAGAAACACGGTTAATCGTGAAGCTGTATTTCAGTTCAGCTTCTCTTGGAAACCGGCCTTAAAATTGGAAATCCATCGATTTAAGAAGCAAAAATCAATACAGTTTGATAATCAAGTTAAGTAGTTACGTTTCTTTGACACAATTTTCTATTCTCGTGCCCTTTCCTGACCTGGAATTTAATTTACGGAAAACAGTCTTTTGTTCAGTAATGCGAATTTTGATAGTGTTTTGTCTTTGTTTATAGTTATGTTATATCCAGTGTTTCATTTGTGGTTATAACATTTTATAAATATCTTGATAATGGGAGAGGTGCACACTCCCGAAACGTTGATATCTAATCGTCTTTTCACCTTTCTGGCTGCCCTAGAAGAAAGTGAGAGCATATTCGTCGCCAGGAAAGCTTCAGGTCCCTTTTTAATTTACATTCTCCAACGTTAAATCATATTGGACGATGAATGCAATGGGTGAAATGATGCTCAAATGAGCTCAGTGTCCTTAGAGTTACCCTACATCCGTCTTTCAGAATAAGGGAAAACACCGGAAAAAGCCTTATCCATGTAACTCACCCTGACCGAGGTTCGAACTCGGGACCTCTTGATCGTGAGGCAGACATTCTACCACCACGCTACCGAGCGGGCTACTTCAGGTCTTATTATACAACACATATTTATTTATTGCTTTATTCAGGAAGCCTCAGAGCATGTGATTCTGTTTCGAATTAAAACTTTGTGTGCACCACAGTACTTTTTCTACTTGCTGTATATACCTAAGTAATGTAGAGAGTAAAAATCCACTTGAAATTTGATGAAAAATGACATAGTTAACGACGGAATTAACTTCAAAGGGATCGTTTCAGTTTCATTTAGCTCGGAGTATATTTTGAAATACCCCAGCGTCACTATACTTTTCTTTTTCATTAATTTTCCCACAGCTTAACCTAGATAGGAATGTTTGTTTAAAACAAGGCAAATCCCCCCAGAAGGGGTTTATAGGCAAACCGCAAAATTTCGCAGTTTTCTCTGGCGCCGGAAATGCGAGAATTAGAGCAGGCCATAATGAATACAGAGCTTTAATTTAAAGCTCCCATGAGATGGGAATGGCGTGGAGTAACCAGAACGCGGAATGATCTCCTTCTTTTGTTTCTTTCATTTTACTCGGAGAGGAAAAAGGAGAACAAATGAGAATCTTCCGAGTTGGGGTTAATTTCTCTGTGCCAGTGCAAGATTCACAATTATCATCAAGCCCTTGCTTGAAGAAGGAAGCCAAGCGCCAACCAAGTTTTTCTACTGATTTATCGCCATCTGCGGACATTTAAACCCTACAGGGGATTTAAGCAATTTACTTGCATTAACTGCACCTTTTAGCTTTCATGAATTAATTTTAAGTGGAACGGAGAGCTTGTCGTCAATTTTGCAACGATTAATGTACGTTATTCCTTTTTTGCTACGACCCGCTTACCTTCTTTTCTACGAATGAAGGTAACAAAATAAATAACATAATTAGAAAATGAATTGTCCCTTGTAGCAGTTTTAAATTATTCTCTAACTTAAATTCCTAGTAACAATTTATAATACTTACAATTATATACACAGGTAGAAGTAAGTTCACGAGTTGCGGTTAACACAATGAAGTTTAGTAGAATGTATAAACTTTAAGATTAGACAAAGATTAGAATTTATAAACAATACATAAGACAACAATTCACGATTAGCAATATTAAATAAATGCTATTATGTAGCTGATTGCAATAAATAATAACAAATATAATGATATGATTATCATCAACATAGCGTGATATAGAAAAATCGACCACGAACGAAATGAAGATATACGCGAACAGCTAGAGTTATTCGACCTGAATGACAGCGTAAAAGAATATAGAAGTGAATGGGTGACCCATGTACAAAACATGGAGAAAGAAAGATTACCTCTTTTTTTTATGAACTATAGACCAGTAGGAAAGAGGAGCGTGGGAATACAAAGAAAACCGTGGAACCAGTAAAATTAATTATGTAGACTGCAACAGCATAAAGGAAGGTGATGATGATGATGTAATAATTGTTCCTTTAAACCTATGTTATAGATTGACAAATATATATAATTACATTATTCACAAAACAAATTTTCAAATGAATACCCACCTTTTTGGATGCAATAATGTAAGCGTCTTTCACTATTAACTTGGACATCTCTTAACATTTCTGCAGATACTGAAGCGCAAGTATGAATTTTTCGTTCTTTTAACACATCTGTATTTTATGGTCCTTTGT
>CM060947.1:211928710-212098710 GCA_030765055.1 Mantis religiosa | reverse complement strand
AATTCCTGACCCTAGTGTGTGAATACTTTCTCAGTCCAAGATACACAAATATGTAAGTATTGAATGTGTATGCTGAATTTAATGTAATATCTGAAAGAAATATGAACCCAGTAACAACAATAATAATGTAAGCAAATAAATATAAGATGGCATGTTAATGAAATGTTGAAAGAAGTTTTTGTGACAATAACAATTTCCGAGTTGTCTTCCATTGTTAGTTTAAATTGTAAGTATGTTGTAGTTTTCCGAACACCAAATCTCCATTCATTTTTTCTTGTAACCATGGAGAGAGAACGAAATTTTAAGCGCATGATATCGTGAACCGCATTTAAAGATTTCAGGTTGCTTTGAATTAGTATATGAATCATGCATTTACAATAAAATGCAAATGTTGTATATCTCAACATGCCACAGAGAGAAGAACTGCCCTTAGTAAAACTATTTTATGGAAAACTGAGTAGAAAAACACATTAACTTATCACCTACAAGTTTCGTTTAATTATTATTTGGTGTCCATATGATTGAATCTGTGTATATAACTTCCTATTCCGACGTCTTCCTATTCACAATTTCCATTCATCTAATATAGTTTATTTCCCATTTCTTATGTCATATTTGCAATATAAACATACAAAAACCCACTTAAAGGTACATATAATTCCTGGTACAAATATAATATATCTGATGTATATGTTGAAATAAAATATTTACGAAAGTCAACTATCCCATCGAAGCGAAACCTTTTAGTAAAGCAAATATTAGTCGACCCTTTTAGCGCTCACAAAGCTTCAGAATATGTTTAACAACTTTTAAAAAACCTTATGTGATGCACTCACGTAATTTTATTTGCACCTTTTTTAACAAGCTGTGGTTACAAAGGTTTATTTTTCTATATCTTCATGTTAACCAGAGTAAATATTTATGCAAATATATATATATATATTATTTATTTCCTTTTGGTGTAATAGAAATACAGAAATACAGTAGGCTTAAGCAGCTCATGCAAGAGCTGGTCACTATGGTTCTGTAATCCATTCTCGTTGCTTGATCATAACAAAGAAGAAATTAAAGCGAATAATGAATTTTGATTTCAGAAATTCCATTTTTCCATTGGAAAAATATTCTTAGTAAATAACTAGGAATATCTCAGAAGTAGTTATTACCCCACAAAGGACTTTACATAAATAAGTAATAGGATTTAATGCAAAAAGATTTGGTCTGTCCTTTGCTTAAGTCATTCGGTTATGCAAAACTCATTCCACCACAAGCTGTTCCCACAAAATTCAAGACATATATTTCATTTTGTCATAGATATATCTATAGCCATGTAGTTGCTGAGCGGTTAGACCACTTGGCTGTCACCAGAAGGCCCGAGTTCGATATCAGGTTATCCCATGAGAGAATTTTGGTGTACACACGGTGCTGGAGCGGCTTTTCTCCAGGATCTCCGGCTTGCCCGGCCATCTCCTTCCACCGATGCTCCATCTTCATTTCATGTATCACCAGTGTCACCGCCTGCGGTGCCGCAAGTAGTAAAAGCAGACAGTAAACAATACACTTTAATTCACAGATATATCTGAGATGTATAACAATGTATGCAATCAATGTTTTTTGAGTCATATTTAAGAAAATCAAACTTTTCAAAGGATCTGGTTTAAAGTTCATTTTGAGCTATTGTGGATTACGTTTTTCTAAATAATTTTCTTTTTCCCTGGAAGTCTCAAAACATGTATCTTCGTTTAAATCTCGGTATAAAATGTCTCGTTAAACGCATTACTTTCTCTGCTTATTAAGTGCATCTCAGAGAAAGTAATGAATATACCTTATTTATGACAAACCATAATTTTATTTCAAGCAGAGAAAAAATGTTGTATGTTTTGGAACATTAAGGAACATTACAACATACATTACTATTACGCAACAAAACTTTAAGCAAAGAAAAAAAATTAGTATCAAAGAAATTCAAATTCACCAACACACTACGAATACAGTTCTTCAGTAGTCAGTTGAGGCCGCATTCCAGTTCAGCGCTTCATTTAAGGCTTCAAGAAATTAAATCATTGTGTTCTCCACTGTAATAAAAAGTGAGTACACTGTAATCCCGCCCCTACAGCGGACCGGCGACACATTCTGATTGTTTACAATGAGACATCATAACTGCTGGGTTTCGTTTTCACGCAGATTTGGAAGAAGCTATGTGAATCATCTTCTCCTTTGCCCTTTTTCATCCTAACTATAAATTCGCATCAATAAAAATTCTCGCGCTAGATAATCTCCTCTTCCTTTTCCTTTCTATCTGACAAGGTGAAGTGTGCCACAGTGGCGGTCATTCAATAATGACACTAGAGAATATGTGAGAAACCGCCCTCTCACCACTGTATCGACCTGAGCCAAACCTTCAGCTGACTAGAGGTCTTCTATAGAACTAACATGTTTATTTCTTGTGTTTAGTTATAAAATATTTATACCATTGTTGTATAATATAATAGTTGTATGCAGGGCTAATTATAATTTCCCTTCCGCTGCTAAAGATATTTAAATTTTTCTATACTGTATTCCTAAAATTACAGGTGAAGCATATATTTCAGTTTTTTGGAAATAATATTTAAAATAATTGTAATGTTTAAGTAAATGCATATAATTTAAGGTAGGTGATGGTGTAACCATGACAACCTGATAAGATAGGAAGTTGATTTGTTTAAAATATTTTCTTCTGCTTAAGAACGTCGTGGGAGAAAGACGCACATATGCATCTCTCCGAGGTCGTGCAGAATTACTTTTGAGTGTGCATTTAAGATGCAAAAATAGCGTGTGTGTAAGAAAATAATAATTAATCAATACACCAGTCATCGTTTCTTAAAGAACAACATTTATATTATTTAAATTTGTATCGAAATTTGAAAATGTTTCGGAAGAACTAAATCTTCATGTTTGAAAAAGAAAATAATTGTTTATCCATTCTTCAGCATTAGTAATACTAACTTTCTCATCCCCACGACTCTGGGAAAAGGAACTCATCACTCCAGAATTACGGATGTGCTTACCGATCCAGAGTTGTTGGGAAAACTTCTCGATATCTTCAAGATCGTCACCAAGGATGAGAAATTCATCAGCATCCACCTTCATCCCATTAAACTGCTTCCAGGTGATTGCCACAACGTGGGGCTTTCAGAACACCGTCGTCGTTTACTGTTTTCTCATTAAACTGCTTCAAGATGGCAAACACCGCGGGACTCAAATAGGGGCGAGGAATAACGTGAAAGAAGAAAATTATCGCGAGTTGGATATACGAGGCATGATTTGTAAGACAGCACCATTTTGGAATTAAAAAAGACGTGCATGGATATCGCAATAATTTTATTTTTGCATGAAAGCCTGTACCATAATCTACTTGTCATAACGTGGCACCAGTTTTTGAATACCCTTCTCATAAAATTCTGCCACTTGACGTGTTAACCACTGTATCACAACTGTTTCGACTTCGTTATCGTCTTGAAGACGCTGACCGCCCAGATGTTTCTTCAAGTGCGTCTGTTTTCTCTCACATTTTCGTCCACTTTCTGCACCAAATCTTCAGTAACGACCGAAGGACGTCCACTCCGTTCTTCATCATGCACATTTGTACGGCCATCTTTAAATGCCCTCTCCCATTTCCTTACCATTCCATCACTCATAATTTATTGTCCGTAAACTTCAGAGATCTCACGATGAATATCGACCGGTTTTACGCCTTTAGCACTAAGAAATCGTATAACAGCCAGTACTTCACAATCGGCGGGACTCACGATTGTCGGAGGCATCTTAAACACTCAGTAACCAACGTATACAATGAAGAATCAGACTGCAATGGCGTCAGTGCGTAGACAAGGGATGGGTAACCAGCGCGCATGCGCGGAACGCCGACCGTAGTGCTGCGGCGGCGGAATCGCAAAACGCTCCTGACTTAAAAAACATGCCTCGTACACCTATGAGTGAGTACAAGATCCGAAGAAAGAAGAGAGAAGAAAGAAGATAGCAAATCATATTGAGATTATTTAAAGGACAAATTTTTATATAATCCTTGCAGATTTTATATTGTTAAGAAATAAGAAGACAGTTATAAAGATGGAGAATAGAAAAGATATAGGTAACCAATATCTCTGGTTATCCAATATCTTAAACGCTTGGTAAAGTAAAATAGCTATTAGTATAATTTATAGAACCTGGTATAGATCTTATTATTATACTTCGTAGTTCAGTACCTTATTTTTTTACTGGTGTCCGGCCGACTGGTGCGCTGTTAGTGCTACACACTACCGCCGCATTAGGCACGCTGCTGCCGCTTTGAATATTTAAATTCTATCGCTTATGTATATTATACAAATTATAAGTACAATAATCACATACCATTGTTACAGAAGTGTTGGAAATGATGTCCTTTGGCTGCCACACATGCTTCACACCTTCGAAGAAAAAATTCTGTTTAATCTTCTGAAATTGCAGTAATTTCTCTTCTAATATTACTTTTATCTTTCAATTCTTCAAGCATGTGCGGATTGTTCCGATAACTTTATCTTTTGAGTTATCCTGTAAGTAAAAATTGTATACCGTAAGGTCTGTGGATCGCAGTGGCCATAGTCCCTTAGTAGTGACTCTATCTTTAAAAAGTTTCCCATTAATTGCAACGATAGATGAGCTATGTGTACTGTAGCAGAATCCTGTTGAAAATATGCCTATGTGCATTCAATGTCATACAAATATTCCAGAATATTCCAGCTCTGTCAGCTCTAACCACCAAATATGCTCGCGAACGAAAGGCAGGTTAGCGTGTGACGTCATCGCGCTGCTTTCTGCTGCCCTAGAAGAAGTATATTGTTTGTGTTGGGGTTCCGACAGAATAGAAAAGACAGGAAACGTATCGTGTATTAATAATATGTACAACTTACATCTTGGTTGGTGTAATATTAATGCTGACTGCTTTAATTACACAATTGGTCACAGTTTATAAACAATTACATTTTGGCTCTGTGCTATGAGAAAATATATAAAACTTCAACTCGTAGTTTATCTGAAGGTCAGGCATGTAATAAAGTAAATAAAATAAAACATAAAATAATTTTCTCTGCAAATTATGGGAGACCCATTCAGAACAAAATTACGTGGACATTTTCCCACACTTTCTGTTTCGTTTTTCTTTAACTAGTATATCAATATCAGGACGTTATGCCTGGGAAATTTGTAATCGAAAGCCGTATGTTAGATTGTGATCCAACAAAGTACTTCGGCGTATGGACTTGGCCAATTTCATAACAGAAAGAAAATTGTTCGCACACATATGTGGAGCCAAACACACAATGTCCGTGCGGCAAGTGAATACAACCTAGAAAATCTGGTTTGGTGAACATTCTTGTAAAAATCAGCGAAGTCTTTCTTGTTTGTATATTTGTCCTTCAATAAATCGTCACATTGTAAATTTAACAGTTCCATTTGGTACGTGGCAGCTACATTGTTGTCTTTTTTTTCCATTTTACGTCCTCCATTGTTAAGTCATATCGGACGGTGAATGAAATGCGTGAAATGATGCTGAAATATGTCCAGGGTCCATGAAGCTTAGAGCTACCCAAATTCGTCTTTAAAGATAAGGGAAAACCTCCAGGTAGCTCACCCTAACCGAGATTCGAAATCGGGACCTCTTAAACGTGAGGCAGACACGCTAGCATCGACGCTACGGAGGCGGGCACATTGTGTCATCGAGTGCGCCACACTTGACTGAACTTTCAGAATCTGTAATTAAGCGCCATTTTATATAGGCAACTTGTTACTACACGGCTCTTGCTGACGTCACACCCACTGCAGGCCTCGCTCCCGGATGAAATATGCCATAACTCTCGAAGCTGTTTTCCTCTATATTACCATTTAACGAAAACCATGCTTCGACTGTGAAAGTAAAGTAAAACTTTGGGTCCATGGAGTCATCACTAACTTTACCCGCCACCCAATTGCAGAAATATATTATACCCACAGTATCGCACGGTTACAGTTCCTGAACAACTATCTTATATGGTCTCATTTTCAAAAATTTAGTGACCTACCAAGCCAAGAATTGTGAAACATCCGTTTTCTGTGATGACCTAGTCAGAGATCTTCTTGGTCTACGTTCTGACTTTTGTCCTATTTAATAGAACTTTTCCTTTACAAGCACATGACGAATACTTTCATGTTTCTTATCAAGAACAGAACCAGTTTCTCTAGATATCTTTACAAATTTACGAACTGTCTCTCTGTAAGGCGCAAGAATACTAGAAAATCGATCTACAAATAGCCGTGTTACTTCTCTACATAGAAATCATAGATGAATATGCGGTGTGCTAAAGTATACACATATCTTGGCATTATAATAAAACCTACCACAATTTGATCACAATTTACACAATAAGGACCCGCACTAGCAATGGCCAAACATGCCCTGACATGGAGAAAAGCCGGCGTCAGGAACCGTAAGAAACACTGTTCGCATGCAGCCAGCTTCCGCCAGTCGACCGGCAGCTACCAGTTAAAACCGAAGCACTGTACTACATGGCAAAGCGAGAAAGCGTATCGACAAAAATTCGCAACGCAGAGATGTTTACCTCAGCTTTTCGCACATACACGGCGAGTTCAGTGTATGTATACTCTGTTCAGATATAATCATGTCTTCTGGACAGCAATTACCGTACATCGGCAGGCGCTAGAAAACATATCATATAGACACACGTAGCTTCCAATCGCTCTATTTGTGCTTCGTAGCTTACTGTACAGTCAACTTATTAAGATTCCATTCTTGTGATCGACCAGATAAGACACGATAAGGGACGATGGCAGCGCTGGTCACCTGAAGGTCGATACGCCTTAACTCCCCTTCCGCATCTCGCCACCGAAAGTCTCTACCACTAAGCCGTGATCCCTCACTTGGAATATCCATGGCTTCTACAGTAGTAAGAACCACAATACTAGGGGATGATACATTCCGAAATTGTACCCACGCACACTTGCCTAGCTGTTATCAGCTTCATACAGGACCATGGCTACGCATTAAGATATTGACACTCACAAAACCCACATATGTTGCTGGCAACATCACTTGTTGCGAAACTTCGGAACCTAATTAGGAAACTTACTTGAGATTAAATCTTTTCAAGTGTACCACCTGTCAGGAACTCAGCTGCAACTTCCTTCTGCACGTCGTTACATTTTAATGGTGTCGCTTCAGGATTATATAATGGAATATCACTTTACATCTTGAAAGTTTGCCATAAGATCGGTATGATTTCTCGGCTTACAGTGGTTCATTTCGAACTCTTTAAACTTTTCTTGTATATCATTATGTATTTACCAACTTTGTGTATAACATCATAGAAATTAGGAAAAGTAAGACACCAATTGTATTGCCTCCGAAAATTCGATATAATATTTCACAAGAAATGGGATTTCATATCCCCAAAATAATAATAATAATAATAATAATAATAATAATAATAATAATAATAATAATAATAATAATAATAATAATAATAATAATAATAATAATAATAATAATAATAATAATAATAATAATAATAATAATAATACTAATAATAATAATAATAATAATAATAATAATAATAATAATAATAATAATAATAATAATAATAATAATAATAATAATAATAATAATAATAATAATAATAATAATAATAATAATAATAATAATAATAATAATAATAATAATAATAATAATAATAATAATAATAATAATAATAATAATAATAATAATAATAATAATAATAATAATAATAATAATAATAATAATAATAATAATAATAATAATAATAATAATAATAATAATAATAATAATAATAATAATAATAATAATAATAATAATAATAATAATAATAATAATAATAATAATAATAATAATAATAATAATAATAATAATAATAATAATAATAATAATAATAATAATAATAATAATAATAATAATAATAATAATAATAATAATAATAATAATAACAACAATAATAACAACAGTAATAACAACAATAATAACAACAGTAATAACAACAGTTATAACAACAATAATAACAACAATAATAACAACAATAATAACAACAATAATAACAACAATAATAATAACAATAATAATAACAATAATAATAACAATAATAATAACAATAATAATAACAATAATAATAACAATAATAATAACAATAATAATAACAATAATAATAATAATAATAATAATAATAATAATAATAATAATAATAATAATAATAATAATAATAATAATAATAATAATAATAATAATAATAATAATAATAATAATAATAATAATAATAATAATAATAATAATAATAATAATAATAATAATAATAATAATAATAATAATAATAATAATAATAATAATAATAATAATAATAATAATAATAATAATAATAATAATAATAATAATAATAATAATAATAATAATAATAATAATAATAATAATAATAATAATAATAATAATAATAATAATAATAATAATAATAATAATAATAATAATAATAATAATAATAATAATAATAATAATAATAATAATAATAATAATAATAATAATAATAATAATATAATAATAATAATAATAATAATAATAATAATAATAATAATAATAATAATAATAATAATAATAATAATAATAATAATAATAATAATAATAATAATAATAATAATAATAATAATAATAATAATAATAATAATAATAATAATAATAATAATAATAATAATAATAATAATAATAATAATAATAATAATAATAATAATAATAATAATAATAATAATAATAATAATAATAATAATAATAATAATAATAATAATAATAATAATAATAATAATAATAATAATAATAATAATAATAATAATAATAATAATAATAATAATAATAATAATAATAATAATAATCAACATAATCATCATAATCATCATAATCATAGCAATCATAATAATCATAATCATAGCAATCATAATAACAATAATAATAACAATAATAATCATAATCATGATAATCATGATGATGTTGATGATGATTTTCTTGCTTTATTGATATCAACAGCATGCTCCATTACATAGTAATACTACATGCTTTATAGTTACATGTGCTATTTTGAATTAGTTATTGTAAACATTACAACAATTTTACATTGGGTTATTCTGTGTTTTAGACCTTATGTACATTAAATTGAGTCTATTCTTCTAGCTGATTTTTGTGAGTTCACAATTTGTAATTATTTCAATCTAAATACTTGTCATATTTTTAGAAGTAGTGCTTTATGTTTTAGTTAATTGTAATTTTATGATGAAACCGGAGTAAGTTGATTGTATAGAGTTCACAATTTATCGTTATTACACTCCAAATCCTTCAGTCCATGTCCGTGATTTTTATAGAAGTTGCAAATTTTACAAACGACTTCATGTGATTATTCGCAAACTTCTCGTTGGTGGTAGGCCATTTCCCTCCATTGCTTGTTACACTTTTTGCCAATTCTAGTCTTTTTTCATCAAGTATTCTGCAATTAAATATTATATGGTTAACGGTCTGTTCTTCTTTTCCACAAGGACAGAGTGGGTTATTTATTATTCTAAATCGGTATAGGTATGCGTTTAATTTTCCATGGCCAGTTAACATTGTAGTGAGTTCTAGGGATATTGGAATCTTTTGACGCAATCTGTTTTTCACTAACGGGAAGAATACTTTAGTCACTGCACCTTTCGTTGTGTTCGTCCAGACTTGTTGCCACCTGTTGAGTCCATATTCCTTCGCTCTCGTTACAATTACTTCTTTTGGTATTTTGTCGTACACTATTTCACTATCTTCGATAGCAGCGCGTTTTGCAAGCTTATCTGCTAGTTCATTCCCTTCTATTCCGCAGTGGCCTTTAACCCAGCCAAAGTGGATGATCCAATTTAAATGGTTTAGTGCAAGAAGTTTGTCTTTGATAGATTCTATTAGTCGATTTCTTTTCCAGTTGTTTCTCAGTAGATCTATAGTAATTCTGCTGTCAGTGTATATTGCAACGGTTCCGTTTCTATCTATTGAACTGGCATAATATACTTCTTCTAATTTCTCTAGTAATTTTAAAATAGCAAGTTGTTCGGCTTGATTGTTGGTGCAGTGGCCATGCAATTTGAATTTTAACTGGTGTCTCATAATTCCGTTTTCAAATATAATTACTGCTGCGCCAACTTTCTCCCCCATTTTACTTCCATCTGTGTACGCTTCCATTCTATATATGTTATCTTTGTTCACCTCCTGAATCGTTGCCACTTCGGCAGGATGTCGCCAGTGTTTTACTTCTAATGGTTTGTCGAAGTCTGCTATGTGACTTTTTGTTGCCAGATATATTTGGAGTTTTTCCTCTATAGTTATTTCTATAGGACATACTCCAGCTAGTACGCACGATGCATCATACGAGAGAGTTCTATATGCTTTCGTCATTTTTATGTTGATTAATCTTTGAATTCTTCTATATTTTGCAACATTTTTATTCTTCCGTATCCCATCTATCCACATAGGAGCTCCGTATGTCAAAACAGGGACTATAGCACATTCATAGATTGTCTTAAGTGCTTTGTGACCTAGCCCCCATTGTAGCTTTGCTGTTCTTGCTAGCATATGAACCAACGAGATTGTTTTGTCTGCAGTATATTCAATGTGCGCGTTGAAGTTAAACTTGCTATCTAAATATATTCCGAGGTATTCTATTTCATCTGTTTGGTTAAGTTTATGATGATTCAAAAATATGTTGAATCCCTATCTACATTTCTTCTTCTTGTGATACATAGAACCTTGGATTTCTTTTGTTTAAATTGAATTTTGTTATCATCAGCCCATTTTTGGATTTTTCTAAGATCGTGATTTGCAACGCTCTCTGCTTCTGATTTGTATGCTCCTCTTGTCATTACTACCAGGTCGTCTGCGAAGGCGATCACTCTTGTCCGGTGATCATATTCTAAATTCAGCATCGAAGTGTACATTATGTCTCAGAAACCTGGACCACAGCATGATCCTTGTGGGTAGCCTTTCTGTACTTCTCTTTCTGCTGTATAGTTGTTCACTGAAAATACTGCTCTTCTGTTGCTGAAGTAATTCACTGCTAAATTATATAAATTCTTAGGGCATCTAAGCTGTCTTAGATTCTTGAGTATGCTGGGCCACCAAGCTGCATCAAAGGCACCTTTGACATCAAGACTAGTGACTACGACGCATTGTTTTGACTTCAAGCATTTATCGATGAAAGATTTAACTTCCATTGCAGCGTCAACTGCTCCCCTTTGGGGGGTAAATCCAAACTGGTTGTTGTGTAACAAATTATTGCTGTACATATGGTGTAGTATTCTGTCAATCATCAGTTTTTCTAGTAGTTTACCTCCGATATTTAATAGGCTTATTGGTCTGTATTTTGATGCATCTTGGCAGTCTTCTTTTCCGGGCTTAATTATTGGAATGACAATAGACTGCTTCCAATCTTTTGGAAAGCATCCCTTCTTTAAACACGCGTTGTATACTTGCGTGAAAAATAGAGGGAGATTTTGGAAAGCTCTTGTCATTATGTCGCTAGATAAGCAGTCCTTCCAAGGAGATTTCTTTGGATTGAATTTTTGCATATTAATGATGATTTCTGCAGTTGTGAAAGGTTTATCATCGTGGCAAATAAGAAGATAACCTACGTTGGCCGTGAAACTGTGACTGATATCAGAAATACTGCCGAAACCTTGATGAAACATGGATCAGAGAAAAACAACTCGATCTTAAACCTAATCTGAACTAAGTCAAGCCAGGAAGCTGGTCTTGATGTTGATGCAACACTCATTCCTCTCATCTCCTGAGACTGGATAGAATAGGAATAAAGAACCAAGTTGCATTAATTTCTTTAGAAAAATGTATCTAAAGTATGACTGTACAAGCTTACACCTATTTTTATAACTGCAAAATAGACGAGTAAATTGTCTCGAATATTCTCTCTGAGACCCATTCCTGGTAAGAAAGACACTTAACTCATTCTGTAACCAGAGAAGATCTGGGAAAGCATGATGATATCGAAAGAATGTAACAATTTGTTCAGGAAACAATGAAAGCATCCCCTCCAGTGAGGTTGCAGATGCTCATGTGCGAGAAGATGACTGAAACTCCCTCAAAGCCCCCCTTATATTATTTTGCTATCTTAACTTAATTATGAATTTATCAATAACATTTTGGCTCTTATTAAATTACTACAGATACATTAATTTTGATTTTGTGTAAATTTTTGACGTGTATAATAATGCTACAAGTATCATATTTAATGTTCATGTGTGTGTGTGTGTGTGTGTTTGTGCGTGTGAGTGTGGGTGTGTGCGTGTGTGTGAGTGTATGTGTGAAAAACGAGATGGTTTTATTAAGCTTATAGAAGTATTTTTCTCAAATATTTGGCATGTAAACCAGAACGAGAACAACACAAAACACAAATATAACGTGTTCACATTTAACGGGAAGCTTTTGCAGGAACATACGTTAGAGCTCTGTGGTGCGGTGTTAACTTGTGTACCGCCTGCGATGCCGCATGTATTACTACAGATCGCTGAGGCCTAATGATCTTCCAGGTGACTTGCGCTGTGATCGTCTCTTATCAGGTCGATTAGAAGAATGAAATATCAGTAAGTTGATTACAGAACGTTACGGAACACAAATAGAGCGATTGGAAGCTGCGTGTGTCTATATGATATGATTTCTCGCGCCTGCCGATGTATGACGCTGTCCAGAAGACATGATTATATCTGAACAGAGTATACATACACTGGACTCACGTATATGTGCGATAAGCTGAGGTAAACATATCTGTGCTGCGAATTTTTTCCCGATACGCCTTCTCGCTTTGCCACGTAGTAATAAAAGCGGGCACTACAAAAAATAACATGTGTACTAGCATTCAAGAAATCCTGGGTTTGAATCTCGATGAACATAATTCATCTAAATGGCTGTATGTTATCGGACATTTTATAAACCCTGTATAGCCTTCTTTGTGGACGGTTCACTCGGCATTCGAACACCATACGGTTCTAATGACGGCAGTAACAGCATTCATTGTACGTCACTATGGTCGTAGCGTCGTTAGCAGAAGAGAGCTTTCTCCGCACCAAGCTCGTATTACCTATTCGATAATTCTTGAGTGAGAAAGCATCACATTTTCATAAGTCCTATTCATAAGCACATCATTCTGAACATTATTGTATAGAAATGTTGATAGGATGAATATCAGTAATTTATACAAATTTTACAAAAGCATTATTCTGGCCTTACATGTTGTAGATGTTGTATAATAACTATCAGAAACTGAACATTTTTATATAGTACTAAACATTTAAGAAGCTTTTGACTGAATTTAACAATATTCCAAATTGAAAATTATATAGGTAAAAAATTTGCAAACATATTTGTGTAATTAAGTTTTCTCTTCATTCTGAATTAGCCTTTTATAACTTATAAACTCTAAGAGACAGACAAAAGCTTAGCACAAAGTTATGGATCTCCTACAGGTACGTAATTTATTTAAAATAACGGCTAATATTATTTTGTATTTTCAGTGGCTTAATCATTTCTCAAGTGGCAAATCATAGTCGTTATTTTATTTAAAAATAAAATAATCACATGGCAACTACTTAAAATACGAGGGCTGTTCAATAAAGAATGATCATAATTTATTACGGTCATAATTTTTTCGTACTAAAATTAAAACTTATTATTTTCTGTTAGCTTAATGTGAAACAAACACGCCGTAGTTTCATTGTTGGTACGTTTTGTTCTCGCCTGTGAGAACCAGGCAAGTTCAGACATGTTCAGTATCGCCCACCGCTGTAATGGAGGTAACATGCAGTTAAAGTTGATGTTAGAGGAAGATCCGGAATTTCTTTCAAACGTAATCACAGCTGATGAAACTTGGCTACATCATTTTGAACCTGAGAGCAAACAGCAAAGCTCAGTGTGGAAATCTCCTTCATCACCAACCCCCAAAAAGCAAAAGTGGTTGTTTCTGCTGGGAAAGTTATGGTCATCTCATTCTTTGATATTCATGGAATGGTTTATCAGCATGTTGTACCTGCACACACATCAGTAACTGGACAATGTTACAGAGGTATACTGAAAACATTGCAAGTCCATATCAGGCGCAAAAGACCACATTCCCGTGAAGCAGGCTGGATGCTGTACCACGATGATGCTCGGCCGCATATTGCAAATGTTGCTGAATATCTTGCAAAACTCAACGTGAAGTGCATCCCTCACCCTCCCTATAGTCCGGATTCAGCATCATTTCTATTCCCTAACTTGAAGAAACGCCTTCGTTTGAGGTATTATCCATCATCAGGAACAGTGGTGAAGGCTGCGGAGGTGATTGTGAAGGATCCCTCAAAAATTGTTTCCAGAATGTCTTTGAAGACTGGCAGAAACACTGGGACAAGTGCATTCCATTCAGGGGAGACTATTTTCAGAAGGACTATCAAAATTATGAGGATGAGTATAGGTACATTGTCAAAAAAATATTGTCATCATTCTTTATTGAACAGCCCTCGTATTTAACTATCGTTTTGATATTTTTCCCCCACGACCTTTTGTCTAATAGGAAATAGTCAGTAAAATTATGCTTTAAAACTAAATGATTTACGAGGTAGATCCACAAAGTAAGTTTCCTTTGAGCTGTTTACAGAAACAAAACAATTTAATGGAATGATTTGTTGGAACGGATATAGAAAATATTCAGTTATTTTTCACCGGTTCAGTATTGGAATTTAATTCTACAAGTATTTATCTAAATAATGTGAAGTAGACAAATGCAATAATAGTTTATTAAAGAATGGAAAGAGAAAAGGTGAACCTTATACACATACCTTAAATGTTATTATCCACGTTACAGACAAATGCACATATTCGTTGAAGAAAGAGAAAATGAACGTCATCACATAAGGGATAAAGCGGGAGAAACTTGGTTGTCTGTTGGTAAACTTTACAGATTGCCAGATTTGCCTTTAATCCCAAGACAGTAATACAGTATTTAAAAGGAAGAACTAAAAGTTTTTAAATGAAGATTTATACCGTTTGGTATAGTGTGAAAGGAAAGCGCACAATCGGGATGAACTGACCAAAAGGAAATAGAGAAACGAAAGGGGAGCTTCTATGAGAATATATGGGTTTGGAAGCAGCTTGACTGATAACCAATTCGAGAGACTTTATTTTTTGCTGTTGCAAAGATCCAGGAGAAGTTTTAAATCCAGAAATCGCCTAAGGAAAGGAACTTCGGAAAAAGAAGAAAAAAAAAGAGATTAAAGACTCTTTAATAAGGTAATAGATCGAATGGCCCCAAACTTTAAATTTCTCATCTCTCTTATTGCTGATGTAGCCTCAGGGGTTGTGCAGTCATACAAATACTAAAAGAGTGTACAAGAATATAAAGTATAAATTGTTTATCACTACAAGCTATATTGTCCTCATATTACCATTCATTTCCATTTATTTCATTTTCCAAATTGTCTTAAGAATTTCATCATGATTTAACGTGAAGGGCAACATGAATTTGTGAGTCACAAACGATATTTCTAATGCACATCGGTTACATTTGAATAACCTGTGCTATAGTCGAAGTAGTAAATAGTACGTTTATCACTATATGAGGAACCAACGAGGTGGTGCTGGGGTAACGTATGAGATTCCCAGTCAGGAGCTCCCAGTTTCGATTCCTGCCAAATGCCAATCTGACGCATGGGTTTTTCGTGGCTTTCATAGGTAGAAAGACAATGCTGGACTATTCATTTTCTTCATGCCCTAAGGACGATACAGAATAATATAAGTAATACTTACACGAAATTCAAATTAATAATTTACCAACAGCTGTTGCATATTTTGGGTTTAGTAGAAAGGTCACTAACATTAATCTAATGACAAAATGAGATCAGCTTTTACGCTTGATTTTGACTTTAAAAAAAACTCATACTCGACTGCAGAATGAATTAAATCCTTTAAAATACAAAACGATGTAAAAATCAAGGTAAGGTTTAAATGTAAATCTAAATTACCAAATATTTTATCCCACATCTGTATCAGTGACGGTTAGCTCAGCATTTGAATCTGGAATATTTGTTTTTGTCTACCTCTATTTCGCGAGTAAAATCAAAACACAATTATAAGGTGAACATTCACCAAATCATAGGAATAGGTGGTACAGCTGCTCGCTGAAATGAAAATTCATCTTTCTGTCTTTTCTTGTTGAAAAGGTATCGGATCACTCTTTTGTTGAAAGCCGTACGTTAAGTCAACCTTCATTTTTAATTGGAGGGCACTGCCAAGACTATTACACCCTCCTCCTTCCATCCTACTTACATGGTAATTTTGGATAAGACATACCGATTTTTGACACAGTTGTTGCTGTATTCCCTAATTTGAGATCTGAGATCTGTTTTACCAAACATTTAAATTTCGAGCGTTAAATTCCCATGAACTAGCAGTTCTTTCTCTGTTATTTATTTATTTTGATACCGAAATTAAGGATGCAATAAATAAAGAATAATGGATTTCAAATGAATATTGTATATTTGTTGAAACGCGTGCACGTGTAGTTGAGTTGAATAGTTTTAACAAAAGACACAGAAGAAAGCGGATTCTTAGCAGGGATTCTAAATGGATAGCACTTGACTCCGTTTGAATAGGTATTCTTCGGACCCTTAAAAATGGCATGACCGAGACTAATAATCACAATGGACAAAATAGTCACAAAAGGAATTTTGCTGTGAATAAAGAGGCTTCAAGAGGTGAAAGTCAGACGCAGCTGTAGTGAGGACGAGACAACGCGGCTGGCGGACCATTAAGAAACATCTGGTTGGGTCTTCGGCGAAAGCAGAGCAGAACTGGAGAGAAAAGATATCTGTCGGTTCCTACCTAAATAACGAATTAAGTATTATCGAGTAAAGGCATTCTACATGCGGTAACTCTAAACAGTGAAATATTGGTAACCCTTGGTCGGTAACTTCGGGTTTGATGTGATGATAAAAAGAAGCAGTCATTAAGCCAGTCTGAAACTTGCATTCCAGTGTGATTAGCACCATCCTTATTTCCATACATATCCACGCATATCCTTTGACGGAACTCTTTGCTCTAACCTGAGGATAAATTGCTCTACCCTGCTCCACCCTGCTCTACCCACCAGCAGCTACAACGTTTTGTGTAAAATGCACACATCCAATTTAACACAGCTAGCTTTGCTGTATTTAGCGAAGAACAAACACAGAAAACCATAAAAGTTAGTTTTTGGACAACCTAATTGTTTTGTTTATACATTTGTAGTTCACATACTCCGCAAAGTGACTTCCGCTTTGAAAATCAATGCAGGAAAGTTTTCAAAAGAGGAAAAAATCTTCCGAAATTCTCTTCCTAAGGAAAATGTGTGGTTTATTGTCCGAAGAGAACTAACACTATTTTTGGACAAGATCATGAACGTGCTTTGTACTATTTATTACTTTTAAAATTACTGTGCACTAATACTTTTCTGCTTTTAGCATGTAACTTATTATCATGGCTTAGTTTTGATGAGCTCAGCTTTGTTATATTTTACTTATATATACAGAAGAGGACAGTTTTCTTAAAGTTCATTGGCTAGTGAAGTGTTAGTGTAAACACAATAGAGATAACCCTGATTTAGTTTGCTGGTTAGATATTGTAGGGTGAAGAGTGTGAAAGAGGATAATTGTATGAAGAAAATGAAAATATTTAACCCACACTTTATCGTGAGAATTTTGAGTAAATTGCTTTCCTTCAATTCTTTATTTTCTTTTCCTCTGCTTTTGTTTGTAATACGTTTTTCCTATATCCTTTAACTCCCGTCGGCCCTCTAGTGTTATTTTAATGGTTTTTCCAACCCATAATGCAGCTAAAAGGCAAGCTATTCCAACCGGCTTGAAGCTATAGCTTCCTCAAGCTTTAACCCACACATGGCGAAAAACCAGCAGTACAATAACTGTCGGGCAGACTATGACATCTGAACAACAGTGGTTGAGTAAGGCAATGAACCTAACAAGAGGTCGCTCCGAAAAGTCCTGATGATTTAATATATTCCATGCACATATTTGCAGTAAGATAGAAACATTTTACGGAGGTTATATTAGCATTAATGAATATAGGTTCAACTTTTCAGCATAATAAAATGAATAAAAAATAGATCAAAGAACACTATTAAAAGTGTAGTATTATTTTTAAGTATAAATGTTTGCGTAATCAGGCGATAGACAGTTTTTCTTCCAGGAAAAATAAAAACAATTTTAATATTTGCACATACATTAATTTATATAACCCTAAAATTGGTAGAACAACAATAAATTATACGATAAGTGGGCAACTTTATTTAGAATTTTATTAATTGTTTAGTATTGTTTATATCTCGCTTCTGTCATTAATTGCTTTTAAAGGGCGCTGATAACCACTGCAGTTTGGCACCCTTATGTAAACGTCTATCATACGTGCAACTAAAATAAATGAATCTACTCTCAGGACAGCCACAGCCTACTTGTAATGCATGTCATAAATACCTTACCTTCTACCACCTTCTCATTGCGCCTGATATGGACTTGCAATGTTTTCAGGACATCCCTGTAGTATTGTCCAGTTACTGATGTGTGTGCAGGTACAACATGCTCATAAACCATTCCATAAATAATAAAGAATGGGATGACCATAACTTTCCCAGCAGAAGCAACCAATTTTGCTTTCTTGGGGGTTGGTGATGATGGAGATTTCCACACTGAGCTTTGCTGTTTCCTTTCAGGATCAAAATGATGTAACCAAGTTTCATCAGCAGTGATTACGTTTGAAAGAAACTCCGAATCTTCCTCTAACATCAACTTTAACTGCATGTTACCTTCATACTGAATATGTCTGAAATTGCCTGGTTCTCACAGGCGGAAACCAGGCGTACCAACAATGAAACTACTACGCCGTGTTTGTTTCACATTAAGCTAACAGAATATAATAAGACTGAATTTTAGGTTTGATCATTCTTTATTGAACAGCCCTCGTATAAATATATGTACACTATACTCTTATTTAACTGTAATCCATAATCAACACAGTGGTGTAAAAGTAATTCTAATCGTTTTCTTCCAAAATAATGTTGTTAATGTTCTTGCCTTGTTTTTAGTTATCTGTATTTAATGAAATTTTTTTTTCCTTTTAAATGTAATTAAAGTGTAATTTTATATGTTTGATTGTAAACCTGTGTATTTAATGTAAATTGTTATAAATGTTACTAATTTTACTACATTGTTAAGATGGTCGCGATATGACATAGGTAGTGTAAGCTAGCTTAAAAAGAATTAATAAAAATGATACCTAAGGAAGATCAACAGATGCATGTAACAAGAACGGTCTTATGCTTTGTTGTTAATTCGATAATAACACCTTACATCAGGGGCGGCTTCTCAATATGGTAGCATATGTGCGCTAAAACCAAAATGCTGGGTCTCCCTTTAATGCAATGGATTGTTCCATTTGGAGTTCATTTCGACCTTGTCTAGTCCAGTGGACCTCAGCGCGCTGTATTGTTTGCAGGTGCCGGGTAATTCACTCCCGGATGCAAATCACTGATATACGATGGGGAGTTATAGAGCAGGATGAACCTAGGGAGTGCCGAGGCAAGTAGAGGGGTAAAGCGGGGCGTAAGGCTGCATTAGGTTGGTTAACCTAGCGGCCAAGGATCAGTGGATGCCAAGCCTTCTCCTTCTGCTTTCAGCACCAACTATTGCTCTCACATTAAATGTTCGCATCGGTCAAATATTACCTACCACTACATAGCCACATGGTTTGTGCCGTGTTTTGTTAGCTGTGCCGTTTTCAAGTAGTGAATCAGAGTAATTTATTTAAATACAGGTAAATTATGTTATAAGGAGAAACATTTAATTCCATACATGTCTATTAGCACATCCTTTTTAAATAATGAGCTTAGAAGAAAAAACTGAAATTAAGCGACCTGGAAGTCCCAGCCAAATATAAAACTCACACAGGTAGTCAAAACAAAAACAAAATGTTTTAACAGGAACTTTAACAACGATGTATATGAGAAATATAATTTGATGTGTTGTTGTGATATTCAAATGCACTATTTTGGTTTCCTTGCGTCCTGTTTGGCGGTGAAAATCCGTGGAGAAAACATGGCGTGAATGATTTGCAGCACCTTCATGATCGTGCTAAACATCACGTAACTTCAAAACTGCACATGAAAAAAAGTTTTGCTATGCTTGGCAATGTAAATATAACAAAGCTGATGAACGTGGATATTGGAGAACAATTGAAGAACACAATCAGAAAGTGGCTCAAAATATTTATGTTTTAAACATTATTGTTAACCGTATTAGGTTTTGTAGGGCCCTTGAGTTAGCTCTACGAGGACACGATGAGTTGCCTACGTCAAGCAATCCGGGCATTTTAGAGGACTGATAAACTTCAGTGCAGAGCTAGACTGTGTTCTCAAAAACCCGTCTGGAGAATGCTACAGTGTTTAAGGGGACCTCCAAGACAATCCAGAACGAAATCTTGCAGTGTACCCCTAAAAACTTTCACGAAGAGATGTCAAAAGAAATCAAAGACTCCCCATTTTCAGCTGTATAAATAGAAGCGTGTTATGCTCTAGTGCGTTTTTGAAATATGAATGTTGTATTATACGCTGTGAATTACCATTATTGCGTATACAGCAGTCTATAGCGACAGGCTTACACAACTTTTGTTACTTTAAAAAGGTTAAATTGCGTGGATAACTTTGTGAACCACCGATTTTCAGAGCCAACAGCCGCCCCTGTCTTACATCAACCAAATAAAGTAATTATATGGTGGTTTTAATATATATTTATTTTGAGGAATTAATCATTTTAAATACGTTACTCCGGCATATGGATGATTTTAATTAATTAGAGCCAACAGAAAAATTTAATGCCACGGCCGGGATTTGAACCACGGATCCCCTGGTTTCCGTCCAGTCGCTCTAACCCCTTGAGTTACCATGGCCAACGTGCCGTCCTGACATTAAATTCTCCAATTGACTCATTTTATTTTCCCGGTAGACTACTTAGAGTTCTTATATTCAAGATAAACATTTGTGGCGATAAAAATCCTGGTATTTAAGTACTTATAACAGTAAGTTCAAATCCCGGCCGTGGTTTTGAATTTTTCAGTTGGCTCCAATTAATTATATGGTTGTTTCATGTTTCCCGAATACTCTTGATAGAAAATTCCATTGTTACTCTTTAGGGGCTTCTAAAATTTAGTTCATCGCTTAAAGTTAAACTTCATTTACAGTCAAATTTTCAGCATTTTAGTGACCATTCAGATCAGAAATAAGAGACTAACGATAAAGATAAACCAAACTACAAGGCTGTCCCTGGATAGCGCTTTGGATAAATTGAAGTACAATGATCTAAACTGTGAATTGCGACCGCTATAAAGAAACTAATAATGTAACAAGCCATTACGAAATGGGAAAGCTATTCTAACCAAATCGATTTATTATACGTGTGCAAATACAAACGTTGTCATTCGATTGGACGTTAAACCAAATTGGTAAAATGGCACTGTTTAGTTCACCAGTGTGATAAAGTACAACATTTAATTAGTGTGTGTTAATGTACAAATTTCTACTTTTAATTTCAGCTGTCATAAAACCATATCCAACAAAAACAATAATTCCTAGTTGTACCGCTGCGTTGCTTATAATTCCTCTGCCTATCCTCGTGGCTCCTTTGAAAATTATCCGTAGAGAAATTATTTTTTATCTATTTAGTGCTAAAGGGATAAACTTCACCGAAATACTTTCAATAACTATGTCATTTTGGTTAAAATGGAGCAAGCAGCAGACTAAACGGCAAATTGGTAAAACCGAAGCATTTATTTGCTGCCCTTAATATACGAGGACTGTTCAATAAAGAATGATCACAATTTTTCGCACTAAAATTCAATCTTATTATTTTCCGTTAGCTTAATTTGAAAAAAAAACACGTCGTAGTACTTTCATTGATGATACTCCTGGTTCCCGCCTGTGAGAACCAGGCAAGTTCAGACATGTTCAGTATCGCCTACCACTGCAATGGAGGTAACATGCACTTAAAGTTGATGTTAGAGGAAGATCCGGAATTTTTTTCAAACATAATCACTGCTGATGAAACCTGGCTACATCATTTGATCCTGAGAGTAAACAGCAAAACTCAGTGTGGAAATCTCCTTCATCACCAACCCCCCAAAAAGCAAAAGTGGTTGCTTCTGCTGGGGAAGTTATGACCATCTCATTCTTTGATATTCATGGAATGGTTTATCAGCATGTTGTACCTGCACACACATCAGTAACTGGACAATACTACAGGGATGTCCTGAAAACATTGCAAGTCCATATCAGGCCCAAACGACTACATTTCTGTGAAGCAGGCTGGATGTGCGGCCGCATTGCCAATGATGTTGCTGTATATCTTGCAAAAATCTACGTGCACTGCATCCCTCACCCTCCCTTTATTCCTTCTGCTGGGGAAGTTATGACCATCTCATTCTTTGATATTCATGGAATGGTTTATCAGCATGTTTTACCTGCACACACATCAGTAACTGGACAATACCACAGGGATATCCTGAAAACATTGCAAGTCCATATCAGGCCCAAACGACTACATTTCTGTGAAGCAGGCTGGATGTGCGGCCGCATATTGCCAATGATGTTGCTGTATATCTTGCAAATATCTACGTGCACTGCATCCCTCACCCTCCCTTTAGTCTAGATTTAGCCACATGTGACTTTTTTCTATGCCCTAACTTGAAGAGACGCCTTCGTGGGAGGCATTTTCCATCATCAGAAGCAGTGGTGAGGGATGCGTAGGCGATTTTGAAGGATCTCTCAAAAATGGTTTCCAGCATGTCTTTGAAGACTGACAGAAACGCTGGGTCGAGTGCATTGCATTCAGGGGAGGCTATTTTGAGCCGGACCATCAAACTTGTAAGGATGAATAAAGCTACGTTGTCAAAAAAAATGTTAGTATTCTTTATTAAACAGCCCTCGTAATATCTTTGAATGACCTCGGTGAAACAAAATACGAATACTTAAAATAAGTTTTAAAACGCTGTAAATTCCCTTTAAGTTCAACAAACGTTTTGTAGACGATGAGCAAATACAGTGTATTGCTTCTTGTAATAAGATTTGATTTGCAGCTCTTGGTTTTGAAATTATACAGAATGCAATCTGAAGGAACAGAAATTCACGGAGTCTTTGGGCAAATAGAAGCATTATATACGGTATATTTTTCGCTATAGAATCTCCAAATATGTTATTTCAGACAACTTTATGATATATTTGAAAAATAAGAAGTAGCTGCTGTCTTTTTGCTGTTAAACGAAAGTGGAGAAATTACTGGAAGTGTTTATACTGTATGGTTGAGATAAGTTGGACTTCAATAGAAAGTTTATTATTAATTAATCAAGAATTTCTTATTCAAATACATATATACCATTGTACAATTAAGTTTTTGCATAATATATATAACATACATATTTTGATTGCAAAACCATACTTCTACCTATTACAAACAGGATAGAGAATGCAAAATTTAATATCACCATTTGAAAAATGTATACTTTACTATTTAAATATGAAATGTTATAATTACAATTAATTTAGTGTGAATTTATTTGAAATTAAATTTAATATATACATATTTTTCTCGTTTTACAAACTGACATAAGTTATGGATGCAGCCATAAGATATGAGATATATTAGTACTTTTGATAAAAAGTGATATTCATTGTTTAAATTCTGAGGCTTTACAAGTCGAATTTTGTACTATATTACGTAAGTCATATAAAATGGATCAGAAATGTTCGTAAACACTATTGCCTATTAATTTGTCTTAAAATTTTGAACTTAATTACGCGCACCTTGTTGAAACATAGTACTTTTGCTATAATGGCAAAATAAAAAGCAATTTTTAATGTTGAGTATGTTTATAAGGCGCACGGTATTAGAAGGCAAATAAGACGGAGCTTTAACATTTGTTTCATATAACCTTGCCTCGCTGACATGTATCACTCCACGTGCAACGACCTTACCCTTCATCCCAATTGGCTAATGCTTTCGCGCCATAAGCCATAGGCTGTGCCTTCCCGTCACATTTAAACCTGTAGTAAACGTCATAATAATTGCCAGGAAGATAGATAAAATCATACAAATAAGAATATGAAGGTATGCAAAAATAATGAAGTTTATAATGAAACTGCGCAAGTTGGAACTGAATGAATGAGCAATGAAACTGAAACAAGTTTATAATAAAAAGCCTTCGGGCTTTTCCCCTGGGATTTTTTAAAACCAGTACGTATACCTTGCAAAACTGCTTGTCTTTCAGTCTTAAAGATCGTGTCACGCCACACTTGTCGTGTGTCTTTCATTCACCCAAGTCTTGTCAATGTATATTTTGCGATTTGTATCCCAATACAGTCTGATTGTCCTTAAGTAACGTCTTCGTCACATAGCAATATTGCCCCTGGAGTGGTAAGTTTTCCTGTTGTCTCAATTTCATGTCGCGATGTTCCTACGCATCTAACACACCTGTAAGTTCAGAGTACAGCTGTTCCACTTCTCTCACTGACAAAGACGGATTCTTCTATGTGAGTGCACCACAATTGCTTTTTCACTGCTAGGTAACGGTTTTCCTTTGCGATGCTTCAGCGAAAAACTGGCGGTAGACTCTGACATTATACATATAAGTACACGCGCAATAAACGATCAATAAAATAATTTAGCTCTCGCACTCGGCACAACACACTTTCGAATGGCGATATATGACTAATCCAGTTCAAAACAAGATCATTGATAAAAGTCATATAAACAAATATGTCATCACTACCGCTGAAGCACGTGCTATCGTGTCATATGAAAGACGGGCTTCTGAGCAAGGGAACCTCGTCTTTACTTCGTTTAATAATTAACATGCATTTCAGATAAATCAACTCTGTTGCGTAATATATTTAATTCAAAGAATTACGAAAATATAAATTTGACAATTTCTTTACAACATATAAATATATATATATATATATATATATATATATATATATATATATATATATATATATATATATCACCATGTTAAATAAGGAACTAATTTTTACCGCACAACAGTCTATACTACAATAGCAGCCAATGAGAGGTGATAAGGTCACGTAACCGTTTAGAGGTACGGGACAAGCTTATGTGAAACAACGATTAGAGGACTTGCCTGGAGCGACTGTCCTACCATAGTCGTGCAGTGTTGCCTAGTTCGGAACACACAGCACAAGCGTGTGCAACGAGATTTCTCTTTTTCATGTGCTCAAAATTATTGTTGAAAATTCGACGCTCAAATATGCCTTTGTGTATGCGGCAAAAATTTTTGAGGTAGCCTGTACAATGGCCATTTTTCAACGATGTATTTTTCTCGAGTTATTGCTTCGAAAATAAACAACCAACTCCCGTGTTTATGCTCATGTATGTAACCTCCAAACTTGCCTATGTGTTTTATTCCTTTTCGTTACGTTATTACGGATTAAGGCATTAGGGACTGTGTATATTTAGTACATAAATTAACTGACCACGGATATCTGCAGTCGCGCGTGAAGTCTTTAGTTTGTTTCAAGACCAGTCCGTAACGCAAATTGAGTATTGGGTGCTTTGTGTAACTGTGACAATACGCAGAAAATGTATGTGTTTACATTTCGTTTAGTGAAATGTTAATAATGTCACTTTCAAATCGCGGTACCAGTGGCGCAGGTATTAGGGGGAAAGGTACTGCGCTCTTAGGCCCGAAATATTATTTCTAAAGTGTACAGTTATTTTAAGAAAATCTCATCTGAGGAAGTGCCTGACCGGATGAACTTTTCACAAAGCCGGTATCTCGCAACCAGTGCGTGAAAGGTGAGTGTGCATACAGTGTCGCGTATTGTGAAACAGGGCAAAACTTCTAGTCCAGAAATTGGTGAACCTCTATTTAAATATTCAGGAAAGCTTACCGAAAACAGAACAAAAACCGTTTCCAATTGAGATGATTTTGAAAAAGACATATTTCGCCATATAATATATGGAATGTATGACAATGGTGAATACCCCACTATTAAAATGCTGGTTCATGTTATGAGAGCAAAATAGACTATATGGTTTCCTCTATTTCAGTGGGATTAATACTTAAGAATTTGAACTTAAAATACAGAAAAACTCGAAAGAAGTAATATAGCTTCCGCAAGAATACCTTTTAAGAACTGTGCCAATGCTTAGGGTATCTGGATATCCACGCACTCTTTTTATACTGATGAGACGAGTAAATCGGAATCATTGCAAACAAAACATATGGCAAGATTCGACGGGAAGAGGTGGTCTCAAGATACTTTATGGAAAGGAAACAGGCTTATAATTTGCCATGCAGATTCTGGATTCGTTTCCGAAAGCAACACAGTTTCCCGCTCCAGACCATGGAATAACACTATTGACTACCATTCTGAAATGAATGCGGATTCCTTCACAGATTGGTTCACAAACAAAAATGTTAATACGGGTCCATTTTCATTAGGGATAATGCTACCATTCTGAACTCTTAAATAAACCTCCCTCTACTAATTCCAAAAAAACAAGACATTCAAGACATTCAGTAATGGCTGGTACATAATAAAATAATATTCCATCCTTCTGAAATTAGAGCAGAATTATTACAAAAAGTAAATAAACACAAATCAAAAAAGAGGTACCAGCTAGATCTACTAATTGCATTACAAAAAGGGCACCAAATTATTCGTTTACCTCTTTATCACTGCCAGTACAATCCGATATAATTAATTTGGTCTAAGGTAAAGGGGGAAATTGCTAAATAAAAGAACTTTTCTTCTCGCAGATGTTGAAAGGCTTATGCGTGCTGCACTTGACGGAGTTACAATAAGACTGGGCTAGCCGTGTAGAGAAATTACAAAAAGATGATTTCCATAAGAACGTAGCTTGAGATAAGACAGTACAGAGTTTAAGTATAAATCTTCGAGAAATTGATTCCGAATTAAGTGAGGATGAGGAGGAGGTAGATGAGGAAGATGACGAGCCAGCAACTCCTATAGAATAAGTCTCTTTCGAAAATCCAGGTACGTTACTTCCAATAAACGTTAATTTTGAGTGATACAGTTTATAATATTATCATCATTATCTTTTTCTGCTTAAGTTTATATTCTGACAATTTGTCACACGACGAATGTTACTTTCCTCTAACTTCCGCTCTCTGGCACATCACTTGGCAGCAGAACAGCCACCGTGTGCACGTATTGGTTTAACTCATTTGTCTTTCAAAACCGTACGCCATATAGTCACAAGACGCACATTTCCGTGGCATTGCGAAAAGTAACTTAACCTCAACAGCATTTAGAAATAACAAAAGCATTGAATAATTTGGAACCAAAAATAACTAACACTCCACAAATGAATGATGCCATTAAAAGTATTTTATTTAAACTAAACAGTTTTCTTTAAAAATTATATATTTTGTGTGTAGTAGGCTTAAGCAATTATCTATACAAATTAATCAAAATTCCTTTCAAATAAGCTTTCCGGTATATTAGTATCGGAAGTATAATTTATGTAAATCTTTTAAATACATATTACTTTGATTAAAATCATCAAAGCCATTTTGAGAAACACAAACACCTACGTGGAGTTTTCAAAAATATGTATTTAAATTCTTTTATTCCGAGGAAATCTCATATAATATCCTATGAAATTTTTATTAATTATTTTTGGTTACAATGAAAAAGATATAATTCAGCATTTGTGAGCTGATTGCAAGACGGAAACATTCGCTTTGTGACTGAAAGAAGCTGGACTTCACTACGAAGTTTGTTATTTTTAAAACATTTATAAACTTATATTTTTTTGTGTATTTTTCCATTTTTATGAACATTTTGTTGATTATTGTTGGTAAACATGCAGGGGAAATGGTTATTAAAACATAAATTTGTATTTTCTGTTTTATTTTTGTTAAACACTGAAACTGGACGTACTATGGAATAAATTTTATTTATAATCCTCCTTTAGCTAAATAAATGAAAGTTTTATATCTCATGTATGTGTTTGTACAGTCAGTGATGCGTTTTTATGTGGATAGTCTGAAGTGTAATTACTGGCGCATAAAATGTTGGTCAAATATATTCTATACCCAGGTCTGTTAATATTTGCTCAGCGCGTTGGGTTTCTGTAACTTACCGGGTAAACATAAAAGCATGTTTTATACTTCCAACAACTGGCGACTAGCACTACACATTAATTTTTTCAGATCATTTTACGCTACTTTGAATTCCGACGTATTCCTCATGTGTTGATAAACTGGATGTTGTTTATTTAATTAGAATTTAAAACGTGATCAAATAAAATTAAATAGCCGGGCGGAATATTGTTAATGCATGAACCTCTACGCAGAGTTCATTACATTTGCTGTTTAACGGCTCAGTGTCTTCATTCGGAACATTATTTTTAATTCTCCATCGGTTGTCTATTATAGTTGGAGGATTTTTTATTTCTATTTACTTTAGTTGCTTTGATTACATTATAATATCACGACGGATCTGTTAAGAGACAACACGAGAATCGGTGGTTGGATTGTGACACACAGCCTTCTAATCCTCATCCCTATGTGATACCACTCTGCTTCTACACTGCTGGGCATGTACGGTTATTTTGAGGTGTCGTTCGTGCAATCTGTCATCATGGACTGCTATAGCGGCATTTTGGAACACTTTAAACACTCATAAGCAAATGATTAAACAATAATTTCTTTATTGCAGTTTCATAAGCCAAAGAAATTCTTAATAGTAGCAAGATAGTGCGAAGTATTTACAGTTAGAGCATAGTTACAGTGGCACGGCATGTGACCTATTCCTGCGAACTCCGACAGCGTGAGGCACGCGGTGTTGTTCCTGTCACTGCCTAATCCAAACTCATTCTGGAGCATTTTTATGGGGCTTTATTGGTAATAAAAACTATCTATATGTGTCACATAGGAGCTTAGCAACTACTTCTATGTTCGTTCAGTGTCGTTTAGAAACACCCTGTATACCAACACAGAAGATCACAGTTTAACAGGCAAAAAAGTAAACAGATCTGACGCTAAGTAGAGATCATCACTGTATTTGACTTAACTTCAAGAATAGCTGCATTGAGCAGTGTTTTCAGACTAATTTGCTACGTTTAAATATTTTAAATACAATTTGCTGGGATTTATTAATTTATTTATTTCGTAAAATTATTTTTTAAGTTATCTGAATATTATAATTACATGAGAATATAGCTCTATTATCAAGAGTTCATACTGCATCTACTAAATTGAGTAGCTAAGTGTAGCAATGCCGAATAACGGTTACAAATTTTGAATTTGAACATTTACATAATTAATATTTCTTCCATTCTAGTCGTGTGTAGGATGAGATTTTAGAAAGGTAGAATCAGTATGAGAAATTCAGTGTCGGTATTTGAGCCACACATCTTCCGGTCTCCATCCGATTACTCTAATTACCATTGACTCACATTACCAGTGACTACAGCAACCTAACGGAGACCGGAGGATCCGTGGTTCAAATCCTGGTTAGGGCAATGGATAACTCAGCCTGATTCTATCTCTCCAAAACCTTGTTCCACACTACTAAGTGAGCAACAACAGTTAATTTCCATTGATTGACCTATACACCGAGTGCTCCTCGGTGTTGTTTTAGCCTTGCCCAGGTTGCCACCGCGGAGTTTACTCTCTCTGGCCCGGCGCGCTCAGTTTTCTGAGCGTACCCCTTTTCCGGGACACGCTGACGCTCGTGGATTGGCTGCCTGGTTGTGGCTGGCTGAGTCGGTGGGACAGGAGTGTTGGTGTGCGTTGTTGAGCGTGTGCCGGAGGAGAGAGGTGATCTTTGCTGGTGCCTGGTGTGCCTTTTTTTTTTTTCGGCTCTTCGTGAACCTGGTTAAGTTGCGAGCGCCTTTTAGACCTTCCTTGTTGGGCTTAGAGTAGTACAATTTCCAATCATTATGGTTACGCTTTCCTTATCATGGATTTGCCTCCGCTTGTAGTATACATTAGGTTGACTTAGCTTTCATTCTTGCTTCTGTTGTGGTGCCACACGTGTTTATGCATACATTTAACTGTGTTGTAAATATGGAATCCTCAGGTTTCGCTGTGTACGTTTCAGTTAATAAGGGGGAAATGTAATTCAGATGGGTTTCGCTTCAAAGTTTATATACAGTGATATAATTGTGATACAGTTAAGTCTCATATAGAATTTTTATGTTATATTTGTTTATATTATAGCTTTTTATATACAATGTTATATGTAATTTGGATAATATCACGTTTTGTTTCTTTTGGTTTGCGAGTATTGGCTTATTGAAATTACTTCTTTTGCATCTTATGTTTTTATTAACGGCTTTCTTCCATCTTATGTCTGTAAGATGCACATTCGCTACATGGTCTATCCCATTTTATTTGCCATAGCAGCGGTCTAATTTTGTTGTTTACTTATATCTGAATTCTGGCTGGTAGGTTAATTAATTCTGTAAATTATGTTCTATTAATCAATCATTACAGGTACAGATGTTTACAGTGGATTTATATTGTAGTGTTCAACATTTGCCTCACTGGTTTTGTTTCTTACATTTCTAAACTTTTATTTCGTTCTGGATTTTATTTCTTTTAACTGTAAGGTTGTAAAAGAAGTAACAGCTAAAAAGAAAAGAGACTGAAGGTTATTATATATGATATTTGCACGATGTTGGCTAAATTCAATAAACACTTGTTGCATCAGGAAATTGGTTGTTCTAGCAAATATTAAATCTGTTCTTTTTTTTTTTTTTTTTTTTTTTTTTTTTTGAAATGTTACGTCCTCAAACGTTAAGTCATATTAGACGGTGAGTGAAATTGGTTAAATGATGCTTAAATGAGCGCAGGGTCCTTAGATCTTAGAGTTACCCGACATTCGTCTTTCAGGATAAGGGAAAACGCCGGAAAAACCTTATCCAGGTAACTCACCCTGACCGAGATTCGAACTCGGGACCTCTTGAACATGAGGCAGACTCGCTAACACCACGCTACCAAGGCGGGCAAATCCGTTCTCCTGTGTTCCTTCTTACAGTGAGAGGATCCTTGTGTTTACTTCCTTACGTCACCTGAGATTGTTTTGCTACTTGTGCAGTCGTAGGGGAAGGTCCGGGCTCATCTATACCTAGTCACACTATGAATCCCGGCTGGGTAGCGTAGATGGTAGAGTGTCTGCCTCACGTTCAAGAGGTCCCGAGTTCGAATCTCGGTCAGGGTGAGTTACCTGGATAAGGTTTTTTCCAGGGTTTTCCTTTATCCTTCAAGACGAATGTCAGGTAACTCTAAGCTCCATGGACACTGGAGTCATTTGAGCATCATTTCACCCAGTTCGTTCACCGTCAGATATGACTTAATGTTGGAGGAAGTAAACTTTAAAAAAAAAGGAAGAAACCTATGAATGCCGGATCTTCATAAATTTGTAAAATTTGTATAACATCAGGGTATGATAAGATATGTATTTCCGTGTACTTTACCAGGGAAAATACGAGTGAGGGGTTAATTTAGTATCGTGTGGGTAAGTAATGGTACCTTAATAATGAAACAACCGAATGGAGTCCGGAAGATCGTGTTTCAAATCCCAGCTCTGGCGTTACAATTTCCACTTCAAATAGTTATATGATAATTCTTAATTAAAGCTTCCTGTAGTGTTCTGCGTAAGAATTTGAACTGCGAAAGAGGAGACGATTAATGTTGTAGGAAAGGAGAAATAAATGGTGTCTGAGGCCAGGGTCAACTCTTACAAAACTCGAAGCTATAAATTACTGGCGGAGAAACACAATATCGCGATTCTATATAGCAGTAGCGTGCCAGCATGAAAAGAGAAGTCCTAAACCTGCAGGCGGAACGTAATTTAAATAAAAAGGTTTGTATGGACGCGCCTCGTTGATTACAATTCAGTAGCAATCAGAACTCAAATCAGCACGTCTCGCTTATTCAATCCACTTGACTCGCGGCAACGTAAGTTGTGTGTGCATATATATCTCACAGGCAATGTGTCTTCTGATATCAATTTAATATTAATTTTAGACACCTTTGTAGTCTTGAAAACAGACGGAAATATACTTTCACTGGGAAACAGACCCTTTTAGAAACACAATAGAAGAGCATTTACTAAGGCGCCAACGTGTCGACGGTGGGAACGTTTTGTGCGTTGGCGCACTGCTGGACATTGCAGCATGACATTGGCTTATATGAGCAAAGTAAACGTTTTGGCAAAAGTGTACCTTATTACACAAATATAACCTTTTGTAACAAAAACATCACTTATCTTAAGAAAATGATGTTAATTTCTCTTTTAATTTAGATCGATTTCACAAACTGCTTGCATCGTCAGTCCATCAATACACTTCGTTGTCAAGGATTCCGGTTACCACGATACCATGTTTTTTTTAGGATTACCAAAATCTGAAAACAAAACAAACCTAAAAACAGAATCAACTGCTGGTATTTCAAAATTCATTACGTTATGTTTATTTTTTAAAATAAATATATTTTCCCAAACCATTAAATCTATCGGACAATTTAATTGTTTTAATAATTTAACTTCCGGATTTATTTCGTGGTTAAATTACCAAAAATGATCTGCTACGGCCATTTTATCAGTTTGTTTATACTTAATGTTACGAAAATGTTCCTTCGTTCTGGTTTCCATATTACGTTTCGTCTTTCAATATACACCTGATCACAATCTAAACAGTTCAGTTGATAAATACTAAACTTTTTATTAAAATGAATTTTGTCTTTTTAGAAAAATGTATTAAATTTTTAATACTACATTTACTTTGAGGAACAAAAGTTACACCAGCTCCTTTAAAAAATTTTGGAAAATGTTTATTAACCCAAGGATGGTAAGTAAATTTTTTTAAATTATAATCGTCTCTTATTTTAAAGGGTAGAAATATCATTAACAGTTTTTATATTTAAATGTTTCAATCTTCTGTTGTATAAAGTCTTTGTTAAAACCGTTAATTAAAGCAGTATTAATAATATTTATATTCTTTATTAAATTCTTCTTTATTCGGGGGTAATTTATGTGAAAAAAGGTTAAAACTTTTATTTCTTATGTAATTATCGATATGAGTAGACTTCCTATAAATAATAAAATCTAATTTATTGTTATTTCTTATTATCTTCAAATCTAGAAAAGCAAGAAATCCATTAATTTCAGTTTGTAATGTGAATTTTATAGCTTTATTTTGTAAATTTATCAATTTTAAAGCATCGTTAATTTGTTTATCAGGAACAATAGCAAAAAGTATCATCAACATATCTATATCAGGTTTTAAAAATCAAAGGGAATGCTTTAGTGACTCGCATTTCGAAAGAAAAAAAACAATACCGATGATTATATTGCAGATATAAAAATTGCTAGTCAGGATTTAAGTGAAAATAATAAAGGCTGGCCCCGTAGCTCAGTCGATAGAGTACCTGCCTGCCGTGCTAGGGGTCCCGGGTTCGATTCCCGGCGATTTTTCTCTGACCAAGGTAATTCCCCATCTTCCACAGAGTCTGGAAGTATGAATGAGAGTGTGAATGTGTGCGTTATCTAATGATTAAAAACCAAAGATAACGAGTTAACACCTTCAATATGTTCCAAAGGAGAACGGCCGCCGATATGACCATTGCAGTTAAAGGCGGGGTATAAATGGAAATAGGAAAAAAAAAAATAATAATAAATCGTTGATTAAATTGAAATGTAGCAAAATATTACAAACGATCTGAATTAAAAAGAAAAATTAACACCATTTTCTTAAGATAAGTGAAGTTTGTTACAAATGGTTATATTTATATAATTTTCATTGCTTCACTGTAGCTAGTGGTAATTTACCTTATTAATTCCATTGAAACATTTGAGTTCAAAGTTTCTGTAAATCTGTCGTCCTATAAGAAAATTAAAATTTATTTTAAGGAAATTATGTAACGGTAGATGCCATGCTACTTTAGTAGAAGTTTACTGCCAACAGTTCTGGAGGTTGATATAATATCCGTATGGTTAGGATAGAACCAGAAAAAAGGTTAATCAGAGTAAATAAATTGTTTCGCTACAAACGATGTCCTTACTGAGTAACACGACAGCACGACCTAAGAGATAAGAGGTCCACTATTTCACCCACGCACCTCCTATTTCTCTCCCTCTCCTCACTACAAAGAATTGTCTGCCCCATTTAGTAAACGATATAGTATGCTACACTGACGACGTTGTCCTGATGGCAAACACTGGGGATGACTTACAGAGACTGCTATATAGATTCTATCTTGGATGTAGAAACTATCACATGAAAATATCATTAACAAAAACGAAATCAATGACCATAAGTAAATTCCCCTTGAGATGTAAATTGGAAATAGAGAGGAAAATAATAGAACAGATAATGGCAATAAGGTACCTGGGTGTTGAGTTAAACAGTTAGGGAGCACTGCAGAATGAAGTTACATATCAAGCGAATAAATCAGCGAGAATTGCAGGATGTATAAATAATATTATATGGAAAAACAAATATTTAAATAAAGAAACCAAGACTAGAATCTATAAAGCGGTAATACGCCCAATATCCACCTTTGCCTGTGAAGTAAGAGAGGACACTTCAAAAACGAAACAGATTCTAGAGACAAATGAAATGAACGTCTTAAGAAAAATTATATGAAGAACAAGAAGAGATCAAATAAGAAGTGAAGATATTAGAAAGCAATTAAACATTCAAGCAATAGGTGATTGGGTGGATAGAAGATGAAGCAAATGGAATGGCCATGTATCCCGTATGACATCGGACAGAATCGCACGTATAGCAAGAGACTACTTACCAGCAGACGGAAGAAGATCTCCTGGAAGACCAAAAAAAAAAAAAAAAAAGATGGAAGAACTCCTAATTTCTGGAAGGAACAGGCCGTAGGCCTATATGATGAGAGGAAGAAGAAGAAGTTTGCTGGAGAGTAACTTCCGCAATAGGCGGAACGGTATACTCTATTTGGCTTTAAAATGTGTACGGAGTGTATGTATGTCAACACAAATTTTAGAGCGAGCGAAACCGCAAGCGGCAAAGGAAGAATTTATAACTACACTGCGTATGTTATCAATTATTTTATGCATTCAAGTAATAAACGGGCTGAATAAACAACATATCTAAACATATAAACATGAGCTTAAATATTTAACTTCCATTTATTGTCACTTAGAATTCGGTACTTCCCCCATTGCCTTGTATATACTGCAGATAAGCGAAGCTTTGCCACTACTGTTACTATTGCGCATGCGCTCTTTGAGTTATTACGGTGGAGTGAAAAGTTTTTCATCAGTGTACAGAAGCGTAAAAATGGAGAAAAGACTATTGTATTAACACTAGAAGGACCGCACCCTTCATTTTGGCGGATGCGCTGCTTTAGAAGACTTATTTCTTGCTTATGGTTTTTTCTACGCTTCCCATGTTCTACGACTTTTAATAAATAGTTATGACAAACACGTTCACAAATAATTAAGCATTTTGGACCTTTCTAAAAGCTGGTACAAACAACTCCTACTAGAAGGACTGCCATCCGTCATTTTGTCGGGTACGGAAGTGTGAACAATAGCCTTCGGATCTTCCACATCTGTTGTTTTCCTTCCTGATTGGTTGATGGCACTCTGTTGTTGTTGTTGTTGTTGTAATTTAGGTCCTCCAAAGTTAAGTCATATCGGACGATGAATGGAATTGGTGAAATGATGCTCGAATGAATCCAGGGTCCTTAGAGCTTAGAGTTACCCGACATTTGTCTTTCAGGATAAGGGAAACACCCGGAAAAGCCTTACCCAAGTAACTCACCCTGACCGAGATTCGAACTCGGGACCTCTTGAACGCGAGCCAGACATGTTACCACCACGCTACCGAGGCGGGATGATGGCACCCTGCAGACCCTTTGTCGGTGAGTAAGAAAGCTTTATTGCCCAAGTGGCGCAATTCATGCTACCACTTATGTATTATCACGGTAACGGGCATTAAAGTTTCGGCGCTAATAGACAACAGGCGGATAGGTTTCACGTAGATAACGAGCTTGCATAAGCAGATAAACATAGCGCTTGAGATAAGTGACTTGCTGGCCGAGGTAGAGTTTCACACTTCTGGAAGGTGATAGAATATTCGGATTATGTCATTAGATGCCTTGTTTATTCCAGAAGTATCTAGTGATTGTACAGAACAGTTTAGAATTATGAATGAGGTATTTAAGGAGGTTATGAGTTGTGAAACGTGAGTGAGTGAGCCGCCAGTTGTGAAACAGTGTTGTGAAATGAGAGACAGCTGGCTGGGTTGTTGTAACGAGAGCTAAGGATGTAATCTGCTGTCACTGTTTTTATTGTGATCGACCTTGGTAGACTGATGGTGTATGTAACGTAATGCAGCTGTAATCTATAAGAGTATTTCTATGAAAATAAAGCAGATTTTTAATTTCTGCAACTCGGCCTTTTAATTCTACGAACCCACAAAGTCACAGTATTTACGAGGTGTTAGAGCAAAACACTTTCCGTTGAATTTGTTATGGTCGAATACCAAATGGGGACCACCATTTTTCAAGAACACAATTTGCAGAAACAAATTCGCTGAAATTTTGTGGTTTATGCAATTTGATGACAAGGACTCACGTTCTCAAAGACTACGTACAGATCGCTTTGCAGCTGCTACTCCGGTCTGGAATCCTTTTATTGCCAATTCCTTGCAGTATTACATTCCAAGTGAAAGTATCACTGTGGATGAGCAAATGTTTCCTTGCAAGACTATATGCTCTTTCATTCAATATATGAGCAATAGACCAGACAAATTTGGAATAAAGTTTTGGCTTGCAGTCGCTCAAATTCAAAGTATTTGGTGAATGGTTTTCCTTACCTGGGAAAAGAGCAGCAGTGCCCCACAGGTGTTCCTTTTGCAGAGGATGTTGTAGTGCGTCTTATACAACCCTATGTTTTTGCAGGAAGAAATATTACATGTGACAATTTTCTCACAACCAAATGCCTTACAGAAAGTTCGAAGCGTAAGAGTTTAAGCATTGTGGACACAGTAAAGAAATGTAGAAGGGAAATCCCTCAATCAGCAAAATCTGCTACAGCACATTTGCACACAACTGTACTTTATAAGTCCGGTGACATAGCTCTGACATCAGGGGAAAAAGAACTAAAATGTGCTTCTTTTGAGTTCAATGCATGACACGGTTACTATATATAAACAACATCCTAAAAAGCTACCAGAATCAGTAGCACACAATACACCAAATACGGCATTGACGTCATCGATCAAATGGCTCGACTGTACACAGTGAAATATGAATGCAGAAGGTAGCGTATGCGTGTTTTTTTTTTTCAATGTGTTGGCCTTGGCAGCTATTAGTGCATGGATACTCTATAAGGAAGTGTCAGGTGAAAAAGTAAGCAGACGTAAGTTCATATACAACTTATATTATTATTCACTGGTGGGCAACATGATAGGATTTTCAGGATTTAGGATTATATGGCATTTTCCAGTATGAATTTTATAATTTTAATCTTTATTTTGTATTTCCATTTGATGAAGTAAAAGGAAAGATGAGAAAAAATTACAACTTAGCGGAAGAGTTGCCTTCGGCATATAAATCCACAAGGGTACAAAATACACTTCCTAACACAGCACCTCAACAGAGCAACATTTGGAAGACTTGCCAAATTGGCGGATGCAGAGGGAAGAATAGGAGCAAGTATTTATGTAACAAATGCAGCAAGTATGTTTGTGGACCATGTTTAGGCAACGCTGAATACACGTGTGCTAGAGCTACGCTGGCTTTGAATGGACGAAATGAGGATTATAAGTTTTTTTTCTACCATATACTGAGGTATTCATCATTTTATGTTGAAACACATATATTTTCTGAGGGAAGTTGTCCATTTCACATTTGGTTATGGTATATATTTGGATTAATTTTTAGGCTTAAAGTGTTTATTTTACCATGTAATTCTTCAGACAAAAGTAAAATTATATACTGGCAAACTGTATAAATAATATTAAATAAACTGGTATACATTCAAATTTGTTCACTATTTTAAAAACGGCAAATAAAGCTGCACCCGTCAAAATGACGGTTTGGTCCCTCTCGGTAGACCATACTCGCCGGTCCTTCTAGTGCAAAAATGTTTAACTTTTATTTCAAAGATATGACACACTGGCTAAAAAGGATATAAATAAATTGATGTCTGAGGCAACTGGTGTAAGTGAACACTATGTCAAATGTGAGAACCGAAATTAAACAAACAGGAACTGTAAAAAACCCCTGCTATAGATGAGGTACTTGCTTTAGCGAACAGTGACCCAGATCTTTCAAATTTTAAGGAAACCACATTCCACACTTTGCTGAAGGGCATCAGGTTTGAGTTTTCAGAAAGTAACAAAATAAACGTGATTATTTCACACATACGTCACTATACTCGTACAGACCAATCAAGTAATAAAATTCGTTAAACATCGACCAATCGCTGATCTCTAAATCCATAATCGCAATTATCACGTGTTCCTCTACTGTTGGGTATAAAATTCAACCTCATTAATTGTGAATTTTTTAACTGTGGACTTAAATAATTAAATCAAATTTGTTGTTCTCACACAAAACGGATATTCAACTTAACTGCAACTTTATTCCAGCTTAAAATAAATGAAGTTTGTTATTTGTAAATAGAGGTTATGTTACTTTATTATTATGTTATAAACAATCAGTGCCATCTGATGGCCTTAAGACTAAAGTTGCATTCACCAGAGTTAACTTGTGCACGGCCTGTAAGAGCTATTAATCTTGCATGTCTTGACTTGTGAGGTTAAGTTTCATTCATGTGGTAATGTAGGCCTATGTGATTTAGGGAATCAAGTAATTTGTTTTAATAGTCTGAAATAGTCTAAACAAATGCAACTCGTGGTTTTGAACTTCCCTAGATAAATTTCCTTGTGACTTCGTCCTCCAACATCTATCTAGTCATATCGGACTATGAATCAAATGGGTGATATGATGCTCAAATAAGTCCGGGGTACCATAGAGCTTAGAGTTACCCGATATTCATCTTTAAGGATAAGGGAAAGCCCCGGAAAAAGCCTTATCCATGTAACTCACCCTGACCGAGATTCGAACTCGGGACGTCCTGAACGTGAGGCAGAAACGCTACCATCTACGCTGCCGAGAAGAGCTACTCGTGGATTTATCTGTAATTTCAAAACCACTCGTGGCATTACTTAAGAGAATTTGCCCAGAAGACATTGTGGTGTGGAGAACACGTCACCTAAGATCTGTGAGACAATCTCGAGTAGAAGGGCAGACAATTTATTACTTAGACGAAACCTGGGTAAATGAGGCACATATCACTTTAATGGCTTGGACAGACATAACTTTGGGGTCAATGAAAGGTGCATTATTTCCTTGGATGTGCAAAGGTTTAAAGACTCCAACTGCCAAAGGTAAACTCCTCATCATTTTGCATAATGGCAGTGATAACGGGTTTCTTGATGGAGGAGTATTAATTTAGATTAATGTAAGTCCTCACTCACAAAATTATATTTCATAAATTTTCTTTAGATGTTTCTTTAATTATTTGATTGAGTTAGTTTATTTAGTAAATACTAAGCGAAAGCTTTCAAAACCCTGCACTGCTGCAGTGAAAGATATGACGGTTGTGATAAGAGTCACATATAAAGTAAACAAACAGTTGACGGCAGAAAACTTCAAATATGTGTTTATTGTTTTGCTTTTTTTTTTTTTTAATTTTACGTCCTTCAACGATAAGTAATATTGGACGATGAATAGAATGGGTGAAATGATGCTCAAATGAGCCCAAAGTCTATAGAGCTTAGAATTACCCGACATTCAACTTTCAGGATAAGGGAAAACTCCGGAAAAAACCTTATCCAGTTAACCTACCCTGACCGAGATTCGAACTCACGACCTCTTGAACGTGAGGTAGACACGCTACCGAGGCGGGCAACGTGTTTGTTGTTTTCCTTCTTTTTTAATTTTACGTCCTCCAAAGTTAAGTCATATCGGACGGTGAATAGAATGGGTGAAATGATGCTCAAATGAGCCCAGAGTCCATAACGCTTAGAGTTTCCCGACATTCGTCTTTCAGGATAAGGGAAAACTCCGGGAGAAAACCTTATCCAGGTAACTCACCCTGACCGATTCGAACTCAGGACTTCCTGAACGTAAGGCAGACACGCTACCACCAAGCTACCGAGGCGGGCATGTTTGTTGGTGGTGTGATGAAAGCCGCAATGGTAATGCGTGTCCCCACTTTAAGCCTGGAGGGACTATAGCAATGTTACATTACTTACTGATCCACAATTTTATTTTTGAACCTCCTAACTTCTATGCGTCTCAGGGTATGCATTGGACGTAACATATTGCTTAAAATTGATAAGAACCTCTTTATCCGATAGATATTAGGTTAATTTACGCGCTGTAAATCTACGACACCGAATCTCGGGCTTTATTTCCTTTCCGAACTAAGCCACGTTAAGGGTTCTCATACCTGTAAAAAACATTTCCACTGGGTTTGAACCCGCGACGTCAGGTGCAGCGTTTGTGGAACTCGGAATATAGGAATTATAGTTCTGTAAACAGACTCATGAAGTGTATTCCCTCAGAAAAATGAGCACTATTAACTACAGCGAGTGTTGAACTATTTGTTGTTGAAAAAGTTTCTTGCAAGCAAAATGATGTGGCCATATTTTTGGAACAAGTTTTTGTGCAAGCAAATTTTAAGCGTCTTGAAAAGATAGCGTAGAGTTTTACTGCTTTTGGGCTCTCCCTCAGTATTTAAGCTTTAGTTTCAGAGCTAATCTTTGAATTGTCTCTCAAGTTCATTTTTGCTGCAGTTTCAATTGAAGTACTGTGAAAGTTTCTTTCGATTAGTGACAGGCCGTTAGTGTACTGGGTTCAACTTTGGGATCAATGATTACTACCACTGACATATGTGACATTGGTTCATCAATTTTATTCTCAATAATTCGTACTCATCTAAATTATTATCTTAATTCTTTCGGTTTATTACAATGTTAAGATATATTATGTTTTTTTAATTTTAACACCTTTATGCTTTTTAAATAATATATGTTGATTAATTCAAAATTTCTTATTTCTTATTTCTTTAATATATCTACTATAGCGCTTGTGGATCTTGCGTTACTCGGCGTAACCTGCACACAACGAGCTAGATGACGTAGTATCCCAAGAGCTCAAATCCTGGAAATTCCCGGTTATCTGCCGTCGGGACGGCAACTCTGACCGTGAAATTCGGAGTGGTCAGGATCTTGTGGGCAGGGCTGGCGGAATCCGGATGCGTTCTATATAGTAAGTTTGGCATTTAATCATTCTGTGGGTCTTTTCCTGCATCCCTCCCTATCAGAGGACACGCTAGAAGTTAAAAATGTCCAATCTGGCCTACTCGTGGTGGTCTGCCCAGCTTTTCAGAGAACCTCCATTATATTTACTGCTACTTTTAGTCCCCACATACACTAGGTAGAGGTGTGCAGTCATTTAACCAATACGTGGAGATCATGCAGTCAGTACCACGTTTCCCCCAGCCGTAACATTGTCTTTGGTGACCAAAGATCGCCTAATGTAGTCCCTCAAATGCATCGTAATGCTCAACGGGCACCCTCCTGTACATGGATAGTCGCGAGCATAATTTTACATTATTTATAATAATTAATACTATTATAATCATTAATATCACCATTAACATTATCATTAACAGTATCATTATTGTGGTGGTGGTGGTGGTGGTGGTGGTGGTGGTGGTGGTGGTGGTGGAGGTGCTTATTTTGTACTTGGGGGGAAATTCTCACTGGAAATTGTGGGTCCTCCACTAAAACCCCACCAATATACCTCACAGCACTATGGAAAGACCTTTCGGCATTATCCCATTATTTGTTGCTATGTTTTATTCCTTTTCTTAGCCTTTAAAGTATTGACTGTCATTTCTTGTATTACAATCCAGATTTATCATCCAACATTACTGGGATTATATTTTCAAGCGCTATGTTGATTTTTCAAGATTTTGTTGGCTAATTTCATTTCATTGGCTGCATTTCAAAATTATGTGTTTCGAGCTATCTCTTTCCCCACAATACCAGCAGCTTTCGCATGTTGTTAATTCGATTTTAAATAAATATATTTTAATATTCCCGTGCTCTGACAGAAATTTGGTGAAATAGAAATGCACTTCGCTATGTTTCCTATTAATCCATGGTTTAACTTTTGGGAGGAGTTTCTTATTCCATTGAGCAACCGTTACTTCTGCCGCCCATTCATTTTGCCATTTTCTAGGGTGCTTTCCCTAATACGTTTCTGGTGGTGGGGGTGGTGGTGGCGGTGCTGGCGGCGGCGGTAGTGGTGGAGGTGGTGGTGGTGGTGGTGGTTATTCACCAGTTTATAAGCTGAAGAATAAAAGCTCTCTTCCCTTCAATGCACATTTAGGGCATTCTATTTTGTGATACAAAATACACAGTGTTGATTTTTATTCGTTATTTCCCGCCCTCCATTTGAGCAAGAATGATGTCATAGTTGACTATTGTCCGCCTCGGTAGCGTGGTGGTAGAGTGTCTGCCTTACGTTCAAGAGGTCCCGAGTTCAAATCTCGGTCAGGGTGAGTTAATTGTATAAGGTTTTTAATGGGTTTTCCCTTATCCTGAAAGACGAATGTCGGGTAACTCTAAGTTCTATGGACCCTGGACTCATTTGAGCATCATTTCACCCATTCCATTCATCGTCCGATATGACTTAAAAAAGAAAAAAAGAAAAAAAAAGAAAAGTTGACTAGCAAGTGCATCTGGAAATCATAGTGCCCTTTACGGAGAAGAAGTGGTAATGTTTGCGGAAAGGTAACTAACTACAGCGCTCTGAGTGTGATTGCTCGGATAACTAATACAACCGGCCACGCCTTTCCCCCCTCTTTACGGTAATCATGATCATCATTCTAGTACATATGTAAAGTAGCACGTTTCTACTCTAAAGGTGGATATGTAGACAAAGCACCGCGTCTTCAATGTTTTATGCTACTTTCGTACCGGCATTAAAATTAGTGCGACATATAAATATATTTTAAACCGCAGCATACAGGAGTTTTGCAACACTATCCCGCATAGAGAAGTCCGTCGGAGCTTAATGTTGTCAAAACTGTCCAAGTAACATCAAATTTACATACTTTTGTTTGCAACATAAACGTCTTACGCTTTGTCAGTATATTATATAAATTTTTTGTCATTCTCATGCTTAATTAAAATGTCTTTCTTAATTTTCGTATCCTTATGTCTTTTAAAACCAACAGGTGAATCAAACTTTTACAAGATTACTCGTAAAATGAGAAATACTCGACTCTATAAAGTGACGGTCCCAATTGAAAAGTAATAAACATAATAAGTAAATATTATAAATATATAATATGAATAATCTGTTTCTTGCCCGCCTCTGTGGTGAGGTAGCGTGTGTACCTAACACTCAGGAGGTCACACGTTCGAATCTCGCTAAGGATGAGTTACGTGGATAAGGTTATTTCCAGGTTTTCCCTTGTCCTACGAGGACGATGTCGGGTAACTCTGAGCTCTAGGGAACCTGGACTCATTTGAGTATCATATCCGTTTTATTCATTCATTTATTCATTCATTTTTCGATATGACGTGCACTGTTGAAATGCCAAAGAGATATATGTTTATTTATTAAATGTTTTGAAACTAACACTGTTATTAATTTGATATTCCTTTATTCAAATATATTAAGTTATATATCTACACAGAGAAACACCAAATTGCAAAATATTGTTTGCATTTATCCGTCATTTAGTGTTCACATTCATTAAAACAAACTACAACAGTTATCGTATCTACGCACCGGACGAAATTACGCACTATTATATTACCCGGGTAGGACATACCTCAAATAGTATATTTACCACACGGTACAGGGAGCCCTCAAAGTTGCTGTCAGCGGATAAGTACGATCGCAAGCCGCTAGGGGAATCAGATATAAACTCACTGCATCAGCGATGCTAATGATGACGTCAAATTTTGCGCGGTAAAACCACAGATAAAAGTGAACACCATGTACATTTGATGTTCAACAGAATAGAACGCTTTGAGATTACCTTTTTCTCAAGATCACTTACGTAGACAGATCTCTGCCTCAAAACAATTACAGGTTGTTCTGTGAACTAGAAATAAGTGTTTCTACCACAACTGGGATTGCCCCAGCTCTTCACTTAATGGACCACTATTAAGGTGTTCTATTACTTTCTCTTGTTAGGAGAGCTTCCAGTTCCCCCTTCTAGCCTTCTTTGCTGTTCTTATGTGTTTTCTTTCCTTACTTTGGTGGACTTAAAGAGAAGCTTCCAAAGGAAACGAGGAAAAGGATTCAGATATTCTTTCTCTTCTTTCTCCAAATTTGCAGCATACACTGGTGAAAAGTAGAACGATTTGTGTGTAAAACTCGTAGCTATGTTCAATGTGCATTCACAATTCATGCAAATCTCTTTCAAAGGTTTACATTGGATGTGTTCTGAATGGCAAGACTGGCAACCCGCCGCTTCCGCAGCATTGGTATATGAATCCCCAGATAATGCTAGCGGTGCAAAACAGTGAGAATAGTACATTAGCTTTCGCATTAAAAGGTGATGAGTGATGTCCCTCTGTGACCATAGACCTGGCGTATTCTGTTGAACACATTATTAAATTACTCGACGAATGTTTGCAGCCAAGCGTTGAATAACACATACTGGATACCGTACATTAATTCTTCGTCAATGTTATTTTATTGCATCAGATTTGTTTGCCAACAGATTGCCAATCTAGGTTTTTTTAAGAACCTTAAATTATGGATTTGTTGGGAGCAGTGTTAACGGTGAGGTTTGCGTACAAATTTAAGTGACAGGTAATAGCAAGATGTCAGAACAACGCCTCTCGGTACAGATCATCCCTTTTGCTTACATATGTTCATACCTGCTAGCCCAGGTAATCTGGGTTTATAAACTTATAGAATTATCGAACTCAGACATTAAAATATACAAAATATGTATTAGAAAATCAAAGATAAGCATTTTATCCTCAGTTAACGTATTTCTTCTTCTTCACTCTATGGTTTGGGCATATCATCTGTTCCGGCTTCACGTATCTCTCCAGCGTTTCTTAGATCGTCCTCTGTCTCTTCTTCCTTTTGGATTATACTTTAATACTGCATTTGGATATCTCCCATCCTCCATTCTTAATATATGTTTATGCCATTGTTGCCTTCGTTATGATACCTTGTCATGGATTGGTTCGATTTCTAATTCCTTTCTAATATCCTCATTTCTTATTTTGTATAATATTGTACAACTTTTAACACTTCTTAAAAATTTCATTTCTGCAATCTGTATTTTATTTAAATTCTTTTGTGTTGGCACCCAGGTTTCGCTTCCATATAGTGAAGTTGGAATAGCCATTACCTTATACATTTTCATTATTTCATTATTTGTATCACTCTGTTTTTAAAAGTTCTTTGGATTGTCCCACATATTGCTCGGAATTTGTTTACTTTTGCTTCTATATCAGCATTGTTTCTAGAACTTATGTTACATTCTAAATATTTAGAACTCGATATCTGTTCTAAAATCTTATTTCCTAAAACAATTTTTGATCTTACATTACAATTTACTTTAAAAACCATAATTTTTGTTTTTTCTTCTATTTTAAAATTATACTTTTGTACTATATTATTTAGAATATACATTTATTTTTACATTTTATTTTCATTCCGATGAATACATATTTGGTCATCCACAAACAGCAGGGTATTAATATAAATATTTCCTTTTACTTTGATTGCTGGGTCTACTAAAAGCTTCCATTCATTTAGAATATCGTCCATATATATAAATATACTAAAAAGAGTACGTGATATTCTACACAGTTGTCTTAGGGCAGTATTGCTAGAAATTTGTTCTGTTAACCTATCCCCAGTATCAATTTTTATAGTTGTATTTGTGTATATGCCTTTTATTGCATTAATAATATGTGGTGGGTAACCCTTACTTTCTATTATTTCGCACAGTTTTTATCTATTTACTCTATCAAAAGCCTTTTCCAGGTCAATAAATGCGATATGTTTCCAAATTCTTTTCCCTTCGTTGTTCAATTATTTGACTAAGGAGAAATACGTTATCTGTACATGATGGGCCTTTGTGGAATCCACTCTGCTCTTCTCCTATAAGGCATTCTGTTATAGTTTTCAGTCTATTATATATTATTTTAGTGTATATTTTGTAACTTGTGTTCATTAAACTTGTCCCTCTATAGTGTTGACGTATTTAAACATCCGTTATAATTTCTTTATGAAAGTGCAAGTTGTTTATTAATAGATAAGTATTTGGTATGTAAGAACCGGACTGTTTCCTCCTTATTTATGTGCGATGCATTTCAAGTTTCATTATTTTGGGGCCTGAGCACTTTGCTTCACCTTTCACAATAACCCGTGCCGCGCTCGAGAAAAGGAAATATGTATGTCTGCTGTATGCTGCGCTTACTTGGAAGTACTGTCCATTGTTAAAATATTATGCAAATGAAGTAAATATTTATGTAATGTTCATTACATTGACTTGATTACCGAAACAAATATTTGTAGTTATAGCCCAAACATGCTGTATCAGCTTTGTGGTATACATTCCGGTAAACTCAACAGTAAACTTTTATAAATTATTTTCATGTTTCCTTATGTTGAACAATGCAAATGCCATTACCAAGAAGGCGCGTGGGGTAGGCTATTTCACAGAGGCGGCATTCATCCCGATATTTTCTCTAAGGTAGCTGGTAGCGTAACTTCCTCAAGTTCAAAGGTCACGAGTTGGATTTCGGTCAAGATGAGTTATCTGGATAAGGATATTCCCGGATATTTTTCTTTACCCTGAAAGATGAATGTCAGGTAAGTCTAAGCTCATGGACTCCGTTTTATTCATCTATTATGACAACATTAGAGGATGTTAACTTTTTTAAAAGAAAAAAAAGTCTATATCTACTACAAGTCAAACCAATCATCTGCCAGCGATAATAATATTTGTGAAGTACTTTTAAGGAAATTAAATATCTTATATGCTACATTCAAGTGATTTTCCCTATCCTTTACTTCTTACGCATACTGCATACACAAAAAGATAGTGACAACCTGGCCAGGGTTGCCACGTGGCCAGGTCGCACCTCAGGGACTAATAATTCAGAAGTAGGCATACTCAGGAGAGGTTGGGATTACTTTATAAAGGTTCGATTACATTATAAAATACTAAAACTACAGTTTAGACATGAAAGGTTTACTACTATAATAGGAAATACACAATTAGCCTCAAACCTTACCAGAAGCGGACCTAGATCCGTCTTGACTAAAGCTGGCACACGAGAGGGTTTTTTTCCCTTATAATTTAATTCCTCCAACGTTATCATATCGGACTGTGAATGAATTGAATGAAATGATGCTCAAATGAGTCCAAGGTCCGTGGAGCTTAGAGTTACCCGACATTCATCTTGAAGGATAAGGGAAAACTCCGGAAAAACCTTATCCAGGTAACTCACCCTGACCGAGATTCAAACTCGGGACCTCTTGAACGTGAGGCAGACATGCTACCATCTACGCTACCGAGGCGGGCAAGGGAGAGAGAGACAAAGCTTTTTACATGCTTCATCAGAGATATGAGAGGTCACATGACGTGACGTCACACGCACTGCCATAATCAAATGGTTACTTACAACACACTATTTGAATTAAACAAAAGTCACTTGTTGCTATGTATATAATACTCAGAAATGTAAACAGGTGTTCAAAAGAGTGACAAAGTATTGAACAAATCGAGCATTAGTAACGCATATCTCGTAAACTATTTATGCCATAAAAAGGTTATTTAAAATAAACTGTGTGTCTGAAAAAGATCCGCATGTTTTGTCCTGTACATATTTTGCCTGCAACTTAACATTTACCTACCAGTTTCATAAGAGTATAAGTCCTTCCTAATGAGAAGAGCTTCGAAGATTATTACCATAAAATTCAAGAAAACTTTGTCATGCAATATCTTTAGAATGAAATAGTTTAATCAAAGTATTTAAACCACTTTTAGAACAATTCGAAAACACTTTCCATTTAAAGATTAGCTTGCTGGTAGACAATAAACTTAAATATGGGTTTGGTATTCCTTCCACCTTTTTTTTTTTTTTACTTTGAGCTGTGCTATATATATATGAGAAGTAATACCTGTTTTACCTAATATTGTAACGTTCACGGTTGCGCCAATTGGTAGGTAAATTAGGCTTTCCCATTTAACGTTACTTGAGGAAGGGTAGCTCAGGAGGGAGATGTTCCTACCAAGGTCTGGGTTACCAGGCAGGGTTGGCTTAAGTTAAAATTCGACATGTAGTTCTCGCTAAATAATGTTTATTTTTCAATCTACCCAAAACCAAAACAAATGATATACGAGGACAACTGTGGCTTTTACTGGTTCCTGCTCCTTGCTTTTTGATGTTCATTCTTGAAGATTATAGAGGTGGCCGTCAGAGAATCAGGCGACGCAGATTCCGGTAGCATGTGCGAGACTACTACCGCTTGGAGTAGTCTCAAAACCCTGGGGCTTAAATGCCGAAACTCTTCCGAAGCAGCGAGTGATTCACTGCTTCGTCAGCTATGTCAGCAAGGCTTCCGACTTCCGCCTAACAGCCCAGCATGACTTGCAAACCTACGCGAACGGATGTCGCGTGTACCGATATTATTGCATCTTCCAAGTATACAATTTTTACCAATTTTGTTTTTTTCAAAAGCGTATCAAAATATTAACGTCACAATGTATACACTACTGGTCAAAAGCTTTCCATCACCTATGCAGAAAGCTAAATAAACACGTCGTAAAAATTAAAAAGGCCAACAAAATTAGTATTATCTCTCTCTGGTATTAAGGGCAATACGATATGGTTTAGATTTTAGCCTCTTCAGAGTATCCAGCCTATGCTCTCATAACCGATGCACAAACTCTTGGCATTCTGTGTTGTGTCTTTGTAGATATTGCAAACCAATACCTCTGTAAATTGTTACAGAAATCTTCAAAGTTACAAAACCTCCGTTTTCTTACTTCTCTATTCGTGCCATAAGAGTAAAATGACATTTAAATCAGGTGAGTGACTTGGCCAAATCATATTTTCCAGTTCCACACATTGCTCTTTTCTATGGACATGCCCTTGGCACAACTTAGAATCATGCTCAGAACGTTGTCCTGCTGTTGAAGAAATTCACGACCAATAAGTCTCTTGCCAGGTAGATCAGCATTTTTTATAGGTGGCGCTCCTCGGTGCGATGTCCTCCCAGGTTGGTCTTGTCCCTGCCTCCGCTTCCCTCAAGAGTGGTCACAACTCTGCGTCCACCAGCTGCTCCCTCCTCAGGCCTGCGCTATCCCAGCCATCCGCAGGCACTGCCGTGACTATTCGGACTGCTGCGGCACGCTCCTTCTCTTCCACTCTTGTGGATTGGCCGCACTCCTCTGGGCAGGGTCTTCGAGACATGGCGTCTGCGTTACCGTGGCTCTTCCCTCTACGATGTTCAGAGGTGAAGTCGTACTCCTGAAGTCTATGAACCCAACGTGCTGTCTGGCCTTCCAGGTTTCTAAAGCTCAGTAGCCAGTTTAGGGCGGAATGGTCAGTCCTCAGATTGAATGGCTGACGTATAGGTACCTATGGAAGTGCTCCAATGTCTGTACTACCGCCAGTAACTCTCGCCGGGTGACGCAGTAGTTCTTCTCTGCCTTGGCTGAAGACACGCTGGTATCGTCTCAGAAGTTGTCGAAATTTCTCGAGCTGTTCTGCGGTCAGGTGATCGGCCGCCCTCTTCAGTAAGCCTTCCAGCCGGGGCCCGAGGTGTTGCGTTGGCACCGGCTCCTGTGTCTTGTCGATTGCTGTCACGATGGCCACGGGCTTGCACGTCCCCATTTCCGTTCCGGCCTGGACGTCGTGATCGGTGTCCGCTGGGTTAAGCAGCCTCACTGGCACCTCTTGGCACGGCAACAATTTTCTTCATTCGCTGTCCTTCCAGTCGCGTCGTCACCACCACCTCCTTTCTCAAGGGGACCCACGTCTCCCTTCAAAATGACCCTACAGATTCCAAGGCGTTCTTCGGGTTGCCGGAGTATGACCTATTCTCCATTGAGCCGCAGACCTTCCTGCCGTCGTCGGCAGTCGCCTCGTGGCTCCAGTGGCATCCAGTACCTGTGTCACCTCCTCAGCCACCTCCACGGCGAACACCCCCTGACGCATGGCACTCCATCCCAAGGTCAGCTGCAGCAGGGCCTCCTTCTCCACGGTCAAGGTTTCGCCCGATGCCGTCACTAGCTGGTATGGTCGGTTAGGTTTTCTTGACGGCGAACCCCTGGCTGCGTCGGGTCTGAAGACAGTCATGGCTACCCCGGTGTCTACGACAACGCAGCACGGCTTCCCTCGTAACCAACCGTCTGCGATGAGGCTATCATTCATCCGTCGGCTGCCGGCGTGAAGTGCCACTCAAGGGGATTGTGGGGACGGCGCTGCCGTGGTGCTCGCCACGCCGGGCTTTACTGATTCCTCTGGCTGCTCTTCCTGGTGTCAGTCATCTTTGCGGTCATCGTCGCGGCCAAGTTGCTATTTGCAGCTTTCGTCTTCGTTGTTAATTCGATCTTCATTTCTTCCATCTTCTCGTTGATGTGGTCGTCCCGCTTCCTGACACCAATTGTAACTTTGTGTGTTCGCAGAATTAAAAGGCAGAGTTGCAGAAATTAAAAATCTCCTTTATTTCCGTAGCAATACACTGTCCAATTCTCACGTAACAACATCACATATACACAGTCTTCCAAAGTCGATGACAATAACAACAGTGACAGCAGATTAGCTCTCGTTGCAATAACACTTCCAGCTGTCTTTCCGCTTACTCTGTTTCACAACTAACTGACTGTTACACAACTACTTCACAACTACAACTGTCCTGTTAGCGTGTCACAATCCCTTTTATATCTCCATTCGTGAATACCAGACTGTTCCGTCAATCACTAGAGGTTTCTGGAAAACAAGCATCTAGTTACATAATTCGAATATTCTATCACCTTCTAGAAGCGTAACCTAATCTAAGCCGGCGGGGCCTTTACCTCTGTTATCCCTGCCCGCCGGTGCCCGCTTACAATAAATAGCACCGCTATCATTAACTGTTCAGCAAGGCTCATTATTACCATGAAACTATATCCGTCGACTGTCCTCTTATTGCGCCGAAACTTTAATGCCCATGCCGCGATAATACGTTCTCCATGAAGACGACGAGCAAACCTTTACGATGGCCTCCAATAACTTCAACCTGAGACTCGTCCGTCCAAATAACATCTTGGACCATTGCTGAACGCTCCAGTTTTTATGTTGTTTTTATAGGTCTATTAGCCACTATGTACCATTTTAAACCTTGTTCACGAAGACGACGTTGCACGGTTGAGACGGAGATAGAAACTGTTCTACTATTAACTTACGAATTTCAGATGCTGTTCTCTGATATTTACTCTGTACACATATGAGCTGATATTCCCTTATATGATGTTATTCTGGATTTTCCAGATCGAGAAACACTTGCATTCCCACCACTTTGTTTGAACCGCTGCAACGTAAACATCACTGTAGATTTGGTTACGCCAATTTTTCTTGCCACTGTCCTACTAAAATACCCTTCTAGTTGTAGAGCTGCAACAACAGCACCTTTTTCAGTTCCAATCTTTGATCTCATTACGAGACATGTTATGAACCTAATTAGGTATATAAAACACTTCTAGATGCACACAATGTGAACTGCTTGCTGAGGGAGAGTGCTGAAGGTATGAGGCCTATTCGAATGAGAACGTCATAGGCTAATGTAAGTCAGTGTAGTTGTGGTAACTGATCAGCACTCCTCTAAGCCGTAAACCAAACACACAACAGAAGCACAGAGTGTTTACATGTTTATACATATTTTAGTATCCCAACGGGGATATGATAGAAAATTAGAAACGAAATTCCTGCTTTATCCACAAATCAATATTTGTGATAGGTGATCGAAAGCTTTTGACCGGTGGTCATATAAAGCAAAAGGTCTCATAAACATCGAGCCACAAACGAGCTATTTTTCATTTGAAATTATACGGTCACGAGCCTGTCGACTTCACAGTTTGCACTTCAACACGACTAACACTATTCACGTAAACATCATATCCTCTATGCCTTTTTGTGTTATATTCGCTCTGCCTACTCGTACAAAACGTAATGACGGGAAACTGAAGCCATGTTTCGCACAATTATATCCTTTGTACGGCCGGTTCTGATAAATGACTCGAACCTGCGTTAATCAGCTGTGCTAATGACGTGAAACTTGTTTGATAAGGACTGAATTGATTCCTGCTTTAAGGGTGCAGCATTTATATATGCTTAATTCATACCTAATGGATGTTTAGTGTGGTATACAAACAGCAATGTCGACACAACTTCTGTTCCCCGAAAGAGAATAATGGACAGGGTATCCAAGCAATACATCTAGTGGCAGCAATTAACCACTGTCCCATAACCACACTTTGAACATCTAGAAAGTTAAATTGATTAGTCACTTTACTGCACTTTCTTTGAGTCTGATATCATGTGCGCTCAATGTCTCCAACATGAGCCGTTAACAGATTATTTAGCATACTATTTTACTGGTCGACAAACTAGAATGTGATTGTCAGTAATCACATGGAATAACGTTCTAAATAAATGGGAGGGGTTGCGTACGTCATAACGGTTGCCATAGTAACGATTAAAATGACCAAAATGACAACGTTAGACGCTAAACCTTGGTTGCCGATATTCTAACACGTGCTTAGCATGACGCGGGCGAGCGAGTTACATAAACACTGCAGTAATCATAACACCTTGCTGCTTACTTCTCTTGCTGACAACGGTGCATAAACAGAATGCTCTCACGTATGCAACAGTTAGAGATCATGTACTGGCAAGTTACTTTGCATTTTATATGTGGCAATTTGCCTTGGTTTACGTGTGTCTGAGTCCGTGTATCTGAGCGTATGTTGTGATCATTTACAATTGTGTTTCATGAAAGTTTAATTATGTCAAAATATAGTAACAAGCGAAAACCTGAACGTGCTCGAGAACCAAATATAACTGTATTTGGTAAAGGTATTCCAATTAAAGGACAGGCACGGGAAATAATATGCTCTGTGAGAGAATACTTCGATGAGGATAAATTGGAAGGGGAGTGTAGTATTCCATTATCTAAGGTGCTTGATAGGACTTCACGTGCGTAGGTATCAGTAAGGGCATTAAGGTTAAGATTGGGAAAGAAAAGTATTTTAAAGAAGAAAATTAGACGTTGGGGTATAAATTAGAAACTCCTGGGAGAAATTATGTAAGCGGCATTTTCCCACTCCAATAAGCATCAGAATTTCACAGGGATGCCTTTTTTGCTACAATGATTTTTACATTGATGTGTTCTTGCATGTTCTAGCGTTTGCATGTAGATCCACGACTGTACTATTGTCTCTGTGTATAGTATTATAAATAATTAATAATAATAATAATAATAATAATAATAATAATAATAATAATAATAATAATAATAATAATAATAATAATAATAATAATAATAATAATAATAATAATAATAATAATAATAATAATAATAATAATAATAATAATAATAATAATAATAATAATAATAATAATAATAATAATAATAATAATAATAATAATAATAATAATAATAATAATAATAATAATAATAATAATAATAATAATAATAATAATAATAATAATAATAATAATAATAATAATAATAATAATAATAATAATAATAATAATAATAATAATAATAATAATAATAATAATAATAATAATAATAATAATAATAATAATAATAATAATAATAATAATAATAATAATAATAATAATAATAATAATCATAATCATAATAATAATTATAATAATCATAATAATCACAATAATAATTATCATAATAATCATAATAATAATTATCATAATAATTATCATAATAATTATCATAATTATAACAATAATTATAATAATTATCATAATAATAATTATAATTATAATAATTATCATAATAATAATTATAATTATAATAATTATAATTATTATAATTATCATCATCATCATTATAATAATAATCATGAGGAGGAGGAGGAGGAGGAGGAGGAGGAGGAGGAGGAGGAAGAGGAGGAGGAGGAGCAGGAGGAGGAGGAGGAGCAGGAGGAGGAGGAGGAGGAGGAGGAGGAGGAGGAGGAGGAGGAGGAGGAGGAGGAGGAGGAGGAGGAGGAGGAGGAGGAGGAGGAGGAGGAGGAGGAGGAGGAGGAGGAGGAGGAGGAGGAGGAGGAGGAGGAGGAGGAGGAGGAGGAGGAGGAGGAGGAGGAGGAGGAGGAGGAGGAGGAGGAGGAGGAGGAGGAGGAGGAGGAGGAGGAGGAGGAGGAGGAGGAGGAGGAGGAGGAGGAGGAGGAGGAGGAGGAGGAGGAGGAGGAGGAGGAGGAGGAGGAGGAGGAGGAGGAGGAGGAGGAGGAGGAGGAGGAGGAGGAGGAGGAGGAGGAGGAGGAGGAGGAGGAGGAGGAGGAGGAGGAGGAGGAGGAGGAGGAGGAGGACCATTTCAGTCGGAAGTGAATCACCTTCGCACGCGTAGTGCTATCGCGTTCTCCACGTAGCAGCAATAAGCGGCAACATCACGTCTCTCTCCGTACGAAATGTCAATCACTTCCTAGATTGGCGATCAGTATAATATAAAAGCTATCATTATACGTGTTAACCACGTAAAATATTTTGCTGAACAAGGTAACCAGTAACATAATACAGACTGATTATTGTTCAAGGTGTGGAAACACCATCCAATTGCTTGTTTTACAGGTCGATAATTGTTAGTGTAATAATTAGGAATGGTACCATGACAGATTTACTCAAAACTCTATACCCGATACTGATACAGGATATTTTACACGATACCCAATACCTCGATACCCCACCCGTCATTTTTAATTCTAGTTCAATACAAAATAGAATGTTAGGAGAACTCTGTAATGACAATGAAAACAATTAGGTGCACATATATAAGGAGATAAAGTTTAAAACGGTCGGTGTAGTTATTATTAAGGCGAGGCTACACTGAGAATTCCAGCTTCTATAATAATAAACCTGTCATTATGAAAATTTAGCCACATAACTAAAGTATCATTTTAAATTTCCATGCAAATTTTCATTTTGCTACACCAAATAGTTCATTAATTCCTTTTGTGAACATATTGTAAAAACTGAAAACGTTCTACGCCTCAAAAAATTTGAGCTTTTAGGTTGAATTTTTGTTTTTGGCTACTACAGAGCAATTTTAACAGACCCACAATTTTACTTTTGGAATATTCTTCTAGCATTTGTTTAGTAAAATATTTTCCATATGTTAGCTCCCAACATTTTGAAAATATCAACATTTTTTGTTCCTTAACACCATGTAATTTTCAAAACATGAGAATTAACAAAAAGGGGGGAAAACTTCGACTCGTGAGGCATTTTGTATACTGAAAAGTGTTAGAAAAAAAGTTTCTCGGAAAATTAACCTTAAAGTAATGATTGTTACTTTTAACGATTCCTAAAGGTCTCTTTATATTGTCACGTGTTGGCCTAAAATGGTGCAAATGATAAAAATAGCATGCCATCTGTTACTACAAACCCTAAGCAACCAAGAGTTTCAACTTTTTCGGCGAATTTTCAGTGTAGCCTTGTGTTACACTATACATTAGACATTTAAGTGCAAAATGAGTTTTTGAAACAGTCAACCTTTGTGAGATTTTGTACAAAAATAGTAGCATTCTCACTCTTTCGGGATCAAGTCAACTTTTTTCTCTGTCACATATGACTCCTGCTGTAGTAAATAGCCTTCCAGAGGAAACTGTTTCAGTTAGAATACACAAATATTTAGAATCTATTTTTTCAAATTCTGGAAACTTTGAATTGTTTTTCCAGTAATCCAGTGCACTAGAGAGGTTACAAACAGTTGAGATACGCAGTGATTTCCTCTTGGATACTGTGAACTGGCAGTAAATTTGACACATGCATAATGTAACTGCATCGGTACCACGTTGCTAGTAATTTCTCGGTCTTTAACATACGTAACACCTAAAATAAAATGAAGTGTGTGAACTGATCAAGTTTAAGAGTACGTGGAATGGCAGAACAGGAAGTTAAAGTTCGTCCAGTGCTTTTGCATGTTGTAACTGTCAGCAATAGACTGAGCACTTTCGAGGAAAGGGTACCATACACTTGTCGCCTTCTATTGGTTAGGATTTTCTCTGATTAGGTACATGTTCTTTAAAATGGCATACTTGCAGCAATAATATCTTGTGATTTTTAAATGAGAATTGCAGAATGGCTAACGAAGTTTCGTAAAAGAGATCGAATTTCTTTTAAGTATCGCTCGATGTGGATGCCATACAAGCACTGTAGCATCGAGGTATCCCTAGTATCAAATATCTATCCCTAATAATAATTACAGCTCCTACAAATACAAAAGCATGAAAATTTTGCTATTTCAGATAAATTATATACATATTCACACACTTACAAAATGTAAACGGCTCCAGTTTGGAAGAGAAAAGAACATAAATATGAAATTTTTTGAAGCAGCTAATGTGACAAAGAGACTGCTGATATAATTGTATTATTATCATTACTATTATTATTGCTATTGTTATTATTGTTATTGTTGTTGCCCTTGTTGCTCTTGTTGATTTTGATGTTTTTACGTTTCTTTAGGTATAGAGTGAATCGGGGAAAGATGCCTAAGTTTATAGTTCCAACGGCTGAAAACAGATCGCGACTCCAACCTGTACGGCACTCGTTAGTGGCAATGTGACGTGAAGGTACGTGTTTCAATGTATTAGAAGTTTCTTCACTTTTAAACCAAGAAATACAGGTAAGGTCTAAAAATAGAAGCCTGATTAATGGTGCTCAGTTATTTTAAAGTATGTGCAAGAGCATGAATAAAGTAGCAGAGCGAAATTTCGCGCATGCTAAGCATAGTAGGTAAGTTGTGGTATAGTTTACCATCCTCTGTTGCTATACAGCAACCATATTTTGCCAGCCATCAGAAGTGGTATCTGAAGTGGTATCTCAGCCTGATCCTTGAGAGAGATGCCACTGTTTCTTCGGGGTGACATGTCTACTTCTATTCTCCACTTATACGGACTTTATTTTCGTAGCACATGCTTCAAGTGTATGTTAAAACTTCAAATAGATGTCAGTGGCCTAAAGAATGTCTACAGATGGCTCTGGAACGTGTGAGCACTGGTGGAGTGAATTATTTTAATGCTTCCCAAGAATATAGCATTCCATATAGATCTCTAAAACGACGTTTGATGAAGAACGATGAAAGAATGTGTATCAAATTTCCGATATGGTTGCTACTGATCATGCAGAAAGGATTCAAGAAAGTGAACCGAACAGGAGAGAATGTGCTGAAGCTGTTCTCTTAGAAAATGAAGAGGGACCTGAACTGCAGATTATTCAGAATAAACCACAACATCATTTGAAGAATTTACTTCTGTCTATATTGGATCCACTGAAATCTAATGGCAAGAAGAAAAATGCTAAAGTTCTCACAGAACAAAATCGCATAGAAGAGGTCGAAATTAGATCAGAGTGAATTAAACAAGGGGAAATCTGCAGCAAAATGAGTCAAAGATTAGAGGACCAAATAGGTCAGAAAATGGCAGGATTATTGTGTTGAGTGTGCTGTCAGTTACTGCGATAAAACTGGACCACAGGTTGATTGGATTAAATGTGTCGTTTGCAGTAGATAGTTGCATGAAACCTGTACAGAAGAAGAAAACTTGTGCAAAAACTGTGCAGAAAAACTTTGATTTCATTTGCAGGTAATTATGTCATTTGTTTATTCTTACATCCATTATTACCTTTCCTTAGTATTTTATTCTTTATAATACTAATAAATATGCTTTCTAAAATATGTATTTGTTTCACAAAGCACATAAATTGTATTCCATTTTTCTTTCGATATAATTGCCATCTCACCCCGATGTTCGGGGTGAGATGCCTAAACGACAATTTTGATTAAATAAATCAAAACACACTTAGTTAACAATAATAACGTAACACAAACTTGCACATATGTAGAGAAGGCTCCTCAGTTAATGCCAGTTTACTGCTGAACCCAAACTCTCAAACTCAACTTTTGATCCCTAAAACCTTAAGCATGGCATCTCCCCCCGTCCCACACTATCCAATCGTTAAGTTTCGAGAGAATTGAAATAACTTTATACTATCTTAAGAAGTAGAGAGAGACCGTGAATGGGTTCGATTTTAATTTAACTAATTGGTATTTCTATTCTATTAGTCTCCGATGTGCGGCTTCTCTCTATTTGCTTCTTTCTGTATGTACTTATTTGGTCTCGGGCCAGCTTGGCGTAACTCGTATGATTCTTCTTATTCCGATTACTCTATTTTGTTTCAGTTTGTTGTGTTCTTTGTACAGCTTAGTAAGTCTATTATTTAAACTGCCAAAGGGCTTTCTGACTGGCTCTTGTTCTCAGTTCGTGCATTGACATTTTTCGTTAAGTAAATATTTGTTCACTAAATTCTTGGTACTTTGGGCAGAATCACTGTATTTCTAACTACGTACTATTGAGTTTGTTCAGGCCCTTGGTCATGTAATTGTTATATGTAATGTGTGAAGCCCCACAATCGTTAGGTGATATTTAATTGTTTTTAACTTCGATGTTTCTTGTTAAGCTTTGTCCAGTTTGTTTACCTTTCCTTATCACAATTTTACATACATTGTTAATGTGTTCGCAGTTTATTCAAATGCTTGACTTTGTTATACTCTGTGTAAATTGTGTGTTCAAATATGTTTATTAAATATGAAGGCCCTTTTCCCGGAATCACAAGAGTTATTCAACAGTGATTTTGTCCGTTTCAGTGACCAAGCAAATTGTGAGGTGAATAGCTGAAGTGATGGAGCTAAATGGGGCAAATAACGTTAATTAACTCTAATCTTGCCTCGGTAGTAATTGTAGCATTTGTGTACATTCATGCATAATGATTTCTCAAAATGTCAGAATATATCTAGCATGCTCAATCACGATATGATGTTCTGTGGCAAAAGTTGACTAAACCCACTATACTCAAATTTAGTTTTGGAACAGATGTATCTATCTTCTGCGCATCCTAGGTGCACTTACTTTTTAGTTTACCCGCCTTTATTTAAATAGCTTGAGTAAGGGATAGAGAGAACGAATGCAATATTTTTTATTATAGTTTCAATTTTGAAACACTTTTTTCAACTGCTAAGTCGCTATTGATTTTTCTTCTTCTTCCATGCTTGAGCAAATAGATGGTCATTTCAGAGCTATCCACAAAGTAATTACACAAATGTCTATCTTGATTCAAATAAATCAGCTGATATGTTTTTAGATTAGTTTGTAAAATGGTTGTTAGAAAATGTCGTGTGATTGTAACATTCAGATTTTGTTCCTGTCACCTGCAACAATTGCAAATATTTTAATTTGGATTTTAAAAAGGCCAAATTAATAATCTTGTACCCTGAAGTAAACCATTATCAAATTCAACTATCACTCATCAGGTATCCAGGAGACAGCTTTCCTTGTCAAAAGCCTCTAAATCATTAACTATGTATAGTTTCTCTTAAGTAGCTGGTTCTGTACTTAATTGAAAGTAAGAAGTAAAACCATAAATTAATTACATACCATTTGTACCAAGAGATTCTTAACATTTAAGCATAGTCATATGTAAAATGTGTAGCCCGTCTCGGTAGCGTGATGGTAGCATGTCTGCTTCACGTTCAAGAGGTCCCCAGTTCGAATCTCGGTCAGGGTGAGCTACCTGGTTAAGGATTTTTCCAGGGTTTTCCCTTATCCTGAAAGACGAATGTCGGGTAACTCTAAGCTTTATGGACTCTGGGCTAATTTGAGCATCATTTCACCCATTTCATTCATCGTCCGATATGACTTAATGTTGGAGGACGCAAATTTAAAAAAAATAACCTAATGCTACAATTATACCGTTTATTAGTGAGAAGCTGTTTTCAAAAGGGCTTAATTAAGACTGAAAAACCAGTGGATGACAAACCCCAGAATGTACCCGTAAGCTGCTTTATTGAAACTTACTTAACAATAGCAGCACAAAACAGCAAAAATACTAAGTACCAATTGCGCTTAAGTGGTGTGATGATGATCATGATGATGATGGTGTTGTTTAAGGACGCACAACTAGTAGGCCATTAGCGCCCTGCACAAACTAATGAGTTTAAAAAGCCAAGTAAAAGGCTAAAACACTAAAAAAAAGCAATAAATCAAATCAAACCAAGATAAAACATCCGCCCAATGGTGTAGAAAAGACTAAAATAGAAACTAAAATCATAAAAACCAGAAAAAAGATTAAAATGGTTATAGAACCCAAATTGTTGCGGCCTAAACTATAAAATGTATAGATAAAACGAACGCTAAAAACCTGCTCGCCGCAGCCTCGTCATCCGCGAGGATCTCCGCCAAGCTGTCCGGCAGCTGGAGAGAGCTGCGACGACGTGCTATCCTAAAACAATCTAAAAATACATGGCGCACCGACAGTTCAGCACCGCAGAGCGGGCAAACTGAAACCGGTGTCCGGTTCAATAAAAATCTGTGATTAAAATAACAGTGCCCAATGCGCAACCGAACCAGGGTTATTTCCTCTCGTCGGGATAAACGACAGGAGGTCGCCCAAGGAATCGGAAGGTCCTTCACCGATCTCAGCTTGTTGCCACGCAGTGCAGATCACTCATCGCGCCAGCACGAGAGCGCCGCCCTACGCACAACAAGCCGAAAGTCTTCCACGGTAACCAAAGGGAGGGTAATACTAGGTGTTATGGCTGCCACCTTAGCCGCCGAATCCGCCACTTCGTTCCCTTCCAGGCCAACGTGACCAGGAACCCATGCGCACACCACGCTGACGCCATGCTGACCTAATCATTAAAGCCACAATTTTAGCACCACATTCGTGTGTCGGAGTCTCAATTACGTCGCATGGAAAGGGATAAATGAGCTAATTCGTCGTTGTGTACCTATACAGCGAAGAACACACTACCCTGACTAGTTCCTTGATTGTAGGTAGCAGGTTCTTATGATGTACTCCCCCGAAAGAGGGCCCAGCACTGATCTAGATGAATCATCCACATGTACACGGTAAGCGTGCTAAAGTTGTGACTTTTCTGATCACAATTGATGCAGATAACTTGCAATATAAGAAATATGGACCAGAAATAATTAGCTTATGACTGACTTCCTTTTCAATTATTCCCTATTGTTACTTCTTCTATATACACAATTATTCTTAGTGGTTTTGGGATTATATAATATAAAGTTATCACCAGTTTCTTAAACCTCTATGGAGGAGGCATTGCCTCGAAGGTATCATTAAGTAAAATCAATACATGTAATAACTACTTTCAAGATCCGGAAACAAATATTATCGTATAAATGTCTTCTGTGGGAGCAACACTATGCAATCAGTATTACTGTCTAATATTCAATAACAATGATTACCTAGTAACCAATAGTTGCATGATTGCTCGATTAAAACAGTTTTGAAATACAGTACGGTCATTGTTAAGTGCTGCCGTGGATCACTCGTGTGTGTGAAAAATATTCGAGGATCCATTCCAAGATTATTAAAGTATATGTTTGCCACTAAAATGTCTCAACCATGCTGTGTTTTAAACAAAGTCGTTAATAATTTTTTAAGAAAATCAGAAGTACCCCCTCGGTGGCGTAGATGGTAGTATGTCTGCCTCACGTTCAAGAGGTCCCGAGTTCGAATCTTGGTCAAGGTTAGCTACCTGAATAAGGTTCTTCCGGGGTTTCCCTGATCACAAAAGACGAATGTCAAGTAACTCTAAGCTCTCTGGATCCTGGGCCCATTTGAGCATCATTTCACCCATTCCATTCATCGTCCGATATGACTTAGAAAGTTAAAGGACGTAAATTACAACAAAAAATAAATAAATAAAAAAATAATAAGAAGAAGAAGTTGAAAACAGTTTTCCATACGAAAACTCGTTGGGTTTCTGGGATTTTCATGAAAGTCATAGGTATACTTGGAAGAAGCTAAACTAAAATATCAAGTTTGATAGTTAATCTAGCTCTCGTTTTGAATCACGCTATCCAAAATCCTAACTACATGGCATTTATTTTTTCTAAAATTGCTTTTTATTCAGGGAGCGTCTAAACGTGAATTTCCGGTAAAATCTTGATATCCATTTTTTGGGTGGAATATATTATTTTCTCTGCTTTTCTTCTTCTACTTCTGTTTACGTCGGGCGTGTCGGCTGTTCTATGACTGAAGCAAACGCTCTTTCTATCTTTTTCTCGGTCGTCCTCGAATTCTTCCTCCTTCCGGATCACTATCTCTCATTATTTTTACCACATATTTGTCTGACATCCTGGATACATGTGCATTTTCCTCCCCCTTTCTTCTTTTCAGCCATTCAGCCACAGGTTGGTTCATGCACAAGTCCCTAATTTCTTCTTTCTTACTTAGTTATACAGTGTCTTTCTAGCTATTTTCCTTACCACCTTCATTTCAGTTGTTTCCAAAATTCATCGTGTCTTGTGATCTGTGCTTTTGTTTCCAAGTCATACGTCAACTCTGGTCGAATTACTTAATGCTTTGTAAATTTTTACTTCTGTTACTCTTCTTATATATTCATTTCTTAATACTAATTTATTAACACATCCGGATACTTTTTGTTGGTTTTACGACTTGATGGTAATTTCTCGGACCAAATTTCCCTCACAGATAATATTAACACCCAAATAATTGAAATGCATAACCTCTTTTGCCATTTTATTTTCAAGTTCTAATTTGCATCTCAGTGGTTCTTTACTATAACACTTTTGTTTTGTTTATGGAGATTTTCATATTAAGCTTCCGACACTTATGATGGAACTCGTATAGAAAGTCTTTGCAGATTATCCTCCCTTTCTGCCACAAGTACGACATCTTCATAACATACCATGCTAATGTTTTTATCTCCCATACTGTATCCCAATTTCTCTACTTGCTGTAATTATTGTAACAACGTAGTAGAGATAGCAATAAGAGAGGAAAACACTAACCAAGTCTGTTTTACCTATCCATTATAATTATAGTTACAAAGCAAATTGTAACTGTAAACTTTTTCACAACACAGTGTTTATGTACTCCTTCTTCTTCACTCCAAGGGCTAGGCAATGCTGCCTGTTCCGGCTTAAAACATGTCTGACCATCGTTTTCGTGGTCTTTCCGGATGCCTCTTTCCTCTAGGTTTATAGTTTATAACTCTTATTGGAATCCTATCTCTCGGTATTCTCTCAATATGCTCTCTCCATTCATTTCTATAATTTATTATTTTTTTCTTCTAAAGAACTTATTTCTATATCTTCTCTTATTTTTTCATTTGGAATTTTATCTAAAAGAGTACATCCCTTTACTGCTCTTAAAAATCTCATTTTGGCAGCCTGTATCTTGTTTTTGTCTGCTTTTGCTAATGTCCATGTTTCAGAACCAAAAAGAAAAGCAGGCACAGCCATTACTTTATAAATTTCATCCGTGTTTCTTTTCTGGCTTTAGCTTTTAGTCTTCTATTTATTATGCCACATATTTTTTGAAACATTGGTAATTTATTTTTAAAATCATTTTCATATTTATAACTGACATATGTTCCCAAATATTTAAAACCCGTAACTTGCTCTAAGATAATATCATCAATTACTATTTTGGTTCTAACAGTGTCTTTACCTCGAAACGCCATTTTTTTGTTTTATTTGTGGAAATTTTGAAATTATAATTCTGGAATAACTTCTGTAAAATATATATTGCTCTTTGCAGCTCGTCTTCAGTTTTACTTATAATTATTTAGTCATCCGCAAATAGCATCGTCTTAAAAATAAAATTTGGTGCAAGATGAATGCCTCCGTTAATTTTAAACATTCACTCTCTAATCAGATCTTCTATATAAATTATGAATAAGATAGGAGACAAACTGCAACCCTGTCTTACACCTCGATTTGTATGTAACCATTTACTATACTTTCCATTTCCAATATATATATACTGATTGTTGATATATATATATATATATTTCAGAACTTTAATGACATGATTTGGGTAGCCTCTTCTAGTCGTGATTTCCCACAATTTTTCCTACTTGCACGATAAAACGCTTTTTCATAGTCAATGAAAGCTATATGTGTTTCCAGATTAAATTCTCTTCTTTTTTCTTTATCTGCTTAACTGTAAAGGTAGCTTCTGTACAGGGTCGTCCTTTTCTAAAACTATTTTGTTCTTCTAAAAGTAGAACATCTGTAATGATTTGTAACCTTTTACTTAAGATTCTTGTATAAAATTTATATCCTGTGTTTAAAATACTTTTTCCCTTATGTACTCTTCAATTAAATATATCAACACATTTTATATATACAGTTCTGCTTTCAATAACTGTAATCTTCAATTTCCAGCAAAACGACGATAGTGATCTAGGGCTCCATATGAGATAGGTGCCCTTTGGAATAGCTGCCATGTTCTCTCAATACACATTCTATTTCCAGTTTGATAAAAACGTAATAAATCCTGTCAGCGTTACCACAATTCAGTTGCATCCCGGAAACGGTTTGTACGTTTGTGGTTTTAACTAAATGTGATGTTTTAGGCTTTGTGGCTGACCACTTATTCACATAAATCAGTTTTTGTTTCAATTGAGCACTGAATAACTGAACACAACCTTTTTACATTAAATGTTTGCGTTAACTACATTTTAACGTAGATATTTATTCCATTGACGAAATGTTCCTTTACCAGAAAAAAATGTATTATGATCAGTGATAATATGGAAAAAATATTAATTCAATACAAATATTTGATATTTCCATACAAATATTTAATATAATTTCATAGTAAATATGCATTTTTTATAATGGTGGACGTGTTCGTGTGGAATATCTGCGTGACGTGTGCGTATGTGTAACAGAAAGAGAAAGAGAGAGTTACTGTTCAAAACAGCAACAGAAATTCCAAAAATGGATATACACCAAACTTAATACCTAACTTCACTGTATTCCAAAGTTACAATGCAAAGCTTTTCAAAGACTCCCTTCACCCCTCCTGCATAGCAAGAAAAATTTTCCGAAATATTTTAGTTCCTCAAAAATTTGTCTAACGTAGTTCTTATTAAATTGCCATGCATTAATATTTTCATAACAAATAAAATTTTTATCTTGGTTGTTCTGGGAAATTCCTCAGAGTTTCTCTTCATCCTGGATAAGTTTTGCAAAAATGCTAAACCGTAACAGAGATAACATTAGTCGACATAAAAATATAGACTACAATTTATTACACATACAGTTTTTGAAGTGAGCAATTTCCGAGATATTTCATGTTACTTGTTCTAATGTTTCAACACTTAGGCTTTCACTTATCTCAAAAGAAAGTCGTTACTAGTTGATGTTCTTTTTAAACAATTGAAAATCATTACATAGCGGGCAGCTTTTAAAATATTTGATTATCACTTAAGCCTTCTGTTTTCCCCTATTCCAACTATAACTACAAGAAAATGTATAGTAAAGGATTGATACAAATGTTTATCCAGTTAATATGTTGTATCAGAAACATGTTTTTATAAGAATAAGTAGAGGAAATAATGTGAATGTAAAACATAACAAACCTATTTTTAAACTTTTCCACTCTTCAAACATTCCAATAACATATCGCAAACTATTATTTTAAACTGTGAAGTTATTGATACCTCAGAAGTTAGAGGACATACGAGGGGATATAGTGAAGTTTTAGTTATCACACTTTTAAAAATGTGATAGAGTTAATGTTGATACGTGCTTGTTAAATCTTCTCTAATTAGTCACCATGCAACTTTATACATTTCTCCGGCGTTTCTTTACCTTCCGAATACTTTGATTGTAGAACTCGGCAGTGTTGGACATAAACAACTCTTCCACTTCATTAATGACGTCATTTATGTTGTCAAATCGGTGACTGCGCTATGGATTCTTCATTTCTGAGAACAAAAAGAGGTTACTTGGTGCGAGATCGGGATAACAAGGCGGATGCTGCAAGATCTCACAGCCATATTCCCTTGTTTTGTCAACTGCAACTTAAGATGGATAAGCTGGAGCAATGCCAGCCAGAAGACGAATGCCTTTGGAGAACATATCACATTCAACATATCACTCTTTCTTAAGAGTTGCTCGTAACTTTTCCGTAAGATTACTGTAGTATCTGCCAGTAATAGTTTGACCGTTGTAAAAATAATCTGTAAGATGACTTCACGACTGTCCCAGAAAACTGAAAGCATGACCTGCCCAAATGATTTTTGCACCTTTGCATTTTGGAAGGGTGGAATCGGCATGCTCCCATTCCATGCTCATGTTTGTTTACTTTGTATCATACTGATAGATCCAAATTTCATTCATGGTTACCGGACGATCAAAAAATCATCTTCATCCTATTCAAACAGCGACAATATCTGTCTTGAAAAGACACGCCGTGTTTGCTGTTGGAAAAGAGTAGGAAAAGTGGAACCCATCGTGCACACACCTTAGTTGACTCCGTACAGTTCGTCATGAATAATTTTCCAGACACTACCGTAACTAAGATGTGTCTCATTCATGATTATTTGGATAGTTGCTTGTCTGTCTTCCAGCATTAAACACTCCACTTTCTTCACTGTGGGAGCACCATCTGTCGAGGACAATCTACCAGCTCTTGGCTCATCTGTCAGGGACATGTGACCAGTTTGCAAATTCCTTTCCACCTCACTATAATATCATAAGATGGGCAATCATTGCCATAAACAGCCGTCATCTCATCATAGATTTCCAGGGAAGTTTACCCCTTCAAATGCAGAAACTGTATCACACTAGGACTTCAATTTTCTGCTTCTTACATCTTAGTTCTTTCTGGCACTCACTATTACAAAGGAAAAGGACACAATTGACTGAAAATTTCAACATACACCTCGAGAGATCAATGATTACATTGAAAAAAGTTCCTCACTCTACAGTTAAAACTACCGGGTGATAATTAAAACTTTGCGATAACCTCATAGTACTTCAAAGTTTAGATTTCATATACTGACATTCAAAAACAGTTTAATTCTGTATCCTCAGATAGCCAATATCTAGCTTCAAATATCGTTTGTCTATATTAAATTCACCAGGTAAACTAATGATGTTCTATGCTCAACTAGGATACACCCTTAAGATATGGGTAAAGGAATCATCAAATAACGGAAATACTGGACATGGCATCAAGAGTGTTGTACCGAGTGATACGTTATGTATTATGTTTAATCCCATTTAAACATTCTGCACACTAACTTCAAAATATATTCTATGGATACATTTTGGAAAAGTAAATATATTGTTTTAAAGAAAATTATGTACAATTTAGGTTGTATAAGTGCTTAACATGTCTAGAACTGCTTATAGCGAGGAAAATATTATTGTGAATACTAAACTTCCTCCAGTTAGCAGATATTGAGCGAGTGTTTTGGCTCCTTAAACAGGGAAATCTTTACAAAGCACTGCCTATCCTGATCATCTAAACACATTTTTTCGTATTCTTAAGCCTTTAAATACTAAACTTTCAGTAAAGGTAGTTTTAAAAATTAAATTTTCCCTTTTTATACCTAATTAAACATCATTAATGTGTCAAGCACATCTACAATAACATCCAAAGTAATTAAAGATCATCAAAATGTAACGTGATCATTGAATAAAACAACTGAAATCTTTGTTAGGCCAATGTGAACCTGTATACCCAAGCTAATTGAAGAAATCCTACCGATTATACGTAAGGGAGCAGTCAATGAATAAAACGAGAATTTAAACAAGCTGAGGTATAGTCTCTGTAGAGAGAGCCGAGGCACTGTTCAACGTCAAACGTGATAGGAAACCGCTCTGAGTATTTAGTTAACAGAAAGGAGATTAAAATGCGCACCGCTGCATTCTTATGCCTCATTAACGATTTTTTACCCAACCGCAATTCCTCACATTTTTTCAACAAAATAGGTTTCCTTCAGGCTAGCTCCGTGCAGCAAAAATTAAAAATTATTCGTCACCTCTGCGAGAGAAATCTTGCATAACTGGAAAGCATTAGTAAATTACTGTCATAGTAACACACGGAGCTTTTAATTTATCACCGCACTCCAGACAATATATTTTCAAAAAACATTTCCTACAGGGGAGCCTAAAATAATCTACTCCTCGAAGCTTATCGAAGCTCAAAAGGGAAGCAAAATGCTTTGTAGCGACCACATCTTTCATAGGCTGGAGTATAATTCGTGAATACTTTGCTTCCATCCAGAAGGAATCGATTTATATCTAACTTTAGGCAAATACATTGGAAGGTCTTTCTCATGTGGTGGAGTTGGTTCCGCTTTAATGCTGTACATACATTAGTTGGGATGTTAGTCTAATTATAAAATGGACTCTACTGAGGGGGGATATCTCCAAATCCCATTTTAGTTACTTCTGTATATATACTGAAAGTACAGTTAATAGTCATAAGTTGCTCTAAACTAGCCATTTCAAAATGATAAGTGATAGGTGTGTGATAAACAGTACAACAGCTATAGGTTCGGTGCCATAGGCCCTAAAACAATTCAAAATGGGGCTAATATGAACAATGATAAGCTTAGGCACAGTCAGTAACTCATTTAGTACTTAGAAACTAATTTTGATGTAGCAGAACAGTATACAAATATCAAATATCACAGAGTCGGTTTCCATATATATATATATATTAAATATACTAAATTCCTTTATTCTCTTAATGAAGCTTAAATTCAAACATTATTACTTCAAATTTGCACTCTTTAGTCACTGAATATTTATGCACACCCTATTAAAAGTTTTAAGTAATTTCTGCCCTACAATATATTTTACACTCTCTCCTTGCTTTCTAATAATTATTGTATCTCTTATGTATTACACTTGTACAGATATTCCTGTGTTTGCAATGAAGTCTAATCCTCTTAGGTCAGTTCTATGCTTTTGCCCATGTGGAAAGTGGGAAACAATAAAGTCATCATATTTGTCTTTATGTTGTCTTTACGTTGTGGCTACGTTGGCTTACTTGACACCCTGGTCTTCTGCTCTGCCAGGTAGCTCTTAACCTCCGTACTTCCTCGTTACTTAATTAGTCCCATTCTTCCACCTCATATTACTTTCTTATATTCTTTACATTTCTGGCCCATTTTTATTTTACTTTCTGCAAGAACTTGCCAATACTTCTTACCTTCTTTTCCTCCCTCCCCGTTAACATTTTTATAGATACTATCCTCTTCTCTACTTTCTCCCATTTTTACTCCGAAAACTTTTTTTCTCCACATTGCAACCTCCTCGCATTTTGTTGCATAATATAAAGTCAACATATTAGTAAACAAAGTCATGATGAATAAAATGACTGGTTTTCCAAAACCACTAGCTTTTATAGTTGACCATTTACCTTATGTTTCACTATGCTCAGTGGTGGTCACTATTTTATTATTACACGAAGTAATACAATTGCTGAAGTAAATACAGGAATAGCATTAAACCCTTCCTCAGGCACGTTGTCGATAGTAACACATGCTCAAAGCGCGAAATATTAATTACATTACTAAGTTTAGCGTCGTATTTGTACATGCCATTAATAAATAACTAATTACAAAATAATGGAACTGTGATAGCAGACACCTTGATAAAAGTTCTCTTGATAAAAAGTGACGTATTAGGCCCTACGAAAGGCACATTCTTGAAAATAGACAACTACAGGCATTATCAAAGTAGTATATTTTACACCAGTAAGAATGAAACCTATTTCGTCCATGTATACAAAGTCAAACAAAGGAATAACTGGTTATAAACAATCAGAAACATGGATATCTTCAAAGAAGGATATGGCTTTTTTGATATTTGGCTGGTTTCATTGTTTTAAAAAAGGACTTCACCCCCCCCCCCCTTACCATCAATTCACGTTAATTTATGTGTATGATGAAGCTGTATATAGCCCGTCCCGGTATCGTGGTGGTAGAGTGTCTGCCTCACGTTCAAGAGGACCCGAGTTCGAATCTCGGTCAGGGTGAGTTACCTGGATAAGGTTTTTTCCGGAGTTTTCCCTTATCCTGAAGACGAATGTCAGGTAACTCTAAGCTATATGGACCCTGGGCTCATTTGAGCATCATTTCGCCCATTCCATTCATCGTCCGATATGACTTAACGTTGGAGGACGTAAAATTACAACAAAAAAGCTGTATCTACATAAAGTTCGGTAGTATTCTAAGATGGCCTGATTTTTTATTATCAAGATGTTAAAGAGACCTCTAAAGAGGCTATTTTACTTCCAATATAGAATGGAACTCTGATAAATAAAAGCTCAATTTCACACAAGTATATATTGTGCATAGAGTGAGCAGTGGCGATGCGCAAGGTTATCAGGAGGTTAAGGTCGGGTAGTCGGTACCATAAACAGACAAGGCGCGCGCTCGAACATCGTAAACACTGTAAGTGCTATGTTAAAGAACAAGAAAACTTCTAGATTTTTACTGTGGTTGAAATAAATTACTGAAACCATTTAAATGTTTAAAAGGTGAAGTGTATAAAATATAGAACTGTGATAAATATAAGTAATCTAATTGAATATAATAACCCTTTAGGGCTTAAAAGAAGCAATGATAAAACCTATTTTCATGTTTATTGTATACAAATAGTATACAAAACATTAATAAATGAAAATTCAGAAAAATCAGCTGTTTGAATTTGTATGAAGATAATCTATAAAATCAAAGAAAATATTTAAAAATTTAAAATATAAAGATACATCATTTCTAAACATGTAACATATATGGTGAAAGTGTCTTTCTTAGAAGTTAAAAAGTACGGTGGTTTAAATAATATTTCTTGACAAACTCGTGTATTCTTACATCTATGTACTAAGGCGGATCCAAGTTTTTAAGTTAAAGAGGACTAGTTATCTCTCCACAACGAAAGTTAAACAAACGTCGCCATTTTATGTTAACAATAACTGAATATCTCCTTAAATAATTGTACCTTCACACGTGTAATGAGTAGGGCAAGACTGGAAGGGTAGAATCAGGCTGTAAAGCTTATGTACCATAGCCGGGATTTGATTCTCTCTCTGTCTCTCTTCGAAGATTGTAACCAACTTAGCTCCAACATAGCAGGATGTCGGCCGGGTTTTAAATTCCCCATATAACTCCCATTCTTTTCGATAAACTACACGGATCTCAAATACACGTTGAGATACTATACCCTAAAGGTCACTTACAATCTCGTAAGGATTAATTCTAGCCTCGGACTTTAAAGTAAGCAAGATATACAGTTTTTGGATGCAATACCTTCTTTGCTATGATGGTGATGGTGATGGTGAGGATGGTGTAGTGTAGTGTGTAGTGTTTAACGCCCGCTTTTACTACATACGGCACCACAGGCGGTGACACTGATGATAAATGAGATGAAGATAGAGCACCGGTGGAATGAGATGGCGGGGGAAAACGGAAGTCCCGGAGAAAACACGCCCCAGCGCCGTGTTGTCCATCACAAATCTGACTTTGCAGTCGCCTGGGATCGAACCCGGGCCGCCTTGGTGAGAGCCAAGTGGTCTAACCACTGAGCCACGACGCGGCCTATGTGAGGATGGTGATGATGGTGATGGTGATGATGATGATGGAGTTTCAGAATTTAAATATCTTGGGGAAATAGGTAACTGGAATCAAAACTAAAGCAAAGAAAAGCATATGCCAAAAAAAAAAAAAAAAAAAATGGAAACAGCATATCGGCTCACTCAAAACATAACTAGTCAAACTACACAAAATTAAGACACTATAACACTGTAATCAAACCAGAGTTCATCTATATGGAGCAGAAACTTTAATTTTAAACGGAAAAGCAGATATCGAAAGTATAGAAATAGAAGTATAAAACAGGTTGTAGGTGAAGAATACAGACTTAGTATTAAAAGAAGTTAAGACAGTTAAAAGAAGTTAAAGACATCCATAGTGATATTAGGAAACGAACTTTAAAATTTTATGGACATAATAAACGAGTAGCTCCTAATATGCTCGGAAAATAATTTATGTAATTTTACGAAAATAGAAGTAAAGCAAAAATAGACATTATGAAATGGATTGGTGAGATAAAAAATTATTTAAAGTTCTCAGGAATCACTCAAGACATCATTATAGACAGGGACGTCTTTAGAATGAAGGTACATAAGGGGCAGGTTAATCAAGAGGATAAACCGAAGAGAAAGGCTGGAACAACATGGAAAGGCGAGAGAAAGAAAACCTACAGCCGAAGAATGGGAGCACTTTGTATTCCTGGAAAGTGCACATGAACTGTATTGTTATTTCTATTAATTGGAAGTTACATTTTACTTCTATTAATTATCTTAGTAAAGAGAATATTTTCTATGTTAGTTTTTTATAGTAATTGCTATTAAGATTAAACATTAATCAAATAATACAAATGTAAAAGAAAATTATTTCACATTTGCCTCTATCTTAAGATATGCACAAATGCACTTGTACAACTGAGCTAGAAAGTTGAAAATTAAGTGGGTCAGTGTTTTCTTTCCGCCTTTCAGGTGTTCACAGCTGCGTGTATACTGTAAAATTCTGGATATGAAGGTTCTGAAACCTCAGCTGGGAGAGGAATATAAACTTCGTGCTCACAGGATTTGCAGTTTGTTTATGTGAAACTTTAGTAGTAAATAGAGCACACGAGCCCGAACAGGTAACACATGTTTCACATGAGGACAAGTTTTTATAGCAATTTCAATTCGGGCAATTCCCAAACGAAAACTAGGTTATGTTGTATCGTTGTGTTTACATTGTTCTATGTTTATTCTCTGATGTAGAAACAAAGGTAGTTATATGGGTTCTGACAAGGTTTATAACATTTTAACTTACACAACTACTTAAACTTTCCTGCAAATTGCATCATAAAATTTGAATTTAAATTGACTTCATATGCTGCGATGATTTTATGATGGTCGAGGTGGGATTTACCATATGGACTTATCAAGTAGGAAGGCTCGTCAGTAACATCTGTGGCCCGCATTCGGGAGGTGATGGGTTTGATTACCACAACTAACCCTCCTACCGTGGCTTTTATAGGCCAGAGAACCACATGGGGATAAGCTTAATATCTATAATTAGGAAAATGGCGGACAGGCTAATGGATGGGCGGAAAGAGAAAATAAAATATCAGAACTTCAAGCTGGATTTAGGAGGAAAAGGCAAATATAGATAATGTGTTCGTAATCAAGACGTTAATTGATAAATACTTGAGCAGGAAAAGGGTTTGTGAACTTTGAGAAAGCTTTCGACACGATAAACAGGGGGGCTCTAAAATGGAAATAAGAAGAAAAGGGGTGAGCGAAAAGTTTATAATTGAAATTGACAAAATTTGTAGTGGAGTGAAATTCAGAATAAAATAGCTGCTGAATGTACTATCAGAAGAGGCTGAACAGAAGTTAGGCTTGAGACACGGATGCAAATTGAGTCTTATCCTATTCAATTTATTTAGAGATGACATAATAGGGAGGGTTAAGGAAAACAATGACCATTGTCCATTACTAATGAACAAAGATATCCCTGAATTACTGTATACGGATGATTTAACGGTAGGAACAGTTTCTCTAATAGGTCTACAAAAAATCAATTGAGGCAATTTAAAGGTTTTGCGTTGACTGGGGATTAAGGATAAATAGCAAAAAATAAGAAATAATAGTATTTGAAAGAGGATCGATACTGAGGAAAGGAGATTAGTGGTGCATAGGAGATCAAAAGGTAGAAGTGATAAAGGAGTACACTATATATGTGCAAGAATGTGTAGCAGTGGAGGGTGGGCCGCACAAGCCAGAAAATTGATAGCTAACGGCAGAGCAGCAATGACAGGGAAAAGTATATGTAAACCTAAGACGGAGATGTGAGATGGTTAGAAAGAATGTATGAAGCGGTCGCTGAATCCACAACAATGTATGCAGTGGAGGTCTGGGGCACATCAGAGATAGAAACACAATTAGACCAGATGTAAGGACTGTCTTTGCAAATAGCTACTAGGGCTGCCAAAATTGGCACCAAGAAAAGTGGCATTACTAGAAATGAAATGAAATGTGTAGTGTTTAACGCCCGCTTTTACTATACGGCACCGCAGGCGGTGACACTGATGATACATGAGATGAAGATAGAGCACCGGTAAATGAGATGGCGGGCGAAACCGGAGGTGCCGGAGATAACCCGCCCCAGCGCCGTGTTTTCCACCACAAATCTCACTTTGCGGTCGCCTGGGATCGAACCCGGGCCGCCTTGGTGAGAGCCAAGCGGTCTAGCCACTGAGCGGGCATTACTAGAGTTGGGTAATACAAGGAAGAGGGAATAATAATAGAGAGAATACTGAAAACCTTGTATAAGTGTATTAAGGAGCAGAGGGGGGAATTATGGAATCTGTGTATGAAGCAACAGTAATGCATTAAGAACACAAACAGTTGGTGGTCAGAATTGGAAACAGCGTATTGAAGATAGTCATGGGAGATTTATGGAGTGCAGGGGAGTCAAATCATAGTGATTTTTGGAAGGAAGTGAGAAACAAAGTACAAGACATAGATAGACAGGAGGAATGGGAAAGTATAGAGGAAGAGAAAACTTTGAAATTGTATAAGAAAATATAGACAGAATGGAACAGGGAAACATATATAGATCAGTGGGACAAAACTGGAAGAGAAGGCAAAGCAGGGATGAGAGTAGGAATATGTTTGAGAATCAATGAGGTACGTATATGTGAATTTAGTGGAGATCAAGAGCGCACTGCTCATTACCCGGTAGAATATAAGGAATTAACAAATAGAGGGAGAAAAATATGGGATAAGAAATGGGACAGTGAGCAAAGAGTTGGTGGCGTTATGCATGTTAACGGGGATGGATGAAAAGAAAAATAGAAGTATAGGACAATAAAATTCTTACATAAGCTAAGAGAAAAGTGAATTAGCGGAAAAGAAGCGACGGTCAAGAAGAAATGACACCAAGGTGCTCAGGAAGACCAAAGGCTTATAGCCAGGGGACCTGAGTCAGCGAGTAAATCTTATGTCAGCAACTTCATGTATTTATACAGGATGCATAATAAGTGCATGTGCGATGTTAAAGTAATTGTAGTGAAACTGTATAAATAAGTACATAAACATATACCTTAGCTTTCTACGAGATTATCCTCGGTTACCAGGCGAATGCTTGGAGAGATATTTACCTAAAATTCCCCGTTTCACTTCCGTCCATTTCATTCGTTTAATTTTCATTCTATCCAGTTAGCAATTGTCAAAGAAGTCTGTGGTAGTGCTTTGCCGTGGACGTGTTTGCGCTCTGGAAATACAGTCTTCGGCTTAGGGGAGACATGATCGGCCGACCACCATCCCAAAGGAGGCTGGCTGATCAGTTGGTCCTCAGTGACTAGTGGCGGGACCTCTGTGGTGACCTGGAACTTCGTCAGGCTGAAGAAAATGTTTACAGTTGTCAGGGACTCATTGCAGTTGTGGTGCAACCTCTGATGAGTACTATCCGTCTTTCCTCCTAGGATCTGATGCTCGCAGACTTGAGTCCTGGAATCCCACCGTGATAAACAAGACAAAATTACGAACTTTTGAACCAAAATTAGCAATAGAAATAACATAAACCTCTAATTAAATTCTTGTGGGTATTTATTATTTGTAAAAAAACTTTAATCATATTTTATTGTTAATTTATAACTGAGAATAAATTACTGGATTATGACTTTATTTGCTTTTCAATGACATTTGAGTTTTTAGCGTGACTGAGATAAGTTACACTTTCACTTTACTTCTTTGCGCGAAGAGCTTCTTCTTTCTTCCATTTGATTAACAGTAGTATCGAAAACAGAAGCTCTCAAATAGCTTGCACTAGCATTGCTCACTGTATGTCATAACTCTGAAAACAGCACTTTATGTACAACTACTAAATTTTTTGCAGCTATGCTCGATTATATATAACTGTCGGCGTTTCAGAGTATAGTGCGGGGGAGCGTAGGGTAAACAAGGGTCCAGAATTATCTTGCTGCTTCTGAAAGGCATTGCAGGTATTTATGTCGGAAAGGGCTCCACGCCTACTCTGTCTCTGCAATTAATCGCTAACAAACAATTAAAAATCCAAATTAATCACATGTTGTCTTTATGTATGTTTGTATTTAAACTTACCATGCAAATAGTAAGTATTAATTCTTCTGATAGGATGGAAAATAAACAGATCATCTGATGTGAAAATACGTAGGGTAAAGGGAGGTATTTTCGTTACATAGGCAATTTCGTGATACTTTTTCGAAGTGATTTCACAGAGAAACCAGTTGGCGTTAACTCGTCTTTCACTGTTGGTAGTTGACATATTTGTTCCTAGAGCTCAGGAGCTATCTATCGGCAGGCGCGTTAACACCACCTGGTTTCTCTGTGACATCCCTTCGAAAAAGTATCACGAAATTGCCTATGTCACGAACATACATCCCTTTACCCTATAGGTACACGACTTATTCTACCAATGATTTCAGGTAGGAAATAATTCATTAGATAAACAAAACATATGAAAAAGACATTTAAATACTTATTTCTGTTTTTAAAAATTTTAAGGTGAATAAAGCAAAGAAACAAGCTTTCAAGTATTTGCATCATATGATCCACTTGAAAACTTTAAACATCAATATTTCGATAACGGTTTCAATATTTTCAAACAAAATATTGGATGAAAGTTGTTTAGTTTTTAAATATGAATACGTTTACTATATCTTATACGCTTTCTTAGTTATACAAAATTAATAAAACAATATTCAAAGAAGCAATATGTACATAATAGGTTTTGCAGAAAATGCAAGACATATTAAGTTCAGAGCGCTTTTGTTTCCTCCATTGATACACCTACGAGAGTGGGTTTATTTATCGATTGTCACATTTGTTATGAAGTTCATCTATTGTGCTATCTGTTTAAACATAGCAGTCATTTGATGATAGTGACTGTACCTGTGGACACTAGAAAATGGACCGTCAAGTGGACAAAGTGGAACATTTCCGGCATATTCTTCTCTTTGAATTCAGTAGAGGGGAAAGGCATCGGAAGTATCCAGAAACATTTGTGCTGTGTATGAGGACAAGCCATCGCAGAGAACGCTGCAAGAAAATGGTTTTCTCGTTTTAAGGAGGGCCGTTTATTTTTTAAATATGAATACGTAAAAGCGCTATGAACAGGTTTTGCAGAAAATGCAAGACATATTAAGTTCATAGCGCTTTTATTTCCTCCATTGATACACCTACGAGAGTGGGTTTATATATCGATTGTCACATTTGTTATGAAGTTCATCTATTGTGCTATCTGTTTAAACATAGCAGTCATTTGATGATAGTGACTGTACCTGTGGACACTAGAAAATGGACCGTCAAGTGGACAAAGTGGAACATTTCCGGCATATTCTTCTCTTTGAATTCAGTAGAGGGGAAAGGCATCGGAAGTATCCAGATGCTGTGTATGAGGACAACGCCATCGCAGAGAACGCTGCAAGAAAATGGTTTTCTCGTTTTAAGGAGGGCCGTTTTGACATGAGTGACTCTCCTAGTTCAGGACGACCTACAAAATTTGATGAGGATCTTCTAAACGCACTAATCCACAATAATTGGCTTCAGTGTACTCGAGTACTGGTAAATGTAATGATCTCTTCCCATTCCCTCGTGGTAGGACATTTGAATTTAATGGGCGTATAATCGTGTACAAGTACCACAGGCGCTAACCGAAAACCAAAGGCAAAATCAACTGGTTGTCACGTGAGCAAATTACCCCAGTGTTATAAGACTTCTAAATAGTAAAGGAGAATACATAGCTGATTGAGAAGTGTTTTATGTAAAGGAGAATATTTTTTGAATAAATTGTTGCTTAAAAATGTGTGTTTTTATGTGTTTAATGTTGACAGTTGGTTAAAACTTAAAGAAGACCGCTACGGACTTAAGCACCAATCTGATACATCTTATTCAAAGTGCAATGTCAAACAATCAATATTTTACCTGTAAAGATAGAGTCAAACTGAAAAATTAAATGCCATAGCCGGGATTTGAACCACGGATCTTCTGGTTTCCGTCCAGCCTCTCTAAACCTTGAGCTACTATTGCCAACGTACCGATATGACATTAAATTCTCCAGCTGACTCGTGTTTTTCGCGGTAAACCACTAGGAGTTCTCATAAACACATGAGACAACTAAGTGGTTTACACTGGCCATGTGTAGACTAAAGTACTGTCGCGAAGCCGTTATCTACGATAGCGCGGCTTGTGTACACAAAGAGCTGGCAAATAAAGATTACTGAGATATGTTTTATTTAAGTATATTATGAAGGGACGGTAAGAAAAAGCCATATGAAGTTAGTTCTCTTGTATAAAACCATATGTTGCCATCAGAAATTGTATATGCGCACAATTACATGGTGTTCTGATATATGTGGCAGGTAGAAATGCATTACGTAAGTTTTATTTTGGCTCTTGGAGACATTATGGATTTTAAGAAAGTTACAGTATTATCCTAGCAGAGAACACTCTTACCTACTCTGCCATAAGGATTTCTCCATAGTACGCTGCATTTAAGAATATATCACAGTCTTCACTTTACATAAGTTATAGACTCAAATAACTTTTTTTAAGTTTACTGTGGATAAAGAACCATAAGATATGTTTAATGTTTAACAATGGTGTTCGAAAGGTTACAAGATGAATTGCGTTTCAAAATAAACAAGGAAAGAGGTGCCCCTACCAAATAGAGTACATTTTGGTATTAGTTCACTAATACATTTCAGTTATTTTATTTCTAAATATACTACTATAGCTATGCCTTTTATTAATGAATTAGACTACAGACTTACAAGCTTTCGCAGTAGGCTACTGATCGTGATAAGCTTGAATTCTTCAAAACAGTTCCTAATGATGTAGGAAAAATCAATATACACGCAAAAGCTAAAACATATTGCAAGCCATACATACCTGAAGATTGCAATGTATTTCAGATATTTTTATCAATATAATAGGGAGTAGCGCACCCAAAGGCATGATTGTTAGTTTAGGTCATCACAAAACACTTCAAGCACAATAAATGTACCAATTCTCTCACTTCTCACTGTAGTTCACTTTAATCATCACAAAACATGTTCGGAAAGACCACTCTTGTATGACAATTGAGTACATCATAACGCTCACACAATTTACACCCGCATTGTTTGTCAATCTGTTGGAATTTCTCCCGGGAGCAAATTCTGTGATGGAATCCGTGGACGGCGAGATGAATTATTACATCTGAGACTATAGTTTGGTTGTTACATTCTCTGTTCATCACATCATCCGTGCTGCAAAACCCTTGCTAGACTTCATCCCTGATTACTTTCAACTCCACAAGTAGACTGTTGTATGATTTCGTAGACGTCAGTGAATGTTCCTACCGGAAAATGGTTCTTTGTGGATGAATCCTGGTCTTGAGTGGGTATATCCAGAAAAGCTCTTTTTAGGAAAATTGCTTTGACATTTTACAAGCCTGAGAGGTTAAATTTGATGAGGTGTTTCCCAATTTATTATGGGCACTATCATAATCTTGAGAAGCTTTATGGTAGCAGCTAATGACAACTGGTTTAGATTCCTAATTGTATGCATCGCTATTATTGTGACCTCAGAATTTTCCTCTATATGTTAGGTGAAAGTGGCTTCATTTAGCTGCAAATTGATATCTAGATATGTGAAATTGGTGATGGCTTGTTTTTCTCTTTTCCTGAATATCATCTGACTTATTTTTGTGTATTTAGAAGCAGTTCATTCTTTTCTACTCATTCTACAACCCACTTGAAAGGCTATTGATCAATATCGATAGTAGTACCATGTTATCTGCGTATACATAGAACTTCACTACTTTCTCAGCTATGAGGTTCAGATATCTGCAGTCGCAATCGTGAACAGACTCGGCAGGTCACCTTGAGGGTATCCGTTGTTGCAGTGGAGTTGATTTTGCTATTGTATCGTCCACCTGAGTATAGGTTCCCTATTATATTTCTGAGGAGTTTCGTGGTTTAATTTTTACCCACTACTTCTTCGAGCTCCTTTATTAGGATCTTTCTGTTGGTGAGGTCAGATGCCTTTGTGTAGTCTAGAACGATAGCGCAGAGTTTTCTCCCTACGCGTTTCAGTACTCTTTCTTTTTCAAGTGGAGGAAAAATCCATTTATGAACTAACCCCGACTGTACTCGATGGTGCAGCCGGGAGTGTAAGCTTCACCCGAAGGTACTACCCCCTAAGAAACCTCCACCGGAGAGTAGTCAGGAAAGGAATTCCAGCAGTACCGCTATAAGCACTTGCGGATACATGGAGAGCGTGTACAGGTAGGCCGTATGGCCTAACCGAGGTGAGGTGAGGTTGGGTGCTAGGACATAAGCATGGCCGAAGCCCTGAATATGCCCTCGCGGATTCATGGTGAGGGTTGTGGTGGGGTGTAGTGACGTTTCCAACAGGAAACGCCGTTCTAACGTAGTGGTTGCATCCTCAATGATAGAGGAGGTAGTCATGTGTAAGTTATAGTACTTTTAGTTCTTTGTTAATGGTCTGTCCACCCGTAAGCGGGTAGAACGTGTCATTAATGCTAGTGGTGAGCGCTAGGATAGCGTTAGTCATGCATTATCCTTACAAGTAAAACTAGTGTGTACATATGTATGATTGTTAGTACTACTATTGTGTCTTCTTTTAGACATATTATTACTTGTAGTGTAGATGGCGTAGAAATTCTTATCGATCCATTCTGAAGTGGGGAAGGTTTCATTCAAAATTACTGTATCCTAAGGCTGAAAGAAGGTTAAATGATCTGCTGATGATAATGTGACTAATGGGGAAGATGAGCATAGTACTGAATAGACAGAAATATTATAAATTATATAAATTTTTGGTTAAAATTAAACACAACTATTTTAGTACTTTCATTTTAAAACTCTTTAAAGCATTCACGTGAATTTAAAAACAAAGAATACAATAATATTTTAAAACCAAAGTAAGAGCTTTTCGTCCAACTGTTCTTCTTGCCCCACAGTGTAAACTAAAAGATACTTAAGTCCGAGGATTTGTATCATATAAAATACACATAAATAAATGAACTATACCATAAAATATATGGCATTGTGTTTAAAAACATGTCAAAATAGCATTCTAATTTTATGACATTTTTATACACAACACTTCAACAAATGAACAGTGTTTTGTTATTTTCCACACAAGTGGTCTTCACGACATAAAAAGACAGATTTGCACGCGTGCAACGGAAACTAAAAGATCTATTTTGGTTTAGTCCATGTATCTGCAAATCTCCGTTGAAATGGTAATGGTTGGAAAGTATGAAAAATATATGCCTTAGGAAAATCATGTGTTTTGAATATCATAACTTATTCAAAATATGGCAGTTGTACAAAACTGCTTACTTATTCAAGTGCATCTTACCAAATGAAGCTTCCTCTTTAATGTCACATATGTACAGTAGTAATGTTTTATATATTAAAAACTGCTTACTTTATCACCTCACAAAGAATTGATTTGTTACTTTCACATTACTTTCTTTACCATTCTAAAACAAACTATTCTTAAAAAATAGCACTGTTTTCTACTGTTCGAAATAAAAAATTTTAGAAATGGGTTTATTAGGCATTTCCGTACAATGGGTATAGGATAATACAGTAGGCTTAAGAGATAATCATATCAACGTCGGTGTTTACTAGTAAAAAGTAGTACCCCAGTGACATGAACTTCGCGGCGTACTGGGATGAAGTGTCGTCCTAATCATATTTATTTTACTCAACATTAACGAGATATAAATGTTGTTCTCTCTTTAAATGAATGTCGTTCACATTAAACGTAGGAATGTGTTAGACTTCCAAAGAATGGGAGAGATGCAATTATTGGTCTGAGACGAATGGTTTGTGCTGACAATAGTGTAACCACAAATACCACTGCAAGGCAATTGACAGATTTTCCTGTGTTAGAAGAAATTGCAGAAACCCACAAAGTTAATGGCTGTCAGCAGCATCCCCGAAGTTTGCGTCAGCACTTTGACGCAACATTTTCCAATCTATACAACTGTTGCAAAGCAATCGGGTGTTTCGCGCATTGTTCATTGGAAATGGATAAACAGGAGCAAATTTCACCACGATCCTAATAAATAGAAATTCTTTCCTCAGTTTAGCTTTTTTGCGGAATATTAGAATTGAAATACTTGACCACCTGGCACGAGGTCTGAGAGCAATTTGAAGAGAAACTCAGTTCTTTTTTATATAATAGGTAGATAAATACAAACGTTTTTGAAGCACGAGGGCTCTTCAGTAAAGAATGATCATAATTTTTTTACGGTCATAATTTTTCGCACTAAAATTCATCCTTATTATATTCTGTTAGCCTAATGTGAAACAAACACGCCGTAGGAGTTTCATAGTTGGTACTCCTGGCTCCCGCCTGTGAAAACCAGGAAAGTTCAGACATCTTCATTATTACTGCAATGGAGGTAACACGCAGTTAAATTTTATGTTAGAGGAAGATCCGGAGTTTCTTTCAAACGTAATCACTGCTGATGAAACTTGGCTACATCATTTTGATCCTGGAAGCAAACAGCAAAGCTCAGTGTGGAAATCTCCTTCATCACCAACCCCCCCAAAAGCAAAAATAGTTGCTTCTGCTGGGAAAGTTTTGGTCATCTCATTCTTTGATATTCATGGAATGGTTTATCAGCATGTTGTACATGCACACACATCAGTAACTCGACAATACTACAGAGACGTCCTGAAGATATTGCAAGTCTATATCAGGAGCAAAAGAGCCTATTTCCGTGAAGCAGGCTGGATGCTGCACCAAAATAATGCGCGGCCGCATATCGCCAATGTTGTTGCTGAATATCTTGCAAAAATCAACGTGAAGTGCATCCCTCACCCTCGCTATAGTCTGGATTTAGCCCCATGTGACTTTTTCTGTTCCCTAACTTGAAGAAACGCCTCCGTGGGAGGCATTATTCATCATCAGAAGCAGTGGTGAAGGCTGCGGAGGCGATTTTGAAGGATCTCTAAAAATAGTTTCCAGCATGTCTTTGAAGACTGACAGAAAACGCTGGGACAAGTGCATCACATTCAGGGGAGACTATTTTGAGAAGGACCATCAAAATTATGGGAATGAGTACAGGTACGTTTTCAAAAAAAATGTGATCATTCTTTATTGAACAGCCCCCGTATTTTCTTATTCACTTCATTATAAAATGAATATTATTTATAATAATAAATAATGATAAATGATAATAAATAATAGAACAATAACAATAATAATAAAAATAATTATAATAATAGAAATAATAATATAATAAAAAAGGAACAAGAGGAAAAAGAAGGAAAAGAGCAAGAAGGGGAATGCAATCATTTCAAGTCATAAGTTTTATTTGGTCAACCTAAGCAGGAGGTAACAAAACGAAGGTTGGCCTTACCTTTAATGAACCCATGTGTTAAAAATTATGTCCATCTTACTGGATGATATTTAATAACAAACTAGAAAATTCTCAAACTTCTGCAGCCCAATAAGCCCCCATTCACAAGTTCCTAAAGAGCTTGGAATGTTTACATATTCCTACAGATAAAGGTTGACACTGTAGGTACAGTACTAACGTAAGCAAGGGTTTTGCTGTAATAAGGGGGTCTGCAACAAATCGTTAAAATACTGTCTCGTAAGTAATGTCGGTATTTTGGGAGGGGGGTTTGGACAATTTATTGGGTTTCTTTGGTTTAACAATGCTATTTACAGGATGTCATGGCTAGTGTTGCGTACACTGCGAGCATACATCAGTCGTCCATTGTTAATAAACAAACACAACATGGGGATACCAAAGTTTGAACTTTGAATCCTTCTAAAATGTCGAAGGAAACTTCAAGGAAAATGTGTATGGAACATCTTAAGAGACGCATAAGATTATGAACATTTAGAAAATATGTCTGAAATAATATCCCTTAAGACGTTGGAGGATTATATGGCCAGCGATAAAATATTTCAAGAATGAAATGAAAGAACATTTCAATCTATGAGAAAATAATGTAATTTAAGAGATCGTCGGAGGGGAAATACGACCAAGAGAAACTGAAGATACAGATTAACAGACTTGATGACCTGACTTAAGACGCCAATTATGGACATCAGAAAGAAGACAGAAAGACAGAAAGACAGAAAGAGAATACCAAGAGAGAGAAGACATATGGAGAGTATCAGAGCGGACAGATACAACTGATTATGCAGAAGCGGCCAGATGACTACCCGGATGTCTGGAAGTGACGAACCAGCTCCAGCTACTGATGCCAGTTTCTCTAGGAGATGGATACCGGTAGGAGGAAGCTTTGGATATCAGTTGCAGCAGAGGAAATTTTAAAACTGTAGGGAACAGTCTTTCATAGCTTGTTATAAGAATTAAAGCTGTAGTAGAAATGTAAATTTGATTTATATTGTTGAAGTAGAAGTAAAGTAGAAAAAGACTGTTTTAGATAGATTATGATTGTAAGGATAATGGAATCCAGTAATCAGTAGGCTTAGTTGGTTCGTTAAGGTAGAAAGCAGATTATATCTGCAAAAGGTGTAAATTGTTTTGTGAAATCTGATTTAGAAGTTAATAAAGTTAAAAATGAAGTTTGCATAATAAGGCCTGGTATAGATTCCAGAAACAGGGCTTTTAGATATACAGATTTTATTTTGTTTTATTTTTGTTTTTTAGTCCTTCATACTACTGGAAAAGGATTATAAAGCCACTGCCGCATCTCGAAGAACACGTAAAGTGAAGCGAGATATGCCATGGTTCCAACTTCTAAACAATGGAGACGAAAACACTAAAGATTCACCACGTTCTGGAAGACCTAAAATATGGAATATTGGGGATATACACAAAGTTTTGCGAGAAAACCCGCAACAAAGTACCCGTAGACTTTAAGAAGAACTTGTTACATCAAAAAATGTCACATTTAAACACTTGCAAAATCATACAGAAGCTGTAGATTTGTACCTCATGAACTGATACCTCAGCAGGCTGAACCTAGTGTGGATATCTGTTGTCACCTTATCCGTTATCCCATGGATAATAGATTTGTCGTTAGAATTGTCACTTGTGATCAAAAATGGTTATATTACCGAAACCCTGCTGCTTCGAAACAGTGACTGATCCCCGCCAATATGCCAAAGCCATGGTTAAAAGAAAATCACTTCGGTCCCAAATTAATGTGGGGTCTGGCGGAATTTTGAAGCTGTAATTGACTGGGAGTTGGTTCCAAACGGGCGGGCCTTTGGTGCGGGTTTTTATTCTCAACAACTGGAACGAGTTCATGAAATAGTAGGATTACCCAGCATTAGTTACCGAAATAGAGTTATATTGCAACTGGACAATGCAATACCCCATACTCTATGAGCAACCATGGAAATAATTCAGGAATTGGGAGGAATCAAACTGCTACCATACCCAGCATACAGCCCTGAACTCCCACCATCAGATTGTCATCTGTTTCGATTCATGGCCCATTTTCTACGTGGATGACATTTTCACAACTTTGAAAAGTGCAAGTGAGTTTCACCGAATTCTTCGCATCACATACCAGAGACTGGTACCATCGTGGGATAATAACCCTCGCTGAACGATGACTCAAAGACCATAGAATCTAACGATCGGTACTTTGAAAATGAGTTAATTACTTGTCAGAATACATTTCAAATTTTTTTCTTAAAAAACGATATTAATTTTGGGACAGTATCTATAACATTGAGACGTAGGCCAGGCAGTACTGCAAGCACAGAATGTGTTCCTTCCCGTGAGAGTGGCTGATTTCCTCCAGTAAACGCGTGTCATAGTGTCCACTGGAACCCCAGTAAGTTTAAAATGTAGTTATTATTTCATATTTGAATTTTACCAACCATATATTACAAATTACCATATAAATAATTCTTCTTCTTTAAACTGCAGCAATTGTACAGTGACGTTAACTATACTAACTCCAACTTTTAAAACAAATTTAAGCTAATTAACCCAAAACCCATTTCTTTGTTTATTTCTATGGTAAATAATATGATTGTGTCTAAAATTTCGTCTTTTAACGAGATTCAAAAGAACAGATCTGATAAAAAAGACTCGTAATGACAAAAGCTGTAATGGAAAACTAACAAGTATACTTAGATTATGTTAATATAAAAATGTAGAACGAAAACTCAATCACGATAAAAATAAAACCAAAAGGCAGGTTTAGGCCTGCCTTGGTAGCGCATATGGTAGCGTGTCTCCCTCGCGTTCAAGAGTTTCCGAGTTCGAATCTCGGTCAGGGTGAGTTACCTGCATAAGGTCATTTCCTGGGTTTTCCCTTATCCTTAAAGACAAATGTCGGGTAACTCTAGGCTCTATGGACTCTGGGCTCATGTGAGCATCATTTAACTCATTCCATTCTCGTCCGATATGGCTTAATGTTGGAGGACGTAAATTACAAAAATGGGGAAGGTTCTTAAACGTAAATTTAGAATACTCATAATTAGTTTTAAAATAATATTAAATTTATTATTGTTCCTACGTTGGTTTATTGACAATAATTCAACCCTTTTCCGTACAATCGCTTCTTCTCGTTTTATAATCCCGCTCATAAGTTGCTTTACTTAATCTTAAGAAAACATTTTCCCTATGCCACTCAACTCCATACCGCAACATCACGCGAGCTTAGTCTGTCCACGAGATTAATCGCGTGGCAACAAGATCACTGAAGCAAACAAATTGACACGTCCCCTTGAATGTGGTCACATTGATCGGAAATGGTACACCTACTCGTTGGGTATACGAAACGGAATGAATTAAGAGCGGAAGACCGCTTGAATTGGTTTACCCAACTTGTCCATACACACCAACTCATTTGTGTTCAAACGCAACAGTGTTACAAATTAATGGACAGAACTCATTTGATGGACAGCCTTTGCATGTAGCTTTTTATACAAATGACAGAAGCTGAACTCGTACAGTCGTTCAATTTCCGCTGTATGCATTCATAGCACTAATTAAAAATTTGTAATCTAATAATTATTTTCCAAATGATTTTATCCATTCCTAAATGAACATCGTAACTGATTTCAGCTCCATACAGGCTAACTTTATAAGAGTCTAAAAATGTTTATATCTTTAACATTACATTATAGGGCTTAAATGTCAGAGACTGCCTTAGAATAATAAATTCTATGGCTGTTAATCGTAAAAATCACATTCCTATTTCCCAAAATTCACTACTATTACTTTATTTACCGCTCATGCATTACATTCCACCTAAAGATTCGAGATTGAGATTTTATCGTTATATGCGTTTTGAGAGAGAGAGAGAGAGAGAGAGAGAGAGAGAGAGAGAGAGAGAGAGTGAGAGGGAGAGAGAGAGAGAGAGTCTATGTATGTGGTGAGTATTTGAGTGCGTGAAAAACCGTATAGATGATTCAAAAATAAAAATTGGAAAAGTACCAATCTTTTTAATACCAACACATTTCAGAGATGCAAAATTAAGTTTCTGAAGAATCCTTCTATTCCAAACGCCTCATCTGTCGAACATTTTAATTTTTCCTTTTCTACGGGTTATCCGTAATAAGTAGTGAAAGTATTGCCTTACCTCGAAGTTGACACCAAGATTACTCCAAAAATACACACTTAGAGACCTAACGAGTAAGGTTTGTGTCTATGAGCGTATGCTGAAATTTCATTATCTTTCCTATAACTTGGAGGCTAGGACCTATACATACCTACTCAGATGTGAACCCGTACCTAACTGAATGTACCTGTTTAAAATATTGTAATTACTCTTTTTTATTGTACTTAGTAACAGTTCAATAATGCAATCCGTGGTATAAAGAGTTGAATGTCGTTGCTTGATACGTTGTCCCATTTCTTCACACAAAGGCATTTCTAAGCAGAAATGCATTGTGAATAACCTACTGAATGAAGACATTTTTATACCAATAATTAGGCATACAAGAGAAGAATGTGAATTTGCTAAGGGTAAAGTGTCACTTGACTGCAGGATGTTAATGTAACTTTTGATATAATTTCATGCGAACACAATATTTACTTATGATCCCATAACTTTACATGTACTTCATTTTTGATGAGGTACAGGAGTAGTGTGACGAAATGCTCTGATTGCGACAAACGTTCTTATCATACATGATGTTTTTTGATCCGCATCCTGTCGAATTCCTTAGAATCAGCGCTGGTAACCTAACCTACATGCATGTTTTGGCTGTTATTGTACATGTGTGTAATAAATCTATGAACTTCTCTAAATGTTGGTATATTTATTATTACAAGAATAGAATAGAATCACATTATGAAAGTTCCATTGCACCAATCATGTGTTGCCTGGATATTTACGTAAGTCTTATTTATCAATTGCGCATTTACGATTTCATTCATATAGCAGCACACATGCAACTTCGGGAGAATATAATACACAATTGGGAGATTTCATTACACTATTTACATTCTAGATAAAATCCCCGTAGGGGAGGGGATCCGTCACCTTCAGCTGTTGTGGTGCGAGCGCTGCGGACTCCTAGCACTCGTGGTACCTCTGACGTTACTAGAGGAACCTCTGGCCGAACATTCGAGCCACTCCCTGAATGGGAGTTGTTCGGATTGTGTTGGACTCGAGGGGGCTGTGGTTCCCAATACCCATGGCAGATCCGGTACGTCTCAGGACGGGATTGAGGGAAGCCATATATTCCCGCGTACTAGCCTGTATAGCTAGTAGAAGGTGTGCTAGATCACCAGGTGGCCCTACCGAGGTTGATCGGTAGCCTTCCTCTTTTACGCCGCGTAAAAGTGGCGTATATACTTCCATCCCGTCTTGAGTCCATAGGACCAGATGGGGGGCTTGTTAGTCTCTTGGTCTTACCCTATGGAAAGCCCAACGGAGGCGCCGGGCACCCTTTTGGGACAGCTCGGTAACTCCCTGGTCATTAGAGGGGGGTCAGTCTTCACTCTGTGTGGATTGCCCTGGTAGATACCCTCGACCTTGGAAGTGTCCTCCACCAGCATCTATACATATTTTCACTCGTCTCACCATATTCTCTGAAGTTTTCCAGTGTTATTTATTTCGGTTCTAATGGGTTCCTTGAAATCATTCAATTGTCCGTAGTCTGTTCTTGTACACTTTCTCTTGTACAGTTTCTTTGATGATCCAATAATCTCAAAAGATCTGTGCCCCTCAGATCGCCTGACCTAACCTCACCAGACTTTTTTGTTGTGCAGGTATCTAAAAAATAGTGTACGAGAATAGGCTATAGACAATTAATATTCTAAGTAATCCATTCGAACCGAAATAAGTAGCATTGCTGAGGATTATTTCTGTAAAATTTCAAAAAATATGGTGAGACGTGTGCAAACATTAATAGATTCTGGTGGAGGACACTTCCAACATTTTCTCTGAGATGTAAATAGTGCAATGTAATTTCGCAATTGTGTATTATATTCTCCCGAATTTGCACGTGTGTCCTATTGTTGGTTCAAAATTATGGCCTGCTGAAATGGTTCAGATTTATATGGATCGCACTGCACCAGATATAGATACACCAATTGCTGGTTCCTCATGACTGTTATTGTTAGAAGTCTTGCTACAGGAACCACCTGATTAACAGCTGTTAGTAATTACTTTGTTCTTATTTTCAGTCCAATTTCTTTCATTCACTTCCTGAATAGTGTTCAGCACAGATGTGTTAAGTTTAGACAACAATGCAGCTCTGGCTGTTTGTGGAGAAGTCCTAGGTTCGTTCCCGGCAGAGGGTGAGAATTTTTCTCTGTCCAAAATTATTACGTATTTCTCCGCAGAGTCTGGAAGCGTGAATCAGATTGTATTTGATCTTATATACAAAACCTAAGGAAAATAAGAAATCCAATGACAACTGTATACCAGTTAATATTATTACCGAGGGCAAAATGTTCCAGAGGTGGCCGAAAGTAGCCATTGCAGTTAAAGGTAGGGTATCATGTAGTAGTAATACTTGTATTATGTCAAGCCTTTTAAGACTCTAGTTCTCCAGTGATGCTCTTGAAAGTCAAGATTAAGTTCATTGCAGACTTTGAATATAAGGCTTATTTTCCGTGGAATGTGCCACCAACTACACTGGTATTCCGTGTGATGATGCCGTTCCTAGCATACTGCACGTCTACTGTAAAGACAGCATGTAATAAAAGCATAGCGCGGTCGTAAATTGCTGCCCTGTCCAACATTAAATTCTACTTTATAAAGCAAGCTTTATAGGTCGCGTCTCTTTTGTTGGTGGTTGGGCCCATGTTCATGTCCAGATTTATGACCAACATGCCATCATGGCTCTTTATTGCTCAGGGACACCATTCACAAGACGATGTTCCGATAGTAATCATTTCGATGAGTTATCACAAGTATTTAGTGCAGAAGAACGCTTCTGCCTGGTGATAAACCCGAGATGAAGAATTGTGCCTAGGTCGAGATCCGAAAACTGTTTTATGTGCGAATAAAATAGAATCCGTTTATTAATGTCTGCAGGTTTGATTGTCGCTATAATGTCATACGAAGAAGATAGCTCTGTCAGTTGCTAAAGAATAATCCTATCGAGAGGGGGGTCACGATTTCAAATCTTATGGGCCGACAATCTGATTGGAATATCCTTGCCTTGGTCGCCAAAGTATCTTGGACATCGAGAGTGATGACTAAGGAGGTTTCGTCTGTGACTCGCAGTTGGAAGGTCCAGGTTTGATTCCCGTGACCGGCCTAAGTGACCCATGGTTTTTCGGGGATTTTCCCGGGTCACATAATGGGTAGACTAATTACCTGTCCCCGAATTTCTGTCCCTCAGTTTCACCTCCGTTTATATTTCATATCATCTCTCTTTCAGCGTAGAAGTGTCGGCGGGAGCCTCGGCGGTGCATGGCAACATATGTTTCTGGTGAACACTTTGAAGCAGGAATTTCTATCCGTAGTTAATTCCTGGTCTTAATCAGCCACACGTTCGGGCGCAATGTGAAACAAAATTTCTATGTTGCAAGCCCAATTCTTTCTCTTCTTGTGTGAGGTTTTACGACTATCAGTTTCTTCTGGTCACCAATTTTATCATCTTATTTTAAATAAGAGTCATGAGATCTCTCGTTTTCAGGTGTGGTTCAGAGTAAAATAAATATAATTTTGGAGAAGTCCAATTTTGTAACAAATAATTTAATTGTATTATTTGGATTACAGGTTACCTCCAGCATACTGATAAATTCTTACTTCTTTAATAAAAAGATTCCATTAATTGCATAAAACGCCTTACTCCTGCACGTCTACTCATCACTAACAAGATTACAGAACACATCATCATCATCACCACCATCATCATCATCATCATCATCATCATCTCTAGCACCATAGCCCAGAGTGGGCCTCGGCTTCCCTCAGGATCCTCCTCCAGACATCCCTTCTTCTGGCTACCATCCACCATTTTTTTATTTCCAGCCTTTTCACATCCTCCAATACTCCATCCATTTCAAGTTTGGTCTCCCTACTCTCCTTGCACCATACAGTTTACACTCCACTACTCTCCTAATTATGTCCTCTCCATCCAGTCTTTGGACATGCCCTGCCCATCTTAACCTTGCTATTTTAATTTATTTTACAATATTGGGGTCTTTATATATCTTATATAATTCATCGTTATATCTGATTCGCCATTCCCCTTTCTCCTTAATTGGGCCATAAATTCTTCTCAGTATCTTCCTTTCAAAAATGTTCAGTCTTTCTATATCCTCTTTTGTAGTGACCCATGTTTCACACCCATACATCAGCACCGGTATTTTTAATGTTTTATAAATTCTAATTTTTGTTTTATATGTTAAGAGTTTTGATTTAAAGTGTTTTATTGGATTAAAATATGCCCCAATGGCATTTCCTATTCCTTGGTTAATTTCCTCTTTCATGTCATTCCTTTCATTCACAAGAGACCCTAGGTATGTGAATCTATTCACTCTTCCAAATTTATAGTTATATGGATATATTTTTCTGGCTCTTTAATTTTCTTCTTGACATTAGTCACCATATACTTTGTTTTCCCTTCATTTATTTTTAGACCCATCTTAGTTGCCGCCTGTTCTAAGTTTATAAATATCCTTGCCATGTCCTTTTCTGTTCTTTTATTATATCTATATCGTCTGCATATGCCAGTAATTGTGTGGACTACTAAGTATTGTACCTCTTGTTTGGATGCCAGCATCCCTAACAACTTTCTTCGATGCTAGATTAAATAATAAGCATGAGAGTGAGTCTCCTCGTTTTACTCCTTTGGTGGTTTCAAAAACACATCTCCTTATCAAGATCATTGATTTTTTTCTTTTATCCAAAACTTAGCAAGATTATTCATTTTCTTTTCCCTAGCAAACGTTCATCATTTTTATATTGTCCTTACATGGCCCACTAATACTCAGATCAGAAAACAAAGCTCATTTCAAACAAAAACTCCCGTTACAACTTCCCCCTTCGATAGGACTATTTGCAGTCTCCAAACTGGCTTCTGGGACCGCTTCCTAACCACAGTAGGGGGGAATGTCCTTTATCTTGGCCTCCCCTTGGGGAGGTTTCCATCTAAGTAAAATGTAGGGACTCCGCCCACTGCGCTGTATTGGCTCCTTGGGACGACCGACCTCTCTCTCCTCTTGCCTCATCCTTCCTTCCAGGCATGCCCTACTTGGGGGCATGGGTACACACAATAGATCACGATGGTCGTAGTCCAAATCTCCTTCGTATATTTTATGGCGGGATTTTATGGCGATGATGACGGGATGGTATCATCCTCACCTGATCTCGTCCCGCGTTGCGAATGGGGTTGCCGGTTGAATTCAGCCCTCCTGGGAGAAGATGGTGAAGCCATGGGTTGCATATTCTTCTCGATCTGAATTTTTGGTTCAGATCTGGCACTCAGATGTATCCATGTATATAAAATCTCCTGTGATGCTTTAGACGTTACATGAGAACTCCTTTCTCTGCCGTGTCGCAAGCGAAGGAATCATTTAGTTAAATAAACACGGAAATAAGTAAATTTTGTTTAATTCATAGAAATCGAAACTTGTAATTTCTGATACTTTATGCCATTTTTATACACCACTTTACATAAGAATGATATTCCATTGATATTCCACAATCCAAAACACGTCTGTTCTCTTCGACGTTATGCAATCGAAAGGCGCTTTCTTTACTACCTGTTTTACCAAAATTATTGATTTTTCCTTCTCTCGTTGCCATCACTACCAATAAAACTTAATTTTTCTGTTCCACATCACAAATAACATAATCACATTTTTAAAACTACCAATCATAAAATATTCACATCATATTACTTACACGTTGTGTCATCTCATGAATGCATTGAATGAATCTACTAAATTTTAACAGTTTCCTTTCTTATTCATGTCAACATGTCCATATCGTTTTTAAACCACATTTTTAAACAATTTTACATTTCTCGGGGCCTAAACCAAACCAACCGTTACAAATCCTAATCCGAAACATTATATACAAAATATGAAATTAATACGAGGTGTGTACGTAAAATAAGGTGTCCAATTTTATTTAATATAGAAAACATGTTTATTGTCAATGAGTGTTATATTGGTGGAAAGGCAGAACTTACAGCTATTTTCAACGTAATCACCATTGTGATCGATGCACTTTTGCATGCGCTTTGGCAATTTTTGTATACCCTTGTCATAGCACTCTCCCGCCAAGTTGCGCAGGTAGCGCTCAACCTCATTTATCAAATTATCGTCGGTCTGGAAATGTGCTCCATCCTGTTGTGACTTCAACGCAGGAAGCAAATGATAATCTCTAGACGCTAAGTCTGGACTGTAGGGCGGATGGGTGAGGATGTCCCATCCGTTTACGGTCTTCGGTGAGTATTTTGGGGACCCACCTCGCCCACACCTTGCGACAATGCAAATGTTCGGTCAAAATCTTGTCAATCGTAGTCTTACTGACTTCAGAGATAAGTTCACACAGCTCACGAACTGTCACACGCCGACCTTTAAGCATTTTTGCTCCAATTTTGCAATTGCTTCGGCTGAAACCGAAGGCCGACCAGAACGATGTGCGTCATGGACGTCTGTACGTCCGTCTTTGAACTCTCTGACCCACTTTTGCACGTTTTTTACCTCCATACACTGTGGCCTATAGACCTCGCATAACTGACAATGAATTTCAGTGAGTGTAGTGCCCTTGGTACTCAAAAAAAAAAAAAAAACGGATCACTGTACGCACTCGCACTCGGCGGCGGAAGTGATAGGAAGCTCCTTTGCAAACGGCTGTCCAGCCGAGACTAATGGTTGCAACGGTTTCGTAGTGGTGGCGATTTGAAGGGATGAAACCAAGCTACGCGCCAGTTTTACCGGAACCGGCGTAATAGCGCTCCTCACGGCTCCAGCGCCTTGAATACCTTAGCTTACGGACATGCCTCGTAAAACTGAAAGTATAGAAAACCGTCGAAACTATAATATTCTTTCCGTGCATTAAAAGTGCATTTTCTGTGCTAATTCTGCTACTATATCTTCTGAAAATGGAGAAAATGTTCGAAGTCATTTACTGATAACATAAATAGCAACAATTGGAACCCATACGTTGTTGATAATGGAAGCAAATGTGGAGTCACAAATGAGCTAAGTGTTGCGAATATACGCTTATGATCTGCCACTCTCATTTGCACACGTATTTCTACTTTCTATTGCTGTGAGTGCGATATTCAACCAACGGAGAAACCGGAAACCAAACTGGCACACTTGCTATAGATATGTTTCGTGCATCTCGTTAGCATATGTTTCTGTTTTGTTTATGATCTCTCCGATGGTTGAGCATAACCGTTACACAGTTATTCATACACAACACAAATGACCAAGCCGAAACAGTTATACCTTTACAGCGTTATTCAAATTTGCATACAAGGAAGCGGCAATTGGTACCTGCTTCTATAGATCAAACAGCAAAGTGGTCCAAGTTTACAGTGACGACTCGTAACATTCTACATTAAAACCTGCTTGAAACGGTTCCTTCTATGTCTGAAATCTGGAAAAACGGAAAGTAAATTTTGGAATGGAGCTGTTTTCCATGTTAAATGATACTCTAAGCCGCAAAACGGAAATATTTTTGGAATCATTTGCGTAAATTATCTGATTAAAACGGATTACTTTATGTGTAATAGGTTACAACATACCTATTTTAAAAATTGCAATAAATTTTAGGGCAACTATACTGACCCTGAAGTTCCATGGAACAATAAAGGCATGAACTGTAATCCTTCGAGGAAAGGGGGAAACAAACCTCTCTCTACTCTCTTTAAACACATATGGTAAAACTACAACTGTTCTGCAATGTGTTAATTCTTAGTTTCGTTCTTATAAGTGATCTTCTCCCAGCACTTATATTTTCTTATCTTCCCGATTCGAGGTGCTGTTTACCCGGGGATTGCTTCGGATTCCCACCGCTGTTCTCTTTGAGCGCTGCGGTTTCCGAAGCCTACCTGTGAATCCTGCCTCGAATCGAAAGGAGTACTTCAAGTCCGTGTCCTTAGGCCCTGCTTTTCCTTACTTATATAAACACCCTTCCAACGCTGAGAGGCTGTAACCTTTATCTATTTGCCAATGACACTGCCATAACAACCGCTAAAACGACATTGTATTGCAGTGCAATGGGCTCAATTATTTACTTATATGCTCTATGCCTGGTTTGCGACCTGGCGGTTAAAACTAACGGCCAAAAAGTCCCAAGCCGTCTCTTTTACCCGACGAAATCTACAGGACGTATCCAACATACCTCTAGCAGGTGCTGATACACCCTGGTCAACGCTGGCAACCTAGCTTCTGGACATACGCCTCATCTGGAAGAAGCCCATAACTGTGGCTAACAAAGTCAGCAGAAGGAGGACTATATTGTAACCTTTGTATAACCGCAAATCACCAAGGGCACTTAGAAACAATCTCTTACTGTACAAACCGGTATAAAGACCGTTATTTACCTCCGCCTGCCAAGTCTGGGGTTCTGCAGTCAAAACCCACTTCTCCAAACTACAAATCCTTCAAAACCGCTACCTTCGGACTGCAGTTGCAACCGACTGGTGTATCCCAAACGACAACATCCATTTAGACCTATCCTTCCCTAAAATATCTGACTACATCCTACAGCTATCCCATAGCTTCTATTCCAAACTTCCTAACAGTTTAAACCACATCCGTGGACTCGGAGAATATGATCTCAACCCCGGAAAGACATACAAGAAATACATACTTGTGCTAGAATCTACATAAGGTCCATAAATAATAATCATATTCCTATATACAATATCTGCATCTCTACCCGACACCAACAACTCTAACTCCCTAATTCAATCACATCACTTACCCACCATCATTAATAAAAAAGCAACCCCTCTCAATGCCAGTAATCAACCTAGTCCAGGTATGGAAATAGCCGAAGGACCCTCCATCAACGACCTCATGGCTGTGTGGGGAGTCCGTGTCTGGTATCGGAGCAATTCAGTCTGGCGTAAGTGCTTCCGTGTTGCCGCTTGGCTTTTGGTAAATTTTCCTGCTGGTCTTTCTGATCGCCTTCTGGGGAGCTTTGATTTGCTTTTAAATTAACTAAATTCCTTCAGTTTCGGGACCAGAAGTTATTGCATTTTCAAGTTCTGGCTTAATAGGTGTATCTACTTCCTAACGTTTCTGTTAAAGTTAAATGTTTTCTGGGATCCTAGTTAACTTGATTAAATTCTTGTTTCAACAAAATTGTTTATATGTTTTCAAGAGTAATCTTTCTAAAATTATTTGATGCTGTTTGTTTCCATGTGCTGCTTTAAAGAAGCACATATTGTTAAAGATTCTGTTATATGTGAGACTGTACAGTAATGAATAAAATCTTTTGAATTGTCTAATGGGACAACTGTGAGTCAGTTCATTGTCTGCCGTTTCCCGTAACCTGGACCTCTTATATTTAAGAGTTGTAGGGCGAAACAACTAGACCAGTTTAGGCAGTGTTAGGCCGGCCGTCAAGGATCAAATGAAATGTGTAGTGTTTAACGCCCGCTTTTACTACATACGGCACCGCAGGCGATGACACTGATGATACATGAGATGAAGATGGAGCACCGGTAGAGTGAGATGGCGGGTGAAACCGGAGATCCCGGAGAAAACCCGCCCCAGCGCCGTGTTGTCCACCACAAATCTCACTTTGCCTGGGATTGAACCCGGGCCGCCTTGGTGAGAGGCAAGCAGTCTAACCACTGAGCCACGGGGCGGCCTGTCAAGGATCAAGCACGAGTGGAAGAAAACTGTGAACTTTGGTGACTTTTAAAAAAAATTTTATGTACACGAACTCTGTAAAATGAGTTCTAGAATCATTATCATTGGAGGAAAGTATTAAGGTTACCGAAGAACATAAAAGGAACTAACGTCCAGATAAAGAATTAACTGTGTTGTTTAAAGTGGAGAAACTCAAGATTTGTAAGATTTTGAAAAACAAAAAAAAGTTAAAGATTCTCCGGAGTATGACGAGTCAAATTGTACTATGTTCGAGTGGTTGGATAGTACGCAGGCTAAAGGAATTCCCATTTATGGACTATTGTTTCGGACTCAATATTTAGAGTTTAAAATGTAGTACATAATACATAGCAGCGAATTATTGTTATTATTTAGATTTTGTTCCATGTTATTCTTTCCCTGAAAACCTGTGCGACTATGGCTTCTGTAATTACTTTATATTCAATCACAACCATCCCTAAATTCCCGAATGATCGCGTTCCGTTTCAGAGAATTTTACTGGATCTCGTTAGGGCAACATTTTCAAACATATAATTGAGGCACTGAGAACCATAAGGGCCCAAAACACAGGAAAATAGTTTTAAGAAAAGCAGATATTTGTTAAAATAAAATTCTACGCAAGAAATTCTCATTATAAAGTGCTACTTGCGAACGCAATGAAAAGAGCAAATTATATTGGCAACACTAGATAAGAAAAAACTGAACAGCGCAGAGCAACAAAATGCTCCTTTTTGCTTTGGACCCTTACGTAACTGAATATCAGGAATGCTGACAAGACAGCTTCTTATGAAAGTTTCATTAAATCAAAGAGGGCCTCAAGCACAGCTACAGCTACAAGGTTCATAAATGTCAGGAGCATTCATACAAATCTCAACATCGACGACGTTGTGCTTTGGGCCTTTATGGTTCTAAGCCCCTCACAAACTCTCACAACTATCAGGTGCTTATGCCATTGAGTAGGGGAAGGCAGGTGGAGGCGGTGTGACGTCAGCTCTGCCAACTCTAAGCGCCAAATATGCCCCGAACGAAAGGCAGGTTAGCGTGTGACGTCAACGCGCTAATTTCTGCTGCCCAAGAGAAAGGAAATAGTTTGATGTGTTGGGGTTCCGTAAGAAAGACAGGAAACATATAAGGTATTAATAATACGTACAACTTACATCTTGGGTGCTGTAATATAAATGCTGACTGCTTTAATCACACAATTGGTCACAGTTTATAAACAATTATATTTTAGCTCTGTGCTATGAGAAAATATATAAAACTTCAACTCGTAGTTTATCTGAAGGTCAGGCATGCTATAAATTAGATTAAATAAAACATTAAGTAATTTTCTCTGACAATTAGAGGAGACCCACTTAGACATTTTCCCACACCTTCTGTTTTGTTTTTCTTTAACTAATTTATCAATGTCAAGACTAATGTCTGGAAAATTTGTAATCGAAGGCTCCATGTTAGATTGTGAACCGACAAGGTACTTCGGGGTTTGGACTTAGCTAATTTCATAACAGAAAAAAAAATTGTTCGCACACATATGTCATGCCAAACATACACAATGTCCATACCGCAAGTGAATATAGCCTCGGAAATCTGGTTTGGGGGGACAATATTGTAAAAATCAGTCAAGTGTTTCTTTTGTGTATATTTGTTCTTCAATAAATCATCACATTGTAGATTTAACAGTTCCATTTGGTACATGGCAGCTACATTGTTGTCATCGAGTGTCCTATACCTGACTGAACCCTCATATTCTTTACTCACAGAGCCAATTATATAGGCAACTTGGTGCTACATGACTCTTGCCTGACGTCACACGCACTGCAGGCCTCGCTCCCGGCTGAAATACGTCACAAGTCTCGAAGCTCTCTTTCTCTGCTGTTGAGGAACACCTGTTAACATAATTAGTGGTCTATATAGATATTTTAGTACATATTTATTACTTTGCTAGGTATAGTGAGAATTCTATATTTACCTTAAATATATTTTTCGATAATCCTGAACACAAATTAAAAAGAAGTTTTAGAAACATGCCCGTGTATATTTTTACCTGTCTAGGAACAGCATAATTTAAAAACAAAAGTTCGGTCAGAAACTGTTTTATAAGTTAAACATCTTACATTTGTTGCGGTATCTTATATCATGTAAATTTTTTTTAAAAAATAGATTTTCTGAAAAACGGCTCAAAGGATTTTGATTAAAACATCATATATTAAATATAATTTAATTATCTTTTCTTTAAATAGTCTGAAGTCTTCATAATTCTGAATGACTTTCTCATAACTCGTAAAACGTAGGAGATAAGCAAAATATTACCAAACAAAAATTGATTGCATATTTCAAAAGTTCACAAATTGCGTCAAAATTGTTGCTTTTGAATTATTAAACAGGTACACTTTTCTCAAATGGGAATACGTTAGTTCCTTACTTCATCTCTTAGCCAAGCAATGAGAACGAAATTTCAAAGCAAACACATAGCGCCCAACCCTTAAAAGAAGAGCTATGATTTGAGCTCTCCTTTATTTTCATATTCCCTTTGTACCTACAGGAAAATATCAATAAAACTACTTTATTTGTTTTTGACAGCTTATCGCTTTAGCCAAATATGTACTTCTTACACCTGCAGCGAAATACATAAAATGTGTAACGAAAGTTTGTCTTAATTATCAATAATTATAATTAGGAAGAAAGAGTTTTTAGGAATAATATTTGAAGGGTAGAGAAATTATGTAAGTTAAATATTATACTTTATTTAATAAACGCTTTTCACTACATATTTGCTAATATACAAAAAGGAAGGGAACACCATGTGTTTTCAAGTCATGGATTCAGTCTGCTTACTTGAAGGGAATCGCCGAATACGATACTTTCCTTGTACTCCGGAAGAAAGACAAAGAAGGGTCTTGTGGCGACATCTCCTCTTTATAGGTACATTAACTTGTGGCACGACTCGTAAACCGCTGTAGACGCCATGTCGAGGAAATGAGGTCAGATGTCATGGTATTTGATGGGCATAAACTTGATCCATTATGCACCGAAACTTGCGCTTTAAAATATCAATATTGCAAAACGTTCAACTGTTCGCTTCAAGCTTCTTTCTTCATTCAGTTAATATATTTCTAACATTGTCTACTGTTATCCATGGTAAGAGGTAGAAATTATTTATTCGTCAAAAGTTCCGGCATTGCGACTTCACAGGTGCATACGTTTTGAGGTAACCTGAAAAATACCACATTAGAAAATGGTGTACGCACGCGTTATTTGCATGTAAATAGTTTAATTCAAGAACTCAGTCTAAATATTTCTTATTTATTTCTTACCGTATAACCACTGTAAGCCTTTGAGTAATGCCTATAAAAGTACAAAATTATTTAAATTATTTCTTCTAAATAAAATGTTATCAACCACTAAAGTTTGCATTGCTTACCTAAAAATTGCATAACAAATTTATAATAAGTATTATCAAGATTTTACGATATCATAGTTATATAATTCTAGAAATACTCATTAGAACAATGTAATATAATTTGCAATTTCGCCGAATTTTCTAAAGTGCATAAATCATAAAATATAAATCATAAGATGTCAAAATGGTAACAGTAAAATGTTAAAATCATAAACGAAGAGTTAACATTTCAATTATTACATTCTGTACAAGCCAAAGTAATTAATTACACTTTAGAGTGAACAGTTGAATTATCGTGCACAACAAAGCATTTAAAATACTCATTAGAACAATGTAATATAATTTGTAACTTCACTAAACTTTCTACTGACAGAAATCATAATATATAAATCATAAGATGTCAAAATGGTAACAGTAAAATACTAAAAACATAAATGAAGAGTTGGAATTTAAATTATTAAATTCTCTACAAGCCAAAGTAATTAATTGCACTTTAGGGTGAACATTTGAATTATCGTGCACAAGAAAGCATTTACCCATCTAAATTGGCACAATTTCCTAATTAACTTTTATAAATACCCTATTATTACAGCTTTGTTCTGTTATTAAATTATTTTATATCCTTTCGCATGATATCATTGAGTTCATGTATTAATATGTTAAGTCCGCCAAGTTGGTATTTAGTATAATTTGTCCTTAAAGGCGACGCTTTCAGTGGTAAAGTAAAATAAATAAATGGTAAAATAAATTAAATCAACAAATTTAGCTATTTGTATGGAACAACGAAAGCGACTGAAATATAAAAGCGTAAAGCAGTGCAATTGTTTTGTATAACTGATGGCCTTACTGCTAATCCTATGGGGCTAAGAATTTTGAAATTTTCACGAAAGTTACTTCTTCATTTCATTTAGGCTAACACCTTCTGCACCAAAATTTTAAAGGAGTTTAATATTACTATATCTCCAAATAAAAGTAAAACGACGGCTTTTAAAGCTAAAGAGAGTGTTAGATCAAAAATTTTAATAGAAAATAATAATATAGAACAGGTAGAAGAGTTGAAATACTTGGGTTATTACAATTAATATACGAGGGCTGTTCAATAAAGAATGACCATAATTTTTACGGTCATCACTTTTTGCACTAGCATTCAATCTTATTATTCTGTTAGCTTACTGTGAAACAAACACGCCGTAGTAGTTTCATTGTTGGTACTCCTGGTTCCCGCCTGTGCGAACCAGGCAACTTCAGATATGTTCAGTACCGCCTACCACTGCAATGGAGGTAACACGTGAGGAACAATATGCGGCTATGAAATTCTGATTTCGTCTCAACAAATCTTCAGCTAAGGCCTATATAATGTTACAGGAGGCATATGGAGAGTCTGTTCTTCCCTACAGCGCAGCTCGAAGGTGGCTTAAAATGTTTAAAGAGGAGAGACAATTTCTAAATAAGGTGTACCTGGTGCTCTAGTTACGGCTCTTACGGAAGAATACATCAACACTGCTGCTACCATTGTGAGAAAGGATCGACGAATTACGTTAAGATCACTTTCTGAAACACTGAACATTTCATTGGGTGCCACCCACACTTGGTGACAGAAACACACATGAGACGTGTTTGTGCGAGATGGGTCCCAAGAGTGTTGATTCCCGAACAAAAGAACATTCTCATGCAGGTCTACATGCAGTTAAAGTTGATGTTAGAGCAAGATCGGAGATTCTTTCAAACGTAATCACTCCTGATGACACTTGGCTACATTCTTTTGATCCTGAGAGCAAACAGCAAAGCTTAGTGTGGAAATCTCCATCTCCATCACCCCAGAAAGCAAAAGTGGTTGCTTCTGCTGGGAAAGTTATGGTCATGTCATTTTTTGATATTCATGGAATGGTTTATCAGCATGTTGTACCTGCACACACATCAGTAACTGGACAATACTACAGGGATATCCCGAAAACATTGCAAGTCCATATCAGGCGCAAAAGACCACATTCTCGTGAGGCAGGCTGGATGCTGCACCATGGTAATGCGCGGCTGCTGATTGCCAATGTTGTTGCTGAATATCTTGCAAAAATCAACGTGAAGTGCCTCCCTATAGTCCGGATTTAGCACCGCGTGACTTTTTTCTATGCCCTAACTTGAAGAAACGTCTTCGTGGGAGGCATTTTCCATCATCAGAAGCAGTGGTGAAGGCTGCGGAGACGATTTTGAAGGATCTCTCAAAAATGGTTTCCAGCATATTTTTGAAGACTGTAGAAACGCTGGGACAAGTGCATCGCATTCAGGGGAGACTATTTTGAGTAGGACCATCAAAATTATGAGGATGAGTAAAGGTACGTTGTCAAAAAAAATGTGATCATTCTTTATTGAACAGGCCTTGTAAGAATGAAACAGACATGATTAAAAGGTTAGAAATACTCAACTATGTAGATGGAACACTAAAAAGAAGTCTAAAAAATAAAGCAAGTAAACATACCATGCTAAAATTTTATAAAGTAATGTCAGTACCTAAAATACTATATGGTAGCGAAGTATGGGTCACAGCTGAAAAAGATAAAGGGAAACTTCAGGCAAATGAAATGAAATTTCTAAGAAGCATTGCGGTAAGTAGGAAAAATCGAACATAAACGAATTGAAGACATACGCAAAGAGGTAGATATTCGACCTGAATGACAGAGTACAAGAATATAGAAGTAAATGAGTGGCCCGTACAGAAAAAATGGTGAAAGAAAGATTACCATGCTATTTTATGAACTATACACCAGTAGAAAAGAGGAGCATGGGAAGACCAAGAAAACGACGGAATCAATAACATTAATTATGTAGACTGCAACAGACATGAAGGAAGATGATAATGGTGATGACGTGTTTCACCAGAAAAATAATTCTTTCACCTCATTTTTGGTCTTTCTGGACTACGTCTTCCTCTTGGTATTCCATCTCTGGCCTTACACGGTAATCTACGAGGTCCCATTACGTCCATTCTTTCCTTCTCCTGTCTACCCACTTTGTTATGTTTGTAATTTACAGAGGTCTCTTATTGCTGCATTAGGTGCTCTATCCCATCTGGTTTTTCCTTGTATTTTTCGTAACAAATCTAACCTCGGTGTCCCCGCCTCGAGAAGTGGGCAGCGGTTCGTAGGAGATTGCCTGTTGGGGTGATGCTCCAGGACCGCTCGTTAGCCGTGAAGGATCAGCAGGAACTCTGAAAATCGGCTAAAGAGGCAATGGTAGACTTCAGACTGGCCTAGCAGGTCATCTAGAGTGTCTAATTTACAGCTCATTGAACCAGAAAAAGGACGAAAGTTAGAAATAATAAAAAGAAAAACAATGAATATAGAAGAAAAGAAAGGAAGAAATCTGGTACTTTCGGAAATTCATGGGAATACAAAAAGGGATTACGACATGCAGAGCAAAATCTTTTAGAAGAGAAAGTGGGAATTGAGGTGAGAGTGTATAGGACACGTGATGCTTTAGTTTTGGCAGGAGAAATGGGAGAAGAAAATATTAGCGAGGTTCACTTGAACAAGTATATTTCAAATGATAAAAGTGGCAAAGAAACTCAAAGAACTTGATATGTACGCTAACTGAGACTTCGCCTAGTGCAAACAAAACGCAGAAGAGTTGGACGTTGAATTGGGAAATTCACATATATACAAAATTTCAAATTATGGATACATGGCAAGTTGACATAAGAAGAAATCGATTACGAGGATAACTTTCGTGCAATTAGCCAATAAATCGTATATTTTGTGATGAACAGTATCCCAGGACATCGCCTACCTCACCAGCGTAGATGATAGCATGTCTGCCTCACGTTCAAGAGGTCTCGAGTTCAGTCAGGGTGAGTTACCTGGATAAGGCTTTTGCCTGGGTTTTCCCTTGTTTTCCCTTCGTCCTTACAGGCTAATGTCGGTTAGCTCTAAGCTCTATTGACCCTGGACTCATTTGAGCATCATTTCACCCGTTTCATTCACCGTCAGATATGACTTAGCGTTGGAGGACGTAAAATTACAAACAAACAGGCAAAAAAATCCCAGGACATCATACGCAGGATCAGCAGAAAAAAACGGCAACGATATTAGGAACTCTCTAACCATTTTCTCTAATTTATTGCTTACTTCATATTGGTGATTACTTTTGTCTATGCTGATACTTTGTTCCAAGGCAGTTTATGTTTCTTTATTTCTCTCAGCGGTTTATTTATTGTATCTTCCATTGCAATACTCACTACCATGGCTAAAATTATTTTTAAGAAAAAGAGCATACTTTTTTCACTGTTTTCAGAGTACTCAATATATACGTGTTATTTTACATAAATATATCAAAACCAAGATATTTTATTTAAACCGTGAGCGTCATTTCAGAAAATCAAAATTAACGAAAATGTGTCCAGGTAAATAGTTTGCGCACGAGGTTCTACTCAAAAATGTTCATTTCGTATCCTTGGAAGACCAAGCTTTTAATAATTTGGAATTATGTTGCCTTCAGATACTCATACATACAGAGCGAGAGACTTACTATACACTCTACAGATAAACAGATAAAATAAAATTATAGTTCCCATTCAAAAATAATAGTTGCATATCCACGCGTTGCTGATATTTTATAGTCCAACATCTCACTTCTCTCAGTATTCTCCAAATTATTTGAAAAGGTAATGCACAAAAGACAAAACACAACATAAGCTCGAAAAATCAGCATGGCTTTTTGAAAAGAAGATCCACGATAACAGCATTAACAAATTTTGTAAAAAGTGTATATGAATCTGTAGATAGGAAGGAGAAAAATGTTGGTTTATTTTTGGATATTTCGAAAGCATTCAATACAGTAGATCATCATATTCTGTTAAGAAAGTTAAGTTCAGTAGGAATAAGAGGTGTAGCCTATGAATGGTTCAAATCCTACTTAACACACCGTCAACAGGTTGTGGAAATTACAAAAGTTGATGAAAAAACAAATGACTTTCATACCTCTCAGTCCCTCAAAACATCTATAACATATGGTGTTCCAAAAGGATCAATTCTCGGACCAGTACTTTTTCTGATATACATAAATGATCTAGAGTGTTTTATCAAGATTTGTAATTTAACTTCTTTTGCTGATGATACCAGTATTTTTCTAACCGGGTCAAATTTCTATTCTCTAGATGATAATATAAAACTGGTAACAAATCAACTATTCAAGTGGTTTGAAGCAAACAGATTAGTAATAAATGCAGAAAAGACAGTGGCTATTTCTTTTCAAAATATACATGGTATCCAAAGTAGTGGCCCTAATATAATATCGGGTTGTCCCATAAATTCGTTCGCTTCTTGTTACGTGTTTACGACTAAGAACTCCTGAGAACACTGCATGCCCCCATTACTTTTACGTCAAAGAAGTTGCCTAACAATATGGGCTTTGTTTACAAATACAATAACTGAAAAGAATGCTATGAACACAAACCACAGCGACCTCACGGCCAAAGGTAAATAGGTCAACTTATGTAAGAATTAGTAACCAAACTTCAGTACGAGTTTGTGGATGCAACAGTGTGGAGTTGTAACTTGTGAATGTTAATATGGAAGGCAAGAAGGAACATTTTCGACATTTAATGCTGTTTTATTACCGTAAAGGTAAAACAGCCTCACAAACTCAACGGAAAATTTGTGCTGTTTACGGAGAAGATGCAGTGACAAATCGGGCATGTCAAAAATGTTTTACTCGATTTCGAGCTGGGAACTTCTCTGTGGAAGACAAACCTCGTTCTGGACGACCTGTGGTTACGGATGAGGAAAGGATAAAGGACATGATTACGAACAACCCCAGAATAACAATTCGGGAGGTAGGTCAGGAGCTAAACTTATCTCATGCAACTGTAGCCAGGCACCTAAAGAAACTTGGTTAGGTAAATCTTCGGGATGTATAGGTTCCGCACGAACTGAGTGAACAAAATTTAGTTCAGCGCGTTTCCATCTATGAAGCATTGATAAGACGCAATGAATCTGCCCCTTTTCTGAAACAGCTGGTTGCAGGAGACGATAAGTGGATTGTGTACAACAACATCCGAAAGAGAAAGTCATGGTGTAAGAAAGGGGAACCACCACCCTCAATTCCTAAACCAGGGCTTCATCCTGAGAAGATAATGCTGTGCATTTGGTGGGACTGGAAAGGAATTATTTATTACGAATTTCTTCCTCCTGGGGATACCATCAATTCAGAGAAATATTGTTCTCAGTTGGATCGTGTGAAGGTTACCCTAGAAGAGAAAAGGCCAGAGTTAGCATCTAATGGTGGAGTCGTCTTTAATCAAGACAATGCCAAACCACACACTTCTATGGTAACTCGTCAGAAATTACGGGATTTCGACTGGGATGTGTTACCTCACCCGCCTTATTCTCCAGACATTGCCCCATTCGACTATCATTTATTCCGATCCCTACAAAACTTCCTTAATCGCAAACGCCTTACTTCCTTGGAGGATTGCAGACTCGCCATAGAAGAGTTCGTCAACCAGAAAATTACAAGATTTTGGAAAAATGGGATTGATAAGCTTCCTGAGAAATGGAGATATGTTATTGATAATAATGGTGCATACTGCACAAAATAAAGTTAGTTTTGAAAATTTCATTGTCTTGTTTACTTTCGATGACCTTGCGTATGTAAACAGGTTACCCCTACATAATTAGGCAACTTCGTTGCCATAGTTGTGATACGGGCATACAGTGCAGGCGTTCTTTGTCGTAAACACGTAATAAGAATCGAACGAATTTATGAGACAAGCCAATACTAAATGATAAATATATTGGTTACTCTGAAATCACAAATCTCCTTGGTCTAGATCTAGATAAAAACTTGAAGTGGAATATTCACATTAACGAAATTTCTAAAAAAACTTAGCAAATTGTGTTTTCCCCTGTTTATACTGTCTAAGGTAATGAATAGAGAAGCACTTTTATCCCTTTACTATGCATACTTTCACTGTATCATTTCTTATGGTATAATACAATGGGGGAACTGCGAAAAAGCTATTACCATATTTAGATTACAAAAGAGATCTATACGTACCATACTAAAGGTAAAAAAAAAACAACTAGTTGCAGAACACTTTTTCAAGAATTAAAAATATTGCCTCTACCTTGCTTGTATATACAAGAAATAGTAACCTTTGTTAAATTAAATATCCATTTATACTCCACTAATACACAAACACATAATTATGATACTCGAAGAAAAGAGCAAATAAGTATAACCCCCCATAACACCAGTTTGTTTGGTAAAAGCTTTATATATACTGGACTTTGCCTTTATAACGGCCTACCTGAACACCTAAAGAGCATATCTGCACTTCCTAAATTTAAATGCTGTGTGAAAAAGTTCCTGTTAGAACATTGTTTTTATAGTATAGGTGAATTTTTTGAATATGTCAACTACAGATAAATTGTTATTATATTGTACATACAGTTTCTGAATTTTCATTTCAAAACAAAATTTTCATTTGTGTTGTGTATATGTTTATTGTATAATTTTTAGTTATAAGTACTTGACGTGTCCTATATCATGTACTATGATCAAAAGGATGAATAAATACAAATACAAATACAGATAATTTCTGTCCAATTTTATTTCACTGACTCAGATTCTTTTACATGAAGTCGTGATTCTTCGTCTGTTACGAATGATGGGTGAGCCGCGTGTTACATGCAGAAAGGTGGGCTGCGGAGGGCTATTGTAGCTTAATGTAGTTATCCTTCTTGCGTATCTTTATAACTATCAGTATTTACAATAAAGGTTTGAAACTGAAAATGTCCTTTGCATGTTATTAAATTTAAGGACTTAGTATAACTTCATCGCTTATAAACTTATTCATAGAATAAACAAATTACCCGTTATTTGCAATTGTATGCTACAAAATAGGTAATAACCCTTCACCTCTTGGTATAGAACACAGTCCTGTTCATTTATGATCCTCTACTCCTTAAGCCATTTTAGGCGTTTTGTGAGGGAGTCTCAACTATGGATTAGAGAGAAAAATCTAGGGATGGATGATCAGCCCGGTCCCCGTAATGAGAGTGAGCGAATTAGATGAACGGAATGAGGGCGACGTGGATGAAAGAAAATAAAATAATGGACCAATTTGTGGAATGCTGTTGGGACAAACCGGAGGTCCCGGAGAAAACCACCCCCAACGCCGTGTTGTCCACCACAAATCTCACCTGGCATTGAACCTGGACCGCCTTGGTGAGAAACAAGCGATCTAACCTCTCGACCACGGCGCGGCCATGTAAGAGCCCATTGTTCCCTAAATCTCTGACCACTCTTCTGAAAAGCTCCCATAATTGTGCCAGTAGTGTCCCACCATTAGACTTCTAGTGTGTCGCAAACAGCAACGAGAAGAAGGGGGTAGATTTCACTTGACGAAGCATAAGGAATTCTTACACTCTTCAAGTCCCCCTCTTTACTCTACCCTTCCCATTCTGTTGTCAGCTGTTACACCAACAAATATGCAGGTTTTATACTTACTGCTCATGTTTAAAGGAATGACGTTTATCCTTGCCGTCGCCATTGTATCAGCTTCTCCATGACGCTAATGAATAATGTTCCAAAGAAATCCCGAGTGATTGCTTTCCCATGTGTACATTAAGAGCTCAACATCATAATTAAATTTGATGCGCCGGAAGAATTTGGTGAGTTTTATTCTCTGTTGGAACTTGAAAACAGGAACTATTCTAAGGTCTTCGATAATATATATTACCTAAGCTACACAACGTTTTGTAAAATTAATCTACTTTCTGCGATCAGAATTTTGCTTGATTACTAATGTAACAGGGATGACTAATATTTTGAAACTTTACACCTGTATCTCTGGTTCCTTTTAGGAATTATTTCATCCTCTGCAAGAAACCACTCATTCCCTCTCTGTTATCACACAACGATGTACCTACTTACCTAATACGTACAGAAGTATTGCATTCCACCTAAAAATATCAAGATGTATTCAGAAATGCATTCTATCCAACTATCATCCTTGGGTTAATAAACATTTTCAAAAACTTTTTAAAGAAGTTGGTATAACTTTAGTTCCTAAAAATAAATATAGTATTAAAATTTTAATATACTTTTCTAAAAAAGATAAAATTCCTGATAATAAAAAAAAATTGGTATTTATCAATTTAATTGTTTAGATTGTTATCAGGTTTATATTGGAAAGACGAAACGTAGTTTGGAAACCAGAAAGAAAGAACATTTTCGTAACATTAAATATAAACAAATTGATAAATCGGCCGTAGCAGATCATTTTTGGTCATTTACCCATGAAATAAATCCCTAAGTAAACTCATTAAAACAATTAAATGTTCCCATAGCTTTGATAGTGTGGGGGTAAAATATTTATTTAAAAAAATAAAAATCGCGTAGTGAATTGCGACATACCAGCAATTGATTCTATTTTTAGGTTTGTTTCGTGTTCAGATTTTGGTAATACGAAAAAGCCATGGTATCCTTGACGACCAAGTGTGTTGACTGAAGATGTGGACAAATGTTCATGAAATCGATCTCAAACAAAAGAAAGAGGTATTAACATCAACTTGTTAAGATAAGTGGTCATTAGCTAACAAATATTTTTATTTGTGTAATATTCGTTCAGTATGTAGTTAAAATCGGGAAACTGACATATCATTAAAATGGACAAGTCCTGTTATTTTAATAATGAGGAGGCGTGCCTTCAGTTATTATTCTACGAGGGTTTGCGGAGGACACGGGCGTGTTCCGAATGGAATACCTCCCTGCACCCTATCAGGAGACGGGGCCGCAAGTATCCCGAGTTTTGCTGCAGGGACGTAAATGGATTGTTGTCCCCTCTCCCAGTTACCTCGTGTTAGTGTATAGTTTTGTACTTAGTACTCAATTGTTTGTACTTTATAACAAATGAAGTAACTTTTAAGCCTTAGTACTACTACTAATTCGAGGGACTGTTTAGAGGGAGAAAAAGTCGTGCATACCGTGGATGAATACCTCACGTGGTTTTTGTTTATATCTGTTTTTTATCTCCCAATGTACATGTATATTTAATAAAACGTCTGTACATATGTTATCTCGGTTAACCTGAAACAAATAAAAAATGAGCATTTGCAAAAACAGTTAGCATTCCCTAATTCAACAAATGATATAAGGAGAACATTTTTTTTTGCAAGGTTGGCAATATAAGTTCCACGAAATTCTGCTTTTTTCCACTGGTATGGATATAGCTGGGGGCGCTGCTTATGTGAGACATTATTATAGTGAACCTAATATACAATATTTGTGTTACAGCCGACGCTATGCTCGCAGCAGGCCTGTCTGGGTAGAGTGGCCTCAGCCCCAACACAGAGCACAGGAACACCGCGGTCCAAGGAAGAAGTCCTTCGTCATGCCAAGGATTTCCTGGAACAGTATTTCACCTCCATCAGAAAGTGACGCCAAACTTAAGTCACAATCAAGAAGCTGCTTTAATATGCATAATACTTCCATAATTCTAGCAACAATAACAGCACAGGCTGCCAATATGACCAATGCTACCATTGATAGTAATAGATACCTTGTATTTTTGTAGTTGGTTCGCAAAATAGTGTGATTTAGGAAAGAATAAGACTGTTGGCAGCATTGCGTTCAATGGAGAAACAAGGATAGTTTGGCTGCACTGAATTCTTCCATATAGCTACATACGTAGTAAATAAATGAAAAATGAAGTTATTAATTCAGTAAGGGTAAAAGAATGCTCTCTAGCACGAAATCGCACTAAAATGTAAATAAATCATATTAAACTCCATTGTTGTATTTAAAAACATAGCTGTATGAAAGTGCTGAAGACTTGGCAACAATCGCCCGCGTCACATATTAGAATAAACAGCCAATATCTATCTATTGGCGATTTTGTGGAACTTTTTAATGATGATGATACTGATAATGATGATGGTGATGATGATGTGTATAAGGGCGCTCAACTACAGCGGTCATCAGCGCCATTTAAAAAACTAGTCATGGCAAATTCCATATATAAATCTTTCTAAAATTCCATACTAGTGTAAATAAACTTACGAAAGATACATGTACATAACCACAAACAGAAAAAGTAAAATAAATAAAAAGAAATATAAATCCAACCTAATAAAAATTTCGGTCATTAAATCCTAACCTGGAAAAGAATCTACTCCTTTACTCCACTACTTTATTATCATCCGCTAGCATTTCTGCAAAGTTGTCGGGCAGCTGCAGAGACGTCCTAAGGTCTGTTAGGTAAAAACACTCTAGCAGCACGTGTCGGACAGATAACCCTTCGTTGCAAAACGAACACAGTAGAGCAGGCTCCTTTTTAAAAAGAAAACTATGAGTAAAAAAAGCAGTGCCCAATACGCAACCGGGCCAAACTCATCTCCTCGCGATGAGATGAACGACAGGAGGTAACCCAGGGAATCGGAAGTTCTTTCACAGATCTAAGTTTATTGCTGCGAAGAGCGGACCACTCTTCCTGCCAGCAGGTTTGCACAGCTCTCCGCAATACGGCCCTAAAGTCTTCCGATGTCCCAGATGGTACTCGAACCCTGGACTTCATGGTAGCCGTCTTGGCTGCCAAATCATTCCCCTGTAAGCCTACGTGACCAGGGATCTATGCACACACCACGCTAACGGCAGAAGCATGTAAAACGTGGAGGGCATCCTGGATACGCTGCACAATAGGGTGGTAGTTGTACAGCTGCCGTAGACTATGAAGTGCACTGAGGTAAACGCTCAGAATGAAGCAGCCACCAACTTTCATCGACGTACGTGTAAAATGGCCCGGTATATTGCATAAAGCTTTGCAGTAAAAATGCAAGTACTAATGTGGAATACGAATGTATACGGTTCAGTTCCACACACGTAAGCACAACCAACACCATTTGAGCTCTTGGAGCCATCAGTATAAATTATAAAATGGTCCTCATATCGCGATAAAAATTCTAAAACACATTTGCGGATACTAGACATAGACATGGTAGATTTATCATATTTAGTCATGCCCAGATCTGCGTGGGACGCTCTGCACAACCAAGGAAGGCATGTCCTCTCCCCCTTAGGATACATCTTGGGCATTTCAGTATCAAGTTGTCTAAGGAGCTCCCGGAATCGAAAACCAGGTGGCTTTGGTTTAATAGATGTGTTCCTATAACGCGCGTCCATTAAGGTGTTAAAGAACGGCGGTAGAACCTTTTAAGGATCTTTTCAAAGAAAAAGAGATAAATTCAAGATAACTGAACATATTTTAGATAAGTAAGATATAATTCTAATTACAGAAGACGAAGCAAACAGGGTCCTTACAATATCAAAAAGTGGTAAAGCCGATGGCTCTGGAGGAATTACTATGATTAAATATGGGGTAAAATAGGTGTAAGAACTGTGGAAAGATTATTTAATCAGGCTCTGTATGGAGATCCAATTCCTTCAGACTGGAAAATATCATACATTACCCCCATACACAAAAAGGAAGAAAACATATCTCGTGAATTATAGTGGAGTTGGTATAAATGCAACAATAATAGAATATTTAGTACCATTATTAAGATTAGATTAGAGCAAATAATGAAGGATAAAAAATTTGAACAAGAAGCAGGATTTACATCATGCAGGTCGTGTTAGATCATACATTTACAATCAGATTATAGAAAATATGGTGGAAAAGGTAAAGAATTACACTTTGTATTCGTGGATCTGGAAAGAGCTTATGATTCAGTTACCCACAAACATGCCTGAACCCTTAGTTGAGGTTATAAAATGATTATATGTCTGTAATGCTGTAGTAAATATTGAGAAAAAGGTCTCGAAAAATTTAAAGTAACTAAAGGTTTAAGACGAGGATGTGCAATGTCACCAATGTCACTTTCTGAATTATGTCTTGATAAAATAGAATAACGCCTTCCAAAGATGGGAAATGAAGTGAATGATTTAGTCGCTAATGTCAAGTGATAATTGGGTAGGATAAACAAGATAGAATATGTGACTCGTAAGCTTGTTGAGACATATGAGGAAGGAGCACTGAAAATCAATTTTAATAAGACAGAATTCATTGCAGTTGACGATGAAAAGAAAAACATTGAAGGCCCCAGCGCCACTGTCCACCACAAATCTCACTTTTTGGTCTCCGGGCCACCTTGGTGAGAGCGAGGCGGTCTAACCACTCAGCCACGACGCGGCCGATGCCGTTATTATTGGCCTGATTTTTCAATTCTTTGTCATTTTTCGAGCACCCTCGCTATTTAGCTGTTACTAGCAATATCATAGAAAGAGTACGAAATCTAAACACCATAGTGGTTTAATTAATTAGAACTAACTGAAAAATGCAATGCAACGGCGGTATTTCAACCACGGATCTCCTGGTTTCCGTCCAGTCACTCTAACCCATTGAGCTACCATGGTCAACATGCCGACGTGACATTAAACTCTCCTTTTCACTCATTATATTTTCCCGTGAAACCACCTTAGAGTTCTCATATTTGAGATACACATTTGTGGCGACTTACTATTGTAAGTACATAAATACCAGGATTTTTATATCTGAATATTTTAATGTAAATTTATATTGAGGAATTAATGCTTAAAGAATTAATCTTTTTAAATACATTACTCCGATATATGGGTGTTTTAATTAATTAGAGCCAATTGAAAATCCAACTGAAATCCCCGCCGTGCCATTACATTTTTCAGTTGACGGTAATTAATTAAAACGCCCATATATCGGAGAAATGTATTTAAAAAGGATTAATTCTATAAGGATTAATTCCTCAATATATATTTACCATAGTGGTTTGATTTTAACCGGTACCTCCCTCGTTTCTTTTCTGTATCCCCCTTGTACCTTCAAAAAATTGTATAATGGAGCTGCTTTGTTGATTTTGCAATCTTTATCACAATTAATATTAACTAGATGAAAAAATACGCTCTCCTAAGAGTATCTCGAAGAAACCATTTTAAAATAAGTTATGGTCGGCAGAGGGTGTCATTTGAGTGTAATACATCTATCTCGTTTCTCTATTTGAGGGAGCAGTAGAAAGCAATACGACGTACGAAGCCTGATACCGTCCCTGTTAGGCATAACATTAGCATAATAACAGCGAAAGTCATATTAAATGCATAATTAAGGGCGGATAGATATCACACTATGAATTAAGCTAAATTATAACAAATATGGGGGATAATGATTTAATATACAGGTGCAGAAATTAAACAGGCAATCCCAATACATATATTTTTTTTGCAAGCACGTGAACCCAACGTGTAAAGAGAGCCGGGAAAATGAACACTTACCCTCACAGGAATGTTCCTTGGGTTGAGCCGACAAAGGGGCATTGTTCGAGAATCGTCCAAGGCTAGACCCAAGCGTCAACTTGTCGCCCGTCGATACATTGGTCTGTACATAATACGTGATGTGGAGAATAGACGCCGGGATTTAAGTTACGCTTTTGCACGCGTGATTCCGCTTAAATTACCTAGACCGTGGGTAAGAGAAAGTTGCATGGAATACATGATTCGGAAACTCAAAATTGCGATGAAATTTAAGAGTAGGGATGAAACACAACGTATAAGGAACGAGTAACGGATCACATGATCCCTACGGTGTCCAAAATTCGGTGAAAGGAAGAAGAAATTTGTGTAATGGCGACGTTCGATATTTGCTAGGAAAAACACTGTGTTAGTGAATGGACGAAGCAACACATATTAGGTGGTTATCAAACACTCTGTTACCGAGTGAAAGAAACAAAACACATTACAACATCATCAAGATTCTAACAAACTCTATTTCATTTTTTTTTTTTTTTTTTTTTTTTTTTTTTGTATAATCCTCCGTAAATACTCTAGTGTGCGAAATAATGCTCTCGCGATGTCCAGAAAGGAACGAAAACGCGTACACGGCTCCATACGTCACTCGATGCTTCCTAGAAATGTACAAGTTCACTCGCGACTGTGATTCAAACTAGCCGTCATATCATGCGCACAGCAACGGCCAAATCCTAAGTCTCGCGCTTAGTGTTCGAGTTACACCAACACAACAGTGACGAGTGGAGAGGGTGACTTGTATAAATAAACTTGCCATTCAACGGTCGGGGTGTCTTTTGTGTAATAATACCCCCTATACTGTCAGTCGCACCCACTCTCTGAAATCCAAAAGAGAGAATCCATGCAAACCTACACTAAGAAAAGTCCCTACCTGTTGTAAACCTCCCATCCGTAGCCCTCACCCGTCACATATCCTATCATATGAGTTGTTGAGTGCCGGAAGGGCTCAACGAGGTACTTAACGGCCAAGCGCCGCCTCAAGCCGTCAGCCAGATCGTCGAAACGCAGGCACCACAAGGATTTGCTTCTCAGAGTCAGTTTCACAGGTTAATGCTTAAGCCAAAGCTTTAATGGTCTATGCCTCTTAAGCAAGGATCACCTTATATTTAAGCTTTGCTTTACTGAGATGAAAAGTTTCAAAGAGCTATAAAGTTTGCCATACTTGCGCATCCTCTTTAAGCATATCTTAATGTTGAAGCTTTTCCTAAAATAAGATGGGCCGCCGATATGACCATTGTAGTTAAAGGCGGGGTATAAATGGAACAAGTATTTTAAAATAAGATGTAGGGTAGCAGAGTTTAGTTAAAGTGACCGAAACTTAAGATTCAAAACTTACTGCAAATTTTAATTCTTATGAAATCAAGATTCTCCTGCGGCAAATGCATAAAACAAAATAGACAACAAGCAATCAGTCGAAATACTATAGAGTAAGAAAAACCGGACCGAAGGAGAAATTGCTACAGCACGATTGCCTTCAAGAGTATTTGCATGCAAGTTGACGTCACCTATGCGCAGCCCTACATCTTTATTATCATCCAAACATGGCTAACACCAACCAAGGTCTTTAGGCGCTATGGACTGCCGATAATTGGTCATATGGCCACAATTGGTCACTCCTGTAATGTAAAACAATGTCAGTCTAAGAAGTAAACTGAAAAGATACATGCTCCTTTATAATGTAGTGTAGATGGTAGCGTGTCTGCCTCACGTTCAAGTGGTTCCAACTTCGAATTTCGGCCAGGGTGAGTTACTTGGATAAGGTTTTTCAAAGTGTTTTCCCTTGTCCTGAAAGACGAATGTCGGATAACTATAAGCTCCATGGACTCCGGACTCATTTGAGCATCATTTCACCCATTCCATTTATCGTCCGATATGGCTTAACGTTGGAGGACATAAAAAAACTGCATAACTACCGGACCTAAAATCCTGCGTTATACACTGCCAGATCTAAATTTCATTTGACTTCTTAAATTCTGAAAAATATTTTCCAATTTTTAATTTTTAGAGCTGATGTACAGGTGTATTCTCTGATGTCTTGACATACACACTTAGAATTACCCTAACTAATGGAGTTCTTTTTTGTTGATCTCACGGTTCTTTTTTTAATTTACGTCTTCCAACGTTAAGTCATGTCGGACGATGAGTACAATGAATGAAATGATGCCAAGATGAGCCCACGGTTCATTGAGCATAGAGTTACCCGGCATTCGTCTTTCAGAATAAGAGAAAACTCCGGAAACCCCCTAGCTATATGGACTTCTAACTAATTATACACGGTGTCTCTAAATTTACTATCCATTTCAATCAAGGAAGACAGTGATTGAAAACTCAATATTATTTTTAGGTGTTACACATATTCTAGTGCCCTTCTACATGACCTCCATCTATATCAAAACACATACGCCACCTTTCAGTAGTGAAACGAAATTTAGACTGTATTATGTCAAACGTAATTTGACCTGCTGCTTCCCTGATACGATTCCGTAACGCAGGCAGACCATTCACTTTGCTAGTGTACACTTAAGATTTGAAGTAACCCGTGCAAAAAGGTCTAAATGAGTAAGGTCCGGTGAACGGGAAGCCCACAGCCTAGGTGAACCTCTGCCTATCCATCTCCCTGGAAAGGTTCTGTTCAGGTAATCATGGACGATGTTTGCAAAATGTGGAGGCGCACCATCTTGCCGAAACACAACTGCATCCATTATGCCATGCTCTTGAAACTACGGCTCAAGGAACCGTCCTAACATGTTGAGGTAGATGTTACCTGTTATTCACCTTTCGGCAAAGAAAAATGGGCCATGCAATTTTGCGTTTGTCATACCCAACCAAACATTGACTTTCGGTGTATCACGTTCACACTCCGATACCTCATGGTTCTTCATATGCCCATATACGGCTGTTGTGTCTGTGCACTTTCCCACAAACATGGAAAGTGGCTTCATCGGAGAATAAAATGTTTTCCATTAAATTCTCATTCTCTACACATTCCAGGAGGTCATAACACATTGCCCGACGACAGGCAAAATCTTCGTCCTCAAGATGGTGCAGAACCTGAATGTGATACGGACGTTTTCGTAGAGTAAAACGTGGAATTTTCCACACTGTGTTGCGAGGGATGCTCAATTCCCTACGGAGGCATCGAGTTGATGCCTTCGGACTCCTATCACTGGTAATTTGAACCTGCTGCACTGTTTCTACCAAGACGTGTGGTCGTCCAGAACGTGTCTCATCACACACGCTGCCGGTACGCTTAAATTTGTTCAGAAGCAGACGAATGTGTGCCCTTGATGGGGCTGGTTTGTGGAATTTACGGGTAAATTCCGCTCTGGTGTCTTCATATGACAATCCACGTACCTGTGCACAAACAATGGCAACCCGTTCTTCTGTGCTAAATATCTTGCAATAAGATACCAGCATCTGAAAAGAAAAGAAACAAAATATAGCGTTTTCATTGAAATGGATAGTGACTTTAGAGACACCCTGTATTTCTTCAACACAAAATTTTTGTTGTTAATGACTTCTTATTCCCTGACAAAACTGTAATCAGGATTTGTTACATTATACATAGATTTTCAATACGTAGGATTTATATATTCCAATGGTCTATCTATTTTCCTATTACTATTCATTATTAATATAAAATTATCTAATAATTCAGGTTTCATAGGTGCATATGCTCTAGATTTTGAAATAACGAGAAATAGTTTATCTTCAACAGCTGGCCTTTACTGACACGTCATCGTAATATTAAGATAGGCATTTTTTCTGATGAAATAATTTTATTGTTGAAATATATAGCTATTTGTTATAAATACGACAAATTATACATACCATAAACGTATGCGGCATGAGATGAAAATTTAAGTTTTGTTTACCAGTTCTTTATGTGTAAGTGCACTACGGAAAGCTTTTAATATCATCATTGTCGACTGTCATTTACTCTAAATCTTCGATTATTCCATACGTAAGAATGAACACAGTGTAAGAGTATAGATAAACATTCTACATCGTCTTCTTGTGCACATGGATTAAAATAATTTGCATTTCTTATGAACTATTGTCAAATTTATATAACGTATTGGCACCATAGCTTAAACCACGGTTCAATATAGTTTAAGCCATGCTACATACAGTGTGTCCCAAAAGGAGTATACACCCTAACAACTGTTATTTCTGCTCAACGAAATAAGACAGAAATGCAGTTTCTGTTATGCATGATTCGCAATGCACTGAAAAAGCATAGCAACAGGTTTATAGATCTTCACGTCTTTATAAACAACAATTTTGGCAAGATTATCACTCGAGAAACATAAGTGGATACTGAAGTATCATTGGAAAGTGGAGAATATTGTTGTGCAACGACGTTGAATGTTTGAATTTGGGACACCACCACCAACAAGGATGACAATAACAAGAATTCGAGACAAGTTTGAAGATGATGGTACAGTGTGTTGAAAGATCGGTGTGGAAGAAGGAGAAGGAGAAGAAGATCCACTGATAAGGAGAGTGCTGTTGCAGACATGCAGGTTTTTGAACGATCCCCACAGAAGTCAGTGAGGCAATGTTCTCGTGAGGTTGGTATCAAGTTAGTATCAGTGTTCATCGAATTTTGCGGGGCCAAAACTGGAAGCCTTACATTCAAAGATTTCTCCACGCACTAGATGAGGACGATCCAGAGAGGCGCCTGCAATTTTGTGAGTGGTTCCTGCAGAAATTGTTCTTTCACACTGGCCGTGTGTAGGCTGAAGTATGGAAATGTAGAGTCAGACTGAAAAATTCAATGTCATAGCCAGGATCTTCTGGTTGTCATCCAGCCGCTCTAGCTCTTGAGCTACTAAGACCAACGTGCCAGTAAACCACTTAGGAGTTCTCATAAACATATGAGACAACTACCTTAATGGCGACTTACAACATGTAAGTACCTTAAGGCCCGGACGTTATAGTTAACCACTATTAGGTCAATTATTGGAAATTAATTGTTCTTTCACACTGGCCGTGTGTAGGCTAAAGTATGGAGAAGTAAAGTCAGACTGAAAAATTCAATGCCATAGCCGGGATTTGAACCACGGAGCTTCTGGTTTCCGTCCTGCCGCTCTAATTCTTGAGCTACTATGGCATTGAACTTTTCAGTCTGACTCTACCTTTCCATACCTTAGCCTACACACGGCCAATGTGATAGAACAATTAATTTCTAATACTTGACCCAATAGTGGTTAACTATAAAGCCCGGGCCTTAAAGTACTTACACATTGTAAGTCGCCATTAAGGTAGTTGTCTCATGTGTTTATGTGAACTCCTAAGTGGTTTACCGGGAAAAACAAGAGTCAGTTGGAGAATTTAATGTCATGTCGGCACGTTGGCCTTAGTAGCTCAAGGGATATAGCGGCTGGACGGCAACCAGAAGATCCGTGGTTCAAATCCCGGATATGGCGTTGAATTTTTCAGTCTGACTCTACCTTTCCATGCTTTAGCCTACACAGGCCATTGTGAAAGAACAATTAATTTCCAATAATTGACCTAATTGTGGTTAACTATAAAGCCCGGGCCTTAAAGTACTTACATGTTGTAAGTCGCCATTAAGGTAGTTGTTTCATGTGATAATGAGAACTCCTAAGTGGTTTACCGGGAAAAACAAGAGTCAGTTGGAGAATTTAATGTCATATCGGCACATTGGCCTTAGTAACTCAAGGGTTTGAGCGGCTGGACGACTATCAGAAGATCCGTGGTTCAAATCCCGGCTATGGCATTGAATTTTTCAATTTAACTCTACCTTTCCATGGTTCCTGCAGAAATGCGACCAAAGGGAAGATTATCCAGACTCAATTGTTTGGTCAGATATAGCCACATTCAAACTTAATGGCACAGTTAATCGACATTGTGTGTACTGGGTTAACCAAAAACCACACATCGTTCAATAAAATACCATCAATCTTTCAGAAGTAACGGTATGCTGTGGTTTGTCTTCCCAAAGATTAATCGCCCCGTACTTCTTCCAAGAGATTGTCATGGGTCAAACTTACCTGCAAATGTTGGAAATCATGATTCTGAGTATCGAAGATATCTTTGAGAGGGAAAATGAGGTTTACTTCCAAAATACCGCGCTCCACCTCACTTTCGTGTCAATGTGATCATACATTAAATCAGAAATAGATAGGACGAAGAGGAGGTGCTACGGAGTTCCCGCCACGATCTCCTGATTTAACCCCTCTAGACTTCTTTGTTTGGAGAACTGTAAGGGTATGATGTACGCCACAAAACCACAAACACTGGTGGATCTGAGAGATCAAATTGAACTTGCCATCAATTGCATTCCAATAGCAGTACTGCAAAATGTGTGTTCCTCTATCCAACGTCGTTGTTAGGAGTGTACTGTGCCAGGAGGTGGGCATTTTGAACATGTACAGGTTTAAGAAATAAAACATAATAAAAAGTATACTGCTGCATTTTGAACATGTAAGGGCTTATGAAATAAACTGCAACAAAAAATGTATTTCTGTCTCATTTGGTTGCGGATAAATAACAGCTCAAAGGGTGTATGTATCAATTTGGGATACTCTGTATAGGCTCAGCTTAAAGCTTGAACTGCCTACCGTTTAAATGTCAAAGCTAAACAACTCGGTCCCTAATGATGATGGCAATATGACTGAATACAGACAGCAATTAATCGCCATGTTCTTTGAATCACTGAATGATTTTTCTAACTTTGAAATATATTTTCCCATTTACTGCACAGTTTTCTGTTCGTAGGGTCGTGTAGCCTAACCGTTGCCTTCTTTTGTGGCATATGTTTTGAGAGCAATAGTTCACGGTGATTTTAAAGCACATTGATACTTGTAACTCTATTGTTATTACATAAAAAATAATGGAAAAGTGAAAGGAATGTCAGGAAATATTCCTTCTATGGTTGCATGATCAGAGTTCAGCTTTTCTCAACCCCAGTTATATGGTTTGATTACCTGCTTTGGTCATTCTGGAGGCATACATGGAATTTGAAACTCGTATGGGTATGTTTCATGGTAAAAATTACAAAAGTTCGACGTTAAGAAATGTTTGGTTCAATTAATGAACACACAAACCCAATAGCTGTTTAGTAAAACCCTTAGCTATATAGGAAGGTGAATATCAGGAAGTACGTGAAGATTCTTTGAAGACTCCATATAACCAAAGTTAGCCATGTAACCAAATTCTTGACGCACTATCACAGTTATTGTTTAAAATTTACGACGGAAATTGTTTACAGGGTTCAAATTTTTATTTTTATCCAATAGTTTGTTTACTAAGGAAAATAACTTTTTTCTCGAGTATACATTCCTTGACCAGGGCTTATCAGCAATTATTTTAAAAATAATTACACGTATTAATTATATATTATTAATACTATTCAAAACAGCATTACACGTCTTATTTATCATCCTAATATGATTTATCTTCAGTAGTTTGAAAAAAAAGGGTCATTTATATTGTAAAATGTCCTTCATAGCAAAACCTGTTCAAGGCAAAAACAACGAAAACAAATTCGCTCACATGTATGTACACACATAGGTATCCTTGTCTAACAATATTTTCAATTTTTTTAGTAAAACTTTCCCTAAAATATGGGCTAAAGTCACTTCCCTAATTTAAAGATACCGTTCAGTGAAAATTACTCAAAAATGCAAAAAATGACAAATTTGTGGAAACGTAGAGTCAGACTGAAAAATTCAATGCCATATTCGGGATTTGAACCACGGATCGTCTGGTTTCCATCCAGCCGCTCTAACCAATAGCTCAATAGCTCAATAGCTACTATATCCAACGTGCCGATATGACATTAAATTCTCCAACTGACTCTACGTTTCCACAATTTAGCCTACACATGGCCAGTGTGAAATAACAATTAATTTCCATTAATTGACCTAATAGTGGTTAACTATAAAGCCCAGGCCTTAAAGAACTTACATGTTGCAAGTCGTCATTAAGGTAGTTGTCTCATGTGTTTATGAGAACTGCAAAGTGGTTTACCGGATAAACTACGAGTCAGTTGGAGGATTTAATGTCATATCGGCACGTTGGCCATAGTAGCTCAATGGTTAAAGCGGCTGGACGGAGGCCAGAAAATCCGTGGTTCAAATTCCGGCTATGGCATTGAATTTTTCAGTCTGACTACGTTTCCACAATTTAGCCTACACACAGACAGTGTGAAAGAACAATTAATTTCCAACAATGACAAATTTGTTTTGCATAATTAAATAAAGTAATCCTTGTATTTCAATTTCCTGTCTTTTTAATGCCATACGACCCTTTAAGCTGTGTCACGTGAAGATTTAAATGGCTGGCTGTAAATGGGTGTATTGGTTTAAATCATTTGTTTCGGAGATTTCTTCATATTTTTAATTTTAAGCGCTTTTCAAAATATAAATTACTCCCCACGATGCAGTTTTCAAAATAGAAGCTTGAATTTTTTTCTTGGATAAAAGCTATACCAAAGGAAACTGATGAGCTAATTTTTTATAATGTCAGCAGTGTTTGTACAATTAAATAGCAAAGATCATAATTCACAAGCAAATATTAAACATGAATAAAATGAAAATTGAATAAATTTACTAATACTGTATATATGTGAGTTAACTGCAAAGTATTATTTTTCTCAAACTAAAATGGCATCGTGTGGAATAGTTCAATTAAATGACAATGAAACACTATAAATATACTAATATTACACAAACTATGTTACACAAAGGGCTGAAAATTTGTGTGTGAATTATTATCAATAATTGTATTCAAATTCAATCCAAGCAAAATTGTAGATTTAAGGGTTTCCAGAGGTGGGCATCCTTAAAGTGTACAGAGTTTCTTTTCTGTCAGACGATGCAGAATTCACAGTACAAAATAGCAGATGCATTTCAGTTTTTAAAATAATATCTAAAATATAAGAAATGTGTCTAAGGAGACAAAGTGTATATCAAACAAACAAGAGAATTCTAGTTGATTCTACTGCATATAAAACTAAATGTGTCAAATTTTTGGCAAGTTTCCTTTTTGTTAAGTACCAATACAAAGGAACTGACTCTGGTGGGTTGAGAGAGTGAATGGTGACTGTATATCGTTAACTTAAACTATAGATTGACAGGCAGAAGATATTTTGGCCAGCTTGGCTACATAATCATCATTATCATCATCACCACCACCACCACCACCACCACCACCATCATCATCATCATCATCATCAGCATCAGCATCACCTTCAAGGATTGGGCCCTGTGACCCGTTCCGTTCTCTTCAATAGCCTACTGATCCTTCCAGCGTAGAGCTGGGCGTCTCACATCTCTTATTTCCCTTCGGCATATAATCTAAAACTCTTCTTGGAAGTCGTTCCGCGTCCATTCTTAAAATGTGATTTTCCATCCATTTTGTCCTCCATTATTTTACTGTTTAAATTAAAAATCCCAAGCTTTTCTCTTATTTTTTTCGTTTCTTACGTGGTCTATTCTTTTATAACCTGCCACGCTTCTCTAAAATCTTATCTCTGCTGATTCTAGCTGTTTGTGTTGGTTCTTTGCCAGTGTCCATATTTCGGAACCGTATGTTAACATTGAGACTGCCATTATCTTATAAAATTTCATCTGTGTTTCCTTTCGTACTTTCCTGTTCAACGTTCTTATTATAGTCCCACACATTTGATTGAATCTGTTTAATTTCACCTCCATATCCTTGTTGTTATTTGCTTCTGCTACTGTGTAGCCTAGATAGTTAAAACTATTAACCTGTTCTATTATTTTTATAGTTTATAACTATTTTTGCTCTTATGTTGTTCTTTCCTCTAAAACCCATTACTTTAGTTTTGTGTTCTGATATTGAAAAGTTGTGTTTCCGCTATGTAGTTTAAACTATATACTGCTCTTTGTATGTCATCTTCTGAGTGGGATATTATCACCTGATCGTCAGCAAATAATACTGTATTTAAAACTATGTTTCCATTCAGTACATTTTGTTTTTACTTTGCTGTCATTCTTGTACCATATTATCAATATAGATATTAAAGAGTATTTGCTACATTAATTTGCACCATTATCTGAAATTCATTTCTCTGAAAAAGTACATGATTAGCAATCTCATTTCATGAGGCTTTGGCCATTTCCTCAGAGAAGATCATGCTTAATCGTGATGCCGGATTTCAGTTCACCTCTTGGAAACCGGCCTTAAAAATGGAAATCCATCGACTTAAGAAGCACAAATGAATACAGCTTGATAATCAAAATTAAGTAGTTAAGTTAATTGATTTTCTATAATCACTCCATCTCCTGACCTGTTATTTAATTCACTGAAGTCTTTTGTTCAGTAATGTGAATTTTGACAGTGTTTTGTCTTTGTTTATATTTATGTTATATACAGTTATTCATTTGTGATTATACCATTTAATAAATATCCTGATGATGGGAGAGATGCACACTCCCGAAACGTCAATTTCTAATCGTCTTTTTACCTGGCTTGCTTCCCGAGTTGAATTTGAGCATATTAGTCACCAGGAAAGCTTCAGTTCTTATTATTATACATAGCTGCGGCCAACTCATTGGTAATTAAGTAATTAAAATTAATATGTTGTATATAAACGTTGATTTACTATTCTGATAAAGATAAATTATTTTCTATATTTTCAAATAAATTCATTGGGAAATTATAATTTATATAGTAAAGAAAAAGTAAAATTAAAGGTAAAAGAAATATAGTAAAAGGGATTTTATTTGAATTTCATTTGAAGCTAATCTTGTAATGTCCAATAATAATTTCTTTGGTCTTCTTTCTCGGCTAGCGCACTGTTGTATGAATGACCAAAGTTGTTGTATATGCGAGTAAAGCAACACACTTTTTGTAATTTACGTCCTCCAACGTTAAGTCATATCGTACTATGAATGGGTGAAATGATGCTCAAACGAGTCCAGAGTCCATAGAGCTTAGTTATCCAGCATTCTTCCTTCAGGATAAGGGAAACCCCCGGAAGAAACCTTATCCATGTAACTCACCCTGACCAAGATTCGAACTCGGGACCTCTTGAACGTGAGGTGGATGAGCAACAGATGAGACACAATATAGAATGTATTGCTTTATTTAAATTGCTTTAGATGATTCGCTTTTATAAAATACGGACAAAGGAAGTGCTCAGTAGAAAAGTAGATGCAATTTTCAGTGCACCTTGTATGACTGGTACTTATTTACAGACCGTCCGAAATTCTAGCTCCACCATTAATTCCCTAAAATGTGGGAGCACGTTACGTAACAGAGGAAATGCCAGAAATAGCTCTTTGAAGTCGATGACTCGTACAGTTACAAAGCGCAACTACTGGGAGACGGATGGCGTGATATCCGTTTTTGGTTTAATAGCTCTGGGTCAAGTTATGGAGCGTTGCTAATAGCGCCAGAAGGTAATCTGTCTTTTGTAATAGGAAAGCTTCAAAGCAAAAAAGAGAAGTGTAAATAGAATCTATCTTTGTTCTTTAAAAAATACATGAAGAGTTGCGGTCACATTGCTTTCTCTGCGCTTGTAAAAAATCCTCCTTTGTCGACATGTTAATCGAGATGAATATTTGTTAAAAATTGTATTACTGCATAACGTTTTGAATATACAAGAGGAATAAAGGGATACAGTAGCTTTAAGCTATAGTCCAGTCTTTTAAGAGCTGGTCGCTCTATGAAGTCTTTGAAAATTCCGTTCTCTTTACACAGCCAAAAAAAAAAAAAAAAAAAAAAAAAAGCTATTAACAACGTTTTATATGTCAAAAGTATAAATATTGAAAATTCAAACCAATAACAAGCATTATCTCGCAATATCTTGTTTTTTCTATTTACTTATTTTGTAGTTTACGTCCTCCAACGTTAAGTCATATAGTACGATAAATGATATGGGTGAAATTTATGATCAAATGAACCCAAGATCCATGGAGTTTACTTACCTAACTTTTTTCTTTCAGAATAAGAAAACCTATCTTACCGGTAAAACCTTTATGCCCTGACCAAGATTCGAACTCAGGACTTCTCATGAGTCAGACACGATATCTTGGTTAATTCAAAAATAGTTATATACAAATATAACAATTTGTAACTTAAAACTTCACTTATCTTATAAGAAATGATGATTTTCTTATAAATTGTCCGGGATCGCGATTTGATGTAAACCTTTTACATATCCTGATATCGTATTTTAACGTAAAAAATAAAAGTTTTAACCCTTTTCCACATAAATTTGCTGTTTTCAGTAGTTTGATTTATAGATTAATAAATACATCCCTAAATAAAGATGATGCCCGCCTCGGTAGCGTAGATGGTACCGTGTCTGCCTCACGTTCAAGAGGTCCCGAGTTCGAATCTCGTTCAGGGTAACTTACCTGGATAAGGTTTTTCCGGGGTTTTGCCTAATACTTCCAGACGAATGTCATTTCACCCATCTCATTCACCGTCCGATATGACTTAACGTTGGAGGACGTAAATTACAACAAAAAAAGACTAAAGATGAATTTAATAAAGAATATAAACATATTAGTATTACTTCCTTAATTAACGGTTTTAAAGACTTTATAAATTAAAAGTTTAAAAAATCTAATATAAAAAAAACTTTTAATGATATTTGTAACCTAAAATATAAAAGACGATTATAATTTTTTAAAAAAAAAATTACTTACCATTATTGGGCTAATAAACATTTTCAAAAAAAATTAAAGAATTTGGTATAACTTAACCTCCTCAAAATAAATATAGTTTTAAAAATTTATTACATTTCTCTAAAAAAGATAAAATTCCTAATAATAAAAAATCTCGCATTTATCAGTTTTATTGTTTCGATTGTGATAAAGCTAATATTGAAAAGACTAAACGTAATTTAGAAACCAGAACGAAAGAACATTTTCGTAACATTAAGTATAAACAAACTGATAAATCGGCCGTATCAGATCATTTTTTGTCTTTTAACCATGAAATTAAATCCAGAATTTAAAGTATTAAAACAACTAAATGGTCCGATAAATTTAATGGCTTGGGAAAAGGTATTTATTTTAAAAAACTAACATCGCATAGTGGATTTTGAAATACCGACAGTCGATTCTGTTTTTAAATTTGTTTCTTTTTCAGGTTTTGGTAGTACTAACAAAAACATATTAACATCTAGCGTTCGTAACGATGGCAACAGCTTTGTTTCCGGCCTAGGAAATGTAAAAGTTTTACATGAAATTGCGATCCCGGACAATTTATAAGAAAATCATCGTCATTATCTTATAAGATAAGTGAAGTTTAAAACTACAAATTGTTATATTTGTATATATTTGTTTGCTTCACTGTTAATAGCTTCATACTTTACGTAACTAAAAATAGTTATTAGACATAAACTGCAGGCTCTAACGAGACCTGCAATTTACCATTTACGTACCTATATGTCATTTATAATGGAAAGGGCCCCTGAACTTATTCCTGGAAAATTCGAGATACATATTTTATTTATCATTAAAATTTCTTAAACCTTTGGAATCATTTTAATGAAAAAATACTAATAGACCTTCTTGAGAAAATAAGGTTCGAAAGTGTTTATGTTTAAAACATATACATTTTCTAAACAATATTAGAGTCATATCTTTGGAAGGTGCTGAACTTAAATACAAAATTTGGTATTTAACAGATTTTTCTATTTTCAGTAGTGCTGTTTCCACATTCCCACACATATCTTTTTCTAATTGCTTTTATTCAAAGAGTGTCATTTCCGGTGAAATCTCGGGTCAAAGTTTTAGAACGGAATGTAACATTTCCTCAACTTACTGCATATAAAAATATTAACTTAACTTTTACACATATATCACTTTCTCTATCCATTATTTGTTTTGATATAACTTCCACGAACTATTCTCCGACTTTTCTGTCTGATTCTTCTTTGATGTAAATCATTAGTTTTATAAATACGAGGGCTGTTCCATAAAGAATGATCACATTTGTGTGTGTATATATATATACTACGTACCTTTACTCATCCTCATAATTTTGATGGTGCTTCTCAAAATAGTCTCCCCTGAATGCGATGTACTTGTCCCATCGTTTCTGCCAGTCTTCAAAGACATGCTGAAAACCATTTTTGAGAGATCCTTCAAAATCGCCTCCGCAGTCTTCACCACTGCTTCTGATGATGGATAATGTTCCCCACAAAAGCGTTTCTTCAAGTTAGGGAAAAGAAGAAGTCACATGTGGCTAAATCCGGACTATAGCGAGGGTGAGGGATGCACTTCACGTTGATTTTCGCAAGATATTCAGCAACAACATTGACAATATGCAGCCGCGCTTTATCATAGTGCAGCATCCAGCCTGCATCACGGAAATGCGGTCTTTTACATCTGATACGAAATTGCAATGTTTTCGGGACATCCCTGTAGTATTGTCCAGTTACTGATGTGTGTGCAGGTACAACATGCTGATAAACCATTCCATGAATATCAAAGAATGAGATGACCATAACTTTCCCAGCAGAAGCAACCACTTTTGCTTTTTGGGGGGTTGGTGATGAAAGAGATTTCCACACTGAGCTTTGCTGTTTGCCCTCGGAATCAAAATGATGTAGCCAAGTTTCATCAGCAGTGATTACATTTGAAAGAAACTCCGGATCTTCCTCTAACATCAACTTTAACTGCATGTTACCTCCATTGCAGCGGTAGGCGATACTGAACATGTCTGATCTTGCCTGGTTCTCACAGGCGGGAACCAGGAGTACCAACAATGATACTACTATGGCGTGTTTGTTCCACATTAAGCTAACAGAATATAATATGATTGAGGTTTAGTACCAAAGATTATGACCGTAAAAAATTATAATCATTCTTTACTGAACAGCACTCATAGTTGCATTACACTTATTGTATATAACAGGGTACGAGAGGAATTCGAATCAAGAATCAGATACTAGAAAGACAGTTGATGCATCGTGGCCTTGATATTTCATACTCTTTTCAAAACATTGGAATAAATAATTGGACAGCGAAAATAAAACACCGATAATATTAATGGCAATGTTTTTCTGTATTTTTTAGTTTAAAATCCAATATCCGTGTTGGCCATGTCATACATAAATGAAATGGGTCACATGATGCTCAAATGCCTTCCGGATCCATAATGATTAAGGGCATCCGCTGTAAATAGTCATATCCGGAAACTCACACTGAAAGTGTAACTTGGAACGTCGAATGTGAGGTAGTAGCTCATGTCTGGGAAATAATTGGTACCAAAAAATCGTTGTATATTTTTGAGAAAATGAAAGACATTTTGTTGAAATTCTTCGTGTCACATTTTCGATATACTGAGCTTAAATACCAAGTTTGGCACTTATCAAACACTTAGGAGTTGAATACTCTTCTCTCATACATACACACAAAACGTCTGTTCTTTATTTTGGAGCCCTAAATCGTGTAATTTCGATGTAATGTCTACAAATGGAATTTGTGTGTAAAATAGAGTAGTTCATTTACCAAATGATAGCACGTCATAGAGAGAGAAAAAGGGTAACACCCGTATTAGTCATTATCCTCTACTACATTCATTAATAATAGTCCTACATACTATGCCAAGACTAAATACCTCAAAACCAAAATATACTCTTAATTAATCTTTAAGACAGAGAAACCTCGTGTTTAAAATACAATTGCTTCTGTATCCTTTTCCGTTAGGTCTGTGCAAGCTTTGGCAGCTTGGCGCTAGCAGGAAAAAGGAGTCACATCAACTCGACTGTGGGGAAGAAAACTGCGAACGCCGTAGCCCGCAAAAAGCCTACCCAACCGCTGAAACAACCATCGACGCAGTCTTCACCCGACAGCCCATGCGCTTCGTCTCCCGTCTCGCCGCTCGCCCGCCTCGGTGGCGTGGTGGTAGAGTGCCTCACGTTCAAGAGGTCCCGAGCTCGAATCTCGGTCAGGGCGAGTTATCTGGATAAGGATTTTCCGGGGTTTTCCCTTATCAAAAAAGACGAATATCGGGTAACTCTAAGCTCTGTGGATCTCGGACTCATTTGAGCATCATTTCACCCATTTCATTCATCGTCCGATATGACTTAACGTTGGAGGACGTAAAATTAAAAAAAAAGGTCTCCCGTCTTGCTGCCAATGCCGGCAACCGTGGGGGAACCGCCAGACGCATAAAGCTGATCCGGGCTCACCAGGTTCGCCCTCACCACAGACACCAAACTGAACATCTGGAGCTTCCACCGCATAACAGCCAGTTGCCCCATCAACGCTGGACACTCAGACCGCGGATCATGCAGCTGCAGCCTACCTTGCAGAACCGCACCAGCCGACGCTAGCAAGAGAAACCAACCTGCTGCCTTCACCTGCGGCTGTTGCCCAAATGCCACCGCGGCCACGATCACCACGATCGCTGGACGCAATAGCGGGGTTCTTCACCGCCATCATCAGCAGGGTTTCCAAGCCTACCACGTAGATTACATCCTCTCCGCCGCACAACTGAGATGGCCCTCAACTATGAAAGCTACCAGGATCAAGCCTCAGGGTTAGCACCACCTTAGTGCGCCTGCAGCTCTGACTCTGCAGTCTGACTCTGCAGACAGGGAGCCTGCCTTGAGAACAGACCTGCCTTTGTTAGGCGGTGCCTCAAAATCGAGGCAAGTATGTTAGAGTGACAGGTTCTCTGTCGGCGATGCTGCGATTAAGGCCACACCCCCGCCACCTGCACCGCACCTCCTAGGTGCCACTACTATGATGCCCTGGAGCTTACCGCCGAATGCAGGGCACGTGACCTGAGACATAATCGCCGATTGTGCGCCAGGTGCAATTCCTTCGGCCACTTTACAGGACAGGTACAGTGCCTACGTTACGCACAACAGAGATTCCAGCTTTAATATATAACACACCACAGACGGCGAAGGACCACCGCCACACTGAACACCTGCAACGGCCACGACATTAGCAGCCTTCTGTGATAAATTATATGTGTAGTGTTTAACGCCCGCTTTTACTTCATGTGGCACTGCAGGCGGTGATACTGATGATATATGAGATATGGTGCACCGGTGGAATGAGATGGCAGGGAAAACCGGAGGTTCCGGAGAAAACCGCCCTAGTGCCATGTTGGCCACCATAAGTCTCACTTTGCTGTCGCCTGAGATAGAACCTGGGCCGCCTTGGTGAGAGTTAAGCGGTCAGCACTCAGCCACGGTGCAGCCTGTAGTAATCTCCACCTCCACTCCCGGAGAATCCCTGTGAGGAGCCCTAGAGGATCTCCGCCTTGAAGTACGGAACGTCAGTGCTCGTCTGACTGCACTAGAGGAAATGATTGCAGCTAACACAGCCATTACCACTGCCAATCATCTCGCCAGAGAAGATGTCTAATATCTCCACTCGAAGATCTTGAAATCGGCCCCTGGCTGATCAAACTGGAAGAAGCCGTAACTGCAAGCGCCGCAGACGATCGCGCTGCCCACGGACATCCTCAACAGTATCTCCACACTAGTACAACGCTCCACCGACAACACTGCTGATCTTCAGTCCAGGTTAGACATCTTCTTAATCTTCTACAAGAATTCCAACACAGCGACCAAACATACTCCATTACTTGCAAGCTGTCGCGCTTGGAAAGAACCACACCAACACTACTGCCAGACTTCACCATCTTCTTGACCTCAACCAGAAGCTCAATCCTTCTCATTAACAATACTGAGCAACATCTCTTAACGCAGAGTACAGGTTTCCCTGACACGAAGATAAGCAAAGTAATCGCTGCACGTTCAATACGCAATCCAAAACATCAGGTGCAGAGATGGCACAATAAGTAAAAATAAATAATCATACCTTGCTAACCCTTCAATGGTACTCCCCTTTGTGTCACAATCAAGACCCCAGTCATGGTAGCGGCCAAGGACCTTAACCATTCACCCGCTCCTGCACATTTGCGGCAACCAAGAATGTTCACACAACTAACGGAGGTCCATTTGCGGGACTCCATTACGTTAGGAAATAACTGCCACCTCACTCCTAATTTCAAACTTTGTTTTGTTGTTATTAAGAAACTAGCGGAACAGGTTGTAAATGGTCGAGGACGACTTAAAAGTGCAGCAGAGTAGGTACCAAATTATTGTTCTTAAGCTCACGGGGATTTGTCAGTTAACTCTTCTTTAACGTCAAAGATAACTGCGAACAACAGCAAGAAGGCAGTGACAAATCATATCGCCTGTGGACGCACTTTTGTCTACATTTAACTAAAAGTTAATAATACATCTCGGAGGAAAGTCTAGGAGTAATTTGAATAAAGTACTCTTTTTCCCAGGCCCAATAAAAAACTGTATCGATTTTATGACAGCATAAACAGCGGTACCTAAATAATCGAGTACAAGGTCTTTTACAACGGTTTAACCAATTCAAATAAAAATAAGAAAAATGTGTTACCACTGATTAAGGGCCAAGCAAACCGCAAACTATAATACTCTTTTCTACTTGAATCAATTGGTTCGGAAAGCTTCGGAGTAAACTCACAAATGGTACTTTTAGAAATTCCAATTTTTTTCATTAAATGAATAGTTCCAGTAATATTGTCGCGAGGCATTGTTGCGACTGGTGCAGCCGGTGTGCGAAAAAGGGACAAGGGCAGCGCGGAGATAAAAGCTTGCCGAAACAGAGACAGATAGATGTCTGGAAGTTCCTTTTTTTCTGATGCCGTCTTGGTTCTTACAGAACGTTCCACTAATTTCTAAAACTATGAGTTGAAGTATAAAAGAAGTCGCGGCTAGTTTGTCAGGGGACAGTTTTAATTGGACTTGTATAGTGATTTGATTGTGAATTCTTTAATTTACGGACGTGTGACAGCCGATCTTGAAGGTTGCGGTTGTGTATGCTACGTAATTCTGTTTCTGCAAGGGGGTGTACAAACTGACTTTCTACGGAAAAAGAGCATTTTGTATTTCTGCAACTATACTTTTTAATTTTACGAACCCCCAAAGTCACAATATAAAATCTCAGCGTTTAGTCCTTATGTTGGAATTCTAACCAAATGCAGGTATTTGCAGTATAAGCATTCCCACGACCACTTTGGAAATGTCTATTGCTTCAAAAGTTCCTCCTGTTGCAGGTGTCCAAATATATAATGATTCGTGTCCATTCATGCATCAAAAACACCGTTCCTAAATACGCAATACAGCAAATTCCTACAGCTTGGTTTACTGCAGCCATTTTTCGACTTCTAACATTTGTTAAACACCTCAACTCAGGGATACACCGTTGTTAAACTAACGTCAAATACCTAACAATGTTTAATGAAACAGAATTTGTTAGCTTCTGAGTTAAATCAGTTTAACATTGAGTTAAACTTTAACATTGGTGAAACCGATCCTTAGAAATGTATTTGAGTTAAAGGGTGCATAAAGTATTGGAATACCACCTTTATTTTGAGGCCCTTATTTCAGAAAAAAAAAAAAATCTTTTTCATTTTTCGTTGCATCAAAATCAACTGTAGAGAGATTAAGACGTATTGCTGAAGTAATTCTATTAAGCAAAGCTAAACTATTTATTGTATTCACTTTCTTGCTTAAATGTCAGTTTCGTCTCGATTTACTATTTTATTGTGTATCACAGTTTTAACAGAGTTAAAAGGCTGTAAGCGTGCGTTACTTGTAAAGTTCCTTTATTAAAAACAGTATTTCTTACAGTTATTTCAGTTTTTCATAAACTTAAGTATATGAACTATTTCCTAAGAATGATAAAAGTGGATATATTTTTCGCAACACTAAACATAAAATGTCGGTATACCAACGAACTCTTCTGCTTTGCTGACGAAAAACACACTTGAAACACTTGTGAAGATCAATACTTCACGTGATATTATTACTGTTTGTCTTTATTGTAGATTCAAATAAGAAACCCTTATATATATAGTAAACATAACCAAAAAGCTTCACATAATACTATATTTCGGCTTAATAACTGACGTTAACTATACAATCGCTTAACATAAAGCCAAAGAAATTCAAATTTTAAAGTGAATGCGTGTGTGTAAGCATTCTACAATTTCATAAAATAACGACCCAAGTGATTGTTGTACAACTTGTGTAAGCATGCCTTAGGTTCAACATAATTTCTCTGCCAAAGGGCAAAAGGGGACATTATAATGAACTTAAAAGGCGTAATATCTTATTATGAAAAATGTGATATAACAAAAGTTTATAAGTATAAAGACTCTGACCAGTTATATTATATTACAATTTTAATGGGATGGAAAGTTAATATGTTAAACAAATGTTGGGATAATGTTCTTAGACATGAACCAGTTATCACGAAAATAACAATGTTTTATTGTTAGTAACATCGAAATTAATTATTCTTTCACACTGGCCGTGTGTAGGCTAAATTGTGGAAACGTAGAGTCAGACTGAAAAATTCAATGCCATAGCCGGGATTTGAACCACGGATCTTCTGGTTTCCGTCCAGCCGCACTACCATTGTGCTACTATGGCCAACGTGCCGATATGACATTAAATTCTCCAACTGACTCGTATTTTCCCGGTAAACCACTTAGGAGTTCTCATAAACACATGAGACAACCACCTTAATGGCGACTTACTACATGTAAGTACTTTAAGGCCCGGGCTTTATAGTTAACCACTATTAGGTTAATTAATCGAAATTAATTATTCTTTCACACTGGCCGTGTGTAGGCTAAATTGTGGAAACGTAGAGTCAGACTGAAAAATTCAATGCCATAGCCGGGATTTGAACCACGGATCTTCTGGTTTCCGTCCAGCCGCACTACCATTGTGCTACTATGGCCAACGTGCCGATATGACATTAAATTCTCCAACTGACTCGTATTTTCCCGGTAAACCACTTAGGAGTTCTCATAAACACATGAGACAACCACCTTAATGGCGACTTACTACATGTAAGTACTTTAAGGCCCGGGCTTTATAGTTAACCACTATTAGGTTAATTAATCGAAATTAATTATTCTTTCACACTGGCCGTGTGTAGGCTAAATTGTGGAAACGTAGAGTCAGACTGAAAAATTCAATGCCATAGCCGGGATTTGAACCACGGATCTTCTGGTTTCCGTCCAGCCGCACTACCATTGTGCTACTATGGCCAACGTGCCGATATGACATTAAATTCTCCAACTGACTCGTATTTTCCCGGTAAACCACTTAGGAGTTCTCATAAACACATGAGACAACCACCTTAATGGCGACTTACTACATGTAAGTACTTTAAGGCCCGGGCTTTATAGTTAACCACTATTAGGTTAATTAATCGAAATTAATTATTCTTTCACACTGGCCGTGTGTAGGCTAAATTGTGGAAACGTAGAGTCAGACTGAAAAATTCAATGCCATAGCCGGGATTTGAACCACGGATCTTCTGGTTTCCGTCCAGCCGCACTACCATTGTGCTACTATGGCCAACGTGCCGATATGACATTAAATTCTCCAACTGACTCGTATTTGCCCGGTAAACCACTTAGGAGTTCTCATAAACACATGAGACAACCACCTTAATGGCGACTTACTACATGTAAGTACTTTAAGGCCCGGGCTTTATAGTTAACCACTATTAGGTTAATTAATCGAAATTAATTATTCTTTCACACTGGCCGTGTGTAGGCTAAATTGTGGAAACGTAGAGTCAGACTGAAAAATTCAATGCCATAGCCGGGATTTGAACCACGGATCTTCTGGTTTCCGTCCAGCCGCACTACCATTGTGCTACTATGGCCAACGTGCCGATATGACATTAAATTCTCCAACTGAGAACTGTGTTTATGAGAACTCCTAAGTGGTTTACCGGGAAAATACGAGTCAGTTGGAGAATTTAATGTCATATCGGCACGTTGGCCATAGTAGCACAATGGTAGTGCGGCTGGACGGAAACCAGAAGATCCGTGGTTCAAATCCCGGCTATGGCATTGAATTTTTCAGTCTGACTCTACGTTTCCACAATTTAGCCTACACACGGCCAGTGTGAAAGAATAATTAATTTCGATTAATTAACCTAATAGTGGTTAACTATAAAGCCCGGACCTTAAAGTACTTACATGTAGTAAGTCGCCATTAAGGTGGTTGTCTCATGTGTTTATGAGAACTCCTAAGTGGTTTACCGGGAAAATACGAGTCAGTTGGAGAATTTAATGTCATATCGGCACGTTGGCCATAGTAGCACAATGGTAGTGCGGCTGGACGGAAACCAGAAGATCCGTGGTTCAAATCCCGGCTATGGCATTGAATTTTTCAGTCTGACTCTACGTTTCCACAATTTAGCCTACACACGGCCAGTGTGAAAGAATAATTAATTTCGATTAATTAACCTAATAGTGGTTAACTATAAAGCCCGGGCCTTAAAGTACTTACATGTAGTAAGTCGCCATTAAGGTGGTTGTCTCATGTGTTTATGAGAACTCCTAAGTGGTTTACCGGGAAAATACGAGTCAGTTGGAGAATTTAATGTCATATCGGCACGTTGGCCATAGTAGCACAATGGTAGTGCGGCTGGACGGAAACCAGAAGATCCGTGGTTCAAATCCCGGCTATGGCATTGAATTTTTCAGTCTGACTCTACGTTTCCACAATTTAGCCTACACACGGCCAGTGTGAAAGAATAATTAATTTCGATTAATTAACCTAATAGTGGTTAACTATAAAGCCCGGGCCTTAAAGTACTTACATGTAGTAAGTCGCCATTAAGGTGGTTGTCTCATGTGTTTATGAGAACTCCTAAGTGGTTTACCGGGAAAATACGAGTCAGTTGGAGAATTTAATGTCATATCGGCACGTTGGCCATAGTAGCACAATGGTAGTGCGGCTGGACGGAAACCAGAAGATCCGTGGTTCAAATCCCGGCTATGGCATTGAATTTTTCAGTCTGACTCTACGTTTCCACAATTTAGCCTACACACGGCCAGTGTGAAAGAATAATTAATTTCGATTAATTAACCTAATAGTGGTTAACTATAAAGCCCGGGCCTTAAAGTACTTACATGTAGTAAGTCGCCATTAAGGTGGTTGTCTCATGTGTTTATGAGAACTCCTAAGTGGTTTACCGGGAAAATACGAGTCAGTTGGAGAATTTAATGTCATATCGGCACGTTGGCCATAGTAGCACAATGGTAGTGCGGCTGGACGGAAACCAGAAGATCCGTGGTTCAAATCCCGGCTATGGCATTGAATTTTTCAGTCTGACTCTACGTTTCCACAATTTAGCCTACACACGGCCAGTGTGAAAGAATAATTAATTTCGATTAATTAACCTAATAGTGGTTAACTATAAAGCCCGGGCCTTAAAGTACTTACATGTAGTAAGTCGCCATTAAGGTGGTTGTCTCATGTGTTTATGAGAACTCCTAAGTGGTTTACCGGGAAAATACGAGTCAGTTGGAGAATTTAATGTCATATCGGCACGTTGGCCATAGTAGCACAATGGTAGTGCGGCTGGACGGAAACCAGAAGATCCGTGGTTCAAATCCCGGCTATGGCATTGAATTTTTCAGTCTGACTCTACGTTTCCACAATTTAGCCTACACACGGCCAGTGTGAAAGAATAATTAATTTCGATTAATTAACCTAATAGTGGTTAACTATAAAGCCCGGGCCTTAAAGTACTTACATGTAGTAAGTCGCCATTAAGGTGGTTGTCTCATGTGTTTATGAGAACTCCTAAGTGGTTTACCGGGAAAATACGAGTCAGTTGGAGAATTTAATGTCATATCGGCACGTTGGCCATAGTAGCACAATGGTAGTGCGGCTGGACGGAAACCAGAAGATCCGTGGTTCAAATCCCGGCTATGGCATTGAATTTTTCAGTCTGACTCTACGTTTCCACAATTTAGCCTACACACGGCCAGTGTGAAAGAATAATTAATTTCGATTAATTAACCTAATAGTGGTTAACTATAAAGCCCGGGCCTTAAAGTACTTACATGTAGTAAGTCGCCATTAAGGTGGTTGTCTCATGTGTTTATGAGAACTCCTAAGTGGTTTACCGGGAAAATACGAGTCAGTTGGAGAATTTAATGTCATATCGGCACGTTGGCCATAGTAGCACAATGGTAGTGCGGCTGGACGGAAACCAGAAGATCCGTGGTTCAAATCCCGGCTATGGCATTGAATTTTTCAGTCTGACTCTACGTTTCCACAATTTAGCCTACACACGGCCAGTGTGAAAGAATAATTAATTTCGATTAATTAACCTAATAGTGGTTAACTATAAAGCCCGGGCCTTAAAGTACTTACATGTAGTAAGTCGCCATTAAGGTGGTTGTCTCATGTGTTTATGAGAACTCCTAAGTGGTTTACCGGGAAAATACGAGTCAGTTGGAGAATTTAATGTCATATCGGCACGTTGGCCATAGTAGCACAATGGTAGTGCGGCTGGACGGAAACCAGAAGATCCGTGGTTCAAATCCCGGCTATGGCATTGAATTTTTCAGTCTGACTCTACGTTTCCACAATTTAGCCTACACACGGCCAGTGTGAAAGAATAATTAATTTCGATTAATTAACCTAATAGTGGTTAACTATAAAGCCCGGGCCTTAAAGTACTTACATGTAGTAAGTCGCCATTAAGGTGGTTGTCTCATGTGTTTATGAGAACTCCTAAGTGGTTTACCGGGAAAATACGAGTCAGTTGGAGAATTTAATGTCATATCGGCACGTTGGCCATAGTAGCACAATGGTAGTGCGGCTGGACGGAAACCAGAAGATCCGTGGTTCAAATCCCGGCTATGGCATTGAATTTTTCAGTCTGACTCTACGTTTCCACAATTTAGCCTACACACGGCCAGTGTGAAAGAATAATTAATTTCGATTAATTAACCTAATAGTGGTTAACTATAAAGCCCGGGCCTTAAAGTACTTACATGTAGTAAGTCGCCATTAAGGTGGTTGTCTCATGTGTTTATGAGAACTCCTAAGTGGTTTACCGGGAAAATACGAGTCAGTTGGAGAATTTAATGTCATATCGGCACGTTGGCCATAGTAGCACAATGGTAGTGCGGCTGGACGGAAACCAGAAGATCCGTGGTTCAAATCCCGGCTATGGCATTGAATTTTTCAGTCTGACTCTACGTTTCCACAATTTAGCCTACACACGGCCAGTGTGAAAGAATAATTAATTTCGATTAATTAACCTAATAGTGGTTAACTATAAAGCCCGGGCCTTAAAGTACTTACATGTAGTAAGTCGCCATTAAGGTGGTTGTCTCATGTGTTTATGAGAACTCCTAAGTGGTTTACCGGGAAAATACGAGTCAGTTGGAGAATTTAATGTCATATCGGCACGTTGGCCATAGTAGCACAATGGTAGTGCGGCTGGACGGAAACCAGAAGATCCGTGGTTCAAATCCCGGCTATGGCATTGAATTTTTCAGTCTGACTCTACGTTTCCACAATTTAGCCTACACACGGCCAGTGTGAAAGAATAATTAATTTCGATTAATTAACCTAATAGTGGTTAACTATAAAGCCCGGGCCTTAAAGTACTTACATGTAGTAAGTCGCCATTAAGGTGGTTGTCTCATGTGTTTATGAGAACTCCTAAGTGGTTTACCGGGAAAATACGAGTCAGTTGGAGAATTTAATGTCATATCGGCACGTTGGCCATAGTAGCACAATGGTAGTGCGGCTGGACGGAAACCAGAAGATCCGTGGTTCAAATCCCGGCTATGGCATTGAATTTTTCAGTCTGACTCTACGTTTCCACAATTTAGCCTACACACGGCCAGTGTGAAAGAATAATTAATTTCGATTAATTAACCTAATAGTGGTTAACTATAAAGCCCGGGCCTTAAAGTACTTACATGTAGTAAGTCGCCATTAAGGTGGTTGTCTCATGTGTTTATGAGAACTCCTAAGTGGTTTACCGGGAAAATACGAGTCAGTTGGAGAATTTAATGTCATATCGGCACGTTGGCCATAGTAGCACAATGGTAGTGCGGCTGGACGGAAACCAGAAGATCCGTGGTTCAAATCCCGGCTATGGCATTGAATTTTTCAGTCTGACTCTACGTTTCCACAATTTAGCCTACACACGGCCAGTGTGAAAGAATAATTAATTTCGATTAATTAACCTAATAGTGGTTAACTATAAAGCCCGGGCCTTAAAGTACTTACATGTAGTAAGTCGCCATTAAGGTGGTTGTCTCATGTGTTTATGAGAACTCCTAAGTGGTTTACCGGGAAAATACGAGTCAGTTGGAGAATTTAATGTCATATCGGCACGTTGGCCATAGTAGCACAATGGTAGTGCGGCTGGACGGAAACCAGAAGATCCGTGGTTCAAATCCCGGCTATGGCATTGAATTTTTCAGTCTGACTCTACGTTTCCACAATTTAGCCTACACACGGCCAGTGTGAAAGAATAATTAATTTCGATTAATTAACCTAATAGTGGTTAACTATAAAGCCCGGGCCTTAAAGTACTTACATGTAGTAAGTCGCCATTAAGGTGGTTGTCTCATGTGTTTATGAGAACTCCTAAGTGGTTTACCGGGAAAATACGAGTCAGTTGGAGAATTTAATGTCATATCGGCACGTTGGCCATAGTAGCACAATGGTAGTGCGGCTGGACGGAAACCAGAAGATCCGTGGTTCAAATCCCGGCTATGGCATTGAATTTTTCAGTCTGACTCTACGTTTCCACAATTTAGCCTACACACGGCCAGTGTGAAAGAATAATTAATTTCGATTAATTAACCTAATAGTGGTTAACTATAAAGCCCGGGCCTTAAAGTACTTACATGTAGTAAGTCGCCATTAAGGTGGTTGTCTCATGTGTTTATGAGAACTCCTAAGTGGTTTACCGGGAAAATACGAGTCAGTTGGAGAATTTAATGTCATATCGGCACGTTGGCCATAGTAGCACAATGGTAGTGCGGCTGGACGGAAACCAGAAGATCCGTGGTTCAAATCCCGGCTATGGCATTGAATTTTTCAGTCTGCCTCTACGTTTCCATGTTAGTAACATGTTAGGAAAAGTATATTATTGCCCAGTTTCAAAATACTGCACAAAGTAGATATATTATACTATTAAATACAGAGGGAAAAACAGGAACAGAATCTAACACGTATGAGAGAGACAATAAAGATAAAGAGGAGAGGGAGGAGAGAAAAAAATACTACAACAATGAAAATAGTGACGAGAGGATGTGCTAAGGTGTCTGAGAGAGAGAGAGAGAGAGAGAGAGAGAGAGAGAGAGAGAGAGTATGAAACGAGTAGCACAGAAAGAAAAATAGAGGGGAAGGAAGATAGTGAAGGAAGATATTATATAGAGAGAGAAAATGTAAGAAGAGAGAAAGAGAAACGAATAATTAGCAACTCAAGCGGTTTGCAGGTTCTGCCATTATCCGAAGAAAATAATTTTTTTTTCTATCGAAAAATTAAAACATTCAGTTTCATTTTTTAAGATGTATCGTATTTTAATTGGTTAATTCATATTTGACAATAAATGATATGAATTAAGTAATGCTCATACAAACCCGAGCCCCATAATGTTTAGAGTTACTCGACATTTATCTTCCAGAGTAAGGAAAAACTCCGATTAAAAACTTTATCCACGTAATTCGCCCTAACCGAGAATCGAACTTGGAACGTGTTGACTGTGAGGTAGACACGCTAACATTACAGAGGTAGACTTCTTGTGTTTTCGTACGATACTTAGATGATCAAAATTAATAACTACTGCATTTACTTCGTTTATATTTCTGGAAAGAAATATTACTTTCCTCTTTAAACGTTTTGGCTCTTTATCTTGAAATTCATTGATTTCCTCCTATGTCAACTTAAATATTTGAAATAAATGTCTCTCCTAGTTTTGAGTTGCAACATAATTTCCTTTCCTGAATGTTCTCCTTTGCTTTATACATAAGTCATTGTCAGTGACATTGAAAGAACTAACTTTCATTCTTTGTCAGGTTAAAACGTTACATCATAAAGGGAACGGGAAAAAGCAATACCATGGAGTTTACCATACACCCAAAGTGACGTTTGTTATTTTAATTTCTCTTTTTCTTTCCTTTATTCTTGCATTCTGTGCTATCCTGAATTCATTTTTGTTATGCTTTTTACAGCACACTCGCCTCTGAACTTTCTCAGGAAATACAAACACTTTTCACTTTCAGTTTGCTTATCTAATGCTGAAGTGTAGCACTGTTTGTATAAACTTTTCTTAGCTTAAGCCGTTTTATATAGTAATATTTTGCTGAAAGGAATCCAATACCTTAGAAAATAAAAGTGTATATATTTGCAACATTGTGTTTCCGAAAGCATCGTCTTATGATATTTTTTCTGATGTTACAATCTGCGAGTGTGTTATCTTCCTGCCGTTAACAACAGTCCTTTATAGATGTCTCTCGTCTTTATAAATATTGAATTTCATGTACTGAATCTCGATATTGAAGGCAAGTTGTACCATTCTGTTCAGAAAGAGGCTTCACTTGGGTAAATTTGAATTGCTTTTCAAGAATACAAGTATGTAAATCTTTGCAAAAATAAGTTTTGAATAGCAGAAATAAATTGGTAACTATGTTCCCAAGTTGTAATCTCTTTAGGTTCACAGTACTTGAAAAATATTTTTCTTGCCCATTTTCCTCAGTGTTTATTTATGAACATTGAATAGTATTTACTCTATCCATTTTTGTGATACTTTCTGTTTGTTGCAAGCACAAGGGACGAATTGTCTGTGTTCTCATGCCAGTACAGAATTACATTATTTACCAATACTAAGCTTAGTTTTAATTCTTAAATGTTCATAGTAACTAATTCAGAACTTCACGAGCTAGAGACTACTGCATGCACTCATACAAAAATAAAGACTGAAAATTGAAGTCAATCCAATTAGTACTAAGTTCCTTTTGAACGATCAATTCTAGTTAACACCTCGAACCTGGGTTGGACATAACGATCTAACCTCTTTACCTTGCGCGAAGCTGGTGTTAAGTTTAAGTAATGCATGCTTCCAGTCTACATCCAGCGACACTGGTGTGGCTAGATGTCATCAAAACACAATTTCAGCTTAAGTTTACCAAAATGCGAGTTCGAAGAGTAAACAGTTTGAAGTATTTTGCATTGTTGCTTCAAGTGCAAGTGTGTGTCTTGGAGACAGTTTATCTTTAAAGCAATAAGTATGACATCCCATCTACACTCCAGACCTTAGCCAACGGACTGGACAACAGCAAGATCGACCTGCACAGGATCGTTCGAACACTCCAAGCCCACCACGACTCATACGACCACAAGCACACCATAAGCGAACAAATTAGAGCTATAAATTTAACAGTTAACCCATACTTGGGCCATCTACGCCGACTGAACACTTAGTACCGTCCACCCCGACTCCCCAGTTTGGCTTCCAAGGCGCAAGCCATGCCTGCCATCCTGGCCTTACACTTTACGCCAGGCAGCAAGATAGATGCTGCTCGAAATAAACGAGAATTTCCAGAGTGCTTATCGCGGGATCTGCACAAACCTACCCACACTTTCCCTCACCTAACCCCGCTTCCACATAAGAAGCGACGATCCTTGTTTTTGTTTCAATAAAGCTTTAAAAAAAAAATACATTCAAAATATTGCACATTAAATTACAAATCTACATCAATTAATTTGCTTATCGGATTTTTGGCCTCTATAGAATGACTATAGAAAGTATTGGTCTCCATTTTACAATATTATACCAGTCAAATTACCGGAGAGACAATTTTTCCTTTTTTTTTTTTTTTTTTTTTTTTTTTTTTTTTTACATTGTAATGCAGCTGCCAGGGCCCAAGGTTACCGGGAGGCTGGCACCGGGCACTCGGAACGTAAACAAATAAACAGCGCTCTCACCCAGCGGGATGGCTCAGGCGGTTTCGTCTGTAGCCCGCATTCGGGAGGCCCGGGTTCGATTCCAGTGGCCGACCTGCCTGAATCAGATTTTTTCGGGGTTTTTCTCGGGTTGCTAGGCGAATACTGGGTAGGTTAATTGCATGCCCCGAATTTCATGTCCCTCCATTTCATCTCTCATTATCATTTCATGTCATCTCTCACCTGGTGGTCTCTTTCAGGGTAGAGGCGTCGGCGGGTGTCTCGGCGGTGCATGATATGCTCTGAGGGAAACTACTTCCTCCTCCGGTAGCTTGGTTAACGGTCTCCGCGCCCATGCTGGGACCATTTCGGGACCGCCAGGCAGGCACCTTTGGGGTTCGGATCACCTGCCTGAGACGATTAGGGCTTGGCTGCTGGGCTCGTTGCCATCCCACTGTAGGGGAGCGAGTTCATTGTCCTGGTCTGTCAGGGGAAATCTCTATCCAAGTAAACTGTAGGGACGCTGCCCTCTGTACTGTCGTGGCTCTCCTTGGGACGGCCGCCCTCTGTCTCCTTCACCTCATCCTTTCTTCCCGGGAGTGCCCCCACTTGTGGTCATGGGAACAATGGGTCCAGCATGGTGGCCTACGTAGTGAAATCCCCACGGAGGCGTTGTTCTCAGATAACTAGAATCTTCTCGAAGTTTCACCATCTCAAACGTTCTGCAATTGTGTGGAAATGTAAGCAAGAAAACTCATACGTTGACTCAATCCATGAATACGAGAGCAAGTCAGCAAGCGAGTTAGCGAGTGTGTTACTCTTGCGACGAAAAATGCCGTTCTCCAATGCAGTCCTGAGTAATATGGCGACTTACAGAGAGTTTTGTGACTCCCCAGAGAGCAAACCAATCGGAAGGAAAGGCTAAACTTGCGTATTTCATTACAACGCGAAAAAAGTGAAGTGGTAGGGGAATATTGGAACTACATTAGTAAAGTGCGAACTAAGCGATGACTCAGTGAAAGTGGAACTAGACTGTTCATGACAATGTAAACGGAGAGACACTTCCAAACATTTTATATTTGATTCACACAGCAGTTTAAAAACTGCGTGAATATGCAAGGAGAAACCATATTGTTTGCACTTGTGGCCGGTTTTTAATACTCTTAATTTTATTTGTTTCATAACTACTGTCTATTTTAGATGAGTTTAGTGGAACTGAATTACCAAGTGACATCTATGAAGGATCTGAACGATTCTTCTTTTTCTCCTAATGAGTTTATTAGTAACAAATGCATCTTTGTTTTGTTTTCCGCATCCTGATTATATCCAAGCCCGTGTTGTTTATTTTGAGACTCTTTCCAATCAAAAGGGCAACGAGAATACGTAAAGTACTTAAGGAGATCATTTTACTTGAATACTTCGGTATATAATCGGTTCCATGATGTTAAAATGAGTACAGAAAGTCCTTCTATGGTGAAATCGGTGTCGTAAAAGCTGCACTTAAAATCCTGCTGATTAAGTGAAACGTTTTCAGATTTTCGCGTGTCGGATAACGATATCTAAACGACGGCCTCTAAAGCAGGTAATGGAAATATAACTTTGTTTTATAACACTGATATTGGCTTCCACGAACACTTGGATTTTATTGCAGTGAGGCATTAAAGTCGGTAATGAAACCGAAAAGGTAAGAATCCCCTTGGTGCTTTGCCTGAAAATCACTTCAGAATTTAAAACATACTGAATCTAGCAATAGTTGATTTAGGAGTTAGAAGTAGACAGCTGGAGGGACCATCACTAACTATTATGTGTTTGAATGGGAAGGTGTTCGTCCTTGAGCGCTACTAGGTGACCAACCAATCGGACTTCTGCGATGTTGTATTGCATTCCCCTTAAGTAGTGTGTGACAAGCGGCAAACTAATCAATCTCTAATAAATATTGTCGCGTGTGCTTTGGTGAAGTGAAGTAACTTGATTTATTCTAGAAATTTATTTCAAATGTTAATGGCATGAGGTTTCGTTATACAATTGAAAGTATTAATTTATGGAAGTAACGATGTAGAAACCTCATAGCGGAGTATTAGACGACAAACCCGTAATTTTCATATTTTCGGAGCGTTAACCAAGTAAGAATGCCAACAACTCCAAGCGTTGATCCCGGTAGTTGGTAATGGAAGATCAGCAGGTCATTGGACTTAATCCAACATGGCGGATGGAATATTCCAGAAGCTTTGCTGCTGATCAAAGGGAAAAATTCCCTAGGTTCAACGTGTGTTGGCCCCCTCTTTTTGGGCTTGGCCGTGAATACTTATAGCGGAGATTATGGAGGCGCGCGGGTGTTGAAAGTGTATTGTTGCGGCCGGAGGCTACGCCAAAACTTCACTTCACCACACACCGACATCTCCTCGAAGGTAAGCCCGGTGGGTCTTAATGTACTAATGTGACTTCGGGGTTGACTTGTACTGTAGAAAATCATGCTGTTATAGTAAACTGGCATTTCGTAGAAAGTTGCGCTCCCAGTTGCAAAGAAGATTGTAAACCCTTACGGTAAACCATCTTTAAGTATACACAACCCTATTCACAACTTTTAGTCTAAAATCATCCCGGTTCACAATCTATAATGCGACAATACTATCCGCGCTAAGACAAAAATTCAGATTTTGCGAACACGTATCCATGAGGAAGGAGAGAATATGTATTTAACATAACCGTAAAAACCCCATATGTTTAGCTCAAATGGTTTTCCTAATACAAATAAATAAAGCAGATATCATTATATTATAGCAAAACACTGTAAAGAATATCATTGTTAGATGGCATGTATGCATGAACGTATATTTGAAATTACTCGGAAATGAAACGTGAACATTTGAAATGACGTAGTAAAAGAAATATGTACTTGGAATAGGCCAAGGTGTTTGTTAAATTCGCTGAGAGGAAACGATACACTTCTTGCTAGTCTGGCAGAACGTGTTTGGTCACATTATATCTTTGTTTATAAATGGTTCGTAATCTCTATTTACTCTAGAGTTCAAAGCAACATTATTCAGTTACTCTTCCATGAAAAAGTGTATTAGCTGGATCAAAGAGATACGATCCACCTTCCCTCTTACTACTGTCAGAATATTCCAATTCAGTTAATGTGGGCTCAAATTATGTTGCAAACAGAAATAATATTTTTAAACTGAGTGATGCTGAACTACTTATTCACGAAGAAATTCACAAGAAACACAACAAGACTGGGACAACTGCGTGAGACATAAGATAAACTTGGAAAGAAATAGCACGTAACGAGATTTTGGAATCTATCATCATAAATTTGCAGTACTCAGACGCTGAAGACAATGACAATGACGAATTATCTCTTTACGTAAGTAACATTCACAGCTATACGGATGCACCGCTGGTATTTTCATTGGATTAGAAAAATAAGTAGTTCATAAACTATTATTAAATTAAACTGAATATTTAAAATATTTGTGTAATATATGAATATTCATGTTGCAATTGTGATTACAACTGCATTAGTATAAAACTTTGGAAAATTCAGTTTGCGTTCCCTTACGTCTAGCGGCACGGACACTCGCAAGTGTGCGAGAGAGAGGGAAATAGTAGGGATAATGAGGTGGCAATGGTGAAGGCTCTAACGCATATAATTCGCTACAGGCGAGAACTCTTCCCATTTGAAACACATAATAGCATAACAAAATCACACAGAGGTACCTTTCAGCTTCCGACGTGACCCTTGAGAAGATGAGATGAAGGGAACACTAACGGGCGGGTAGATGTCAAAGACATGCATGTTAGCAAAGACGGGGTCCCTAACGATTGCAATATGGTTCCTATCCGAACAGCAGCTACTTCTGCTAAGCGAGACAGTTCCAGGGCTGGAACCTCAGCCTTCCACCAAGACGCCAAGGAGAAATAGTTTGGAGCACATATTCCACTATCGGTTGATCCTGCAGCCCTGAAACAACACTGCAACTCTGATGGAGACAGGAAATTCGCGACATAAGCGGAATTAGCCCTGAATTCACCTACCGACTACGAGAATTGAATACAGTACCTGTTGAATATGAACCTCATACACTTCCACCGGACCATGTAGCTCAGCATTTCATTTAGAATTAACATAATTAAACAATTTTGGTATATTTAACTATATATAAGTTGTTTAACACTAAAACCTGAATTTCTGGAACACTATCATGAACACTAAACATTAGGCTACCTTTGATCCAAAAGTTATTTTCTGAATGATTTTTAGGTTATAACCTTCTACCTACAATAGCTAATATTTTCCGCAATTAAGGTAGAAACATAAACTGAGAATTTTATACAACTTGATTAAGGAACGCTCCAACATGCCCGATCTTCTATGAAAATTACATACCAAAAGCATTTAAAAACTACTGAAAGTGACTTTTTTTATACATCGATTAGCAAATATGCTTTACAGAAAGATAGAGTCAACATGAAAAATGCAATGCCATGCAATGGCCTGGTTTCCATCCAGTCGCTCTAACCCATTGAGCTACCATGGCCAATGTGCCGTCCTGACATTAAATTGGATCAAATCCCAGCCATGGCATTGGATTTTTCATGTTGACTCTATCCATCAAAGATCTTAGCCTAGTGTGAAGAAATTATTAGTTTCCATCAATGCTTTACAGATATTTGTTATTGAGACACTTAGTAACAATACACATAACAATTGAGGTAGCCGTGAACGACTCCTCTAGCTAAATATGGCAGGATCACTGTAACACAAATTGAAGACTTTAAGTTTGATAGGTATCACTCGTCTGGGTCATCTGTACTGGAGAGGTCACTCAGGAGAAGATCTTGAGGCAGTCTGCGCTTGAGGCGAGTTGGTTGGCGAGTGCGAGCGCCGAGATTGTACGTAACAGCTCCAGGGACCTCCTAGAGATGGTAAAAGAAAGGTAACAGAGTAAGCGCAGATGCACTTCCACGCCAGCACAACAAAGTGCCTTCCCATACGCTTATTCTGTTTCTACGCAAAACCGTTTCCAATCATTAGACGATAACAATGCCATGGACGAGACCAGCACTGCGACGACCCCCAAGGAAAAAATGCCACCAATTTGCTTGCGCAACATTTGAAATAATCAGTTACTGCTTTGGACCTAAAAGGTAATGTTACCTCTGAACTTTGCGGGTCCATCCTTAATTATTATACGCGACATCCCTCCTTCGGTCACTGATAAGGAAATATGTGACGAACTATGCTCACAGAAATATCCACTGCGGAAGGTCACTCGTTTTCTGAACCGGACGAAACAATCCATTCCTCTCTGTGCGGTGGAATTATTAAACAACGATGATGGTAAAGCTATTCTCAACCTCACTCGCCTGTTCTACAGTGTTGTGAAGGTGGAACACTGCCGCCGTACCTCTTACATTCCGCAGTGGACTCGCTGTCAGAATTATGGTCATACGAGGAACTATTGTCAGCTGACCCCAAGATGTGTTTGCAGTCTCGAAAATCATCACTTTTCACAGTGCATTAAACCAAGGGAAAGTGACTTTGAAATGCAAGACTTTTATAGACAGTCTCATAAGTAATGTAATTTTTTTACGAAAAAAAAATTTTAAATGTGTTCTGAAAAGTAATTAACCAATTTTCAAAGCATATACCATTATATTTTAAGATGTTGAGCCTTCGTTCAGGGATGTTTATTATCCCACGTTGGTAACAGTATCAGGTTTTTGATGGGAAGAATTTGGTGACACGCACTTGACTGCTTCAATGTTGTCAAAATTTCTACTATGTAGTAAAAGGGCCACTTTATTCCTCCCAAAACCGCTTTTCTTCCATGATTTTTGTGCAGTTTGAGGTATTGCATTGTCCTGTTACAATAGAACTCTATTTCGCTAAACTAATTCTGGATATCTTCGTCTCAAATTTTCATGAACTCGTTCCAGGTGTTGAAAATAAAGATCCACCTCAATCGCCCACCCGTTTGGAACAAACTCTCAGTGAATCACATCTTCAAAATTCCACAACACACACAACATGACTTTGGGACCAAACTGTTTTTTCTTAACGATGACTTTGGCAGGTTGGTGGGTATCAAGCCACTGTTTTGAGGCATCAGGCTTTCAGTAATATACCCATTTTTCATCACAATTGATAATTCTGCTGACAAATCTATCATCTATGGGATTATCCACTCTACGTTCAGCCTGTTAAGGTGTCAGTCCATGAGATACAGGTCTCAGCTTCTATTTGATTATCCAAATGTCTTGATATGGCAATGTATGCTATCTTTTGATACATCAAGTTCTTCTGAAAGACTACGGGTACTCTTTTGCTGATTTCCTCGCAAAACTTGAGGTGTATCCTTAATATTCCATACTTTAGTTCTTCCAGAACGTGGTACATTGTTAGTGTTTTCGTCTTCATTGTTGAACATTTGGAATCATCGCTTTTGCCACACGATACCTTCTCCTTCCACTTCACATATTGTTCGAGCTGCGGGAGCGGCTTTATAATCTTATTTCCAGGAGTGTTTTACAATGACTCTACGTTCAAACTTTGCCGGCCGGCACTGGCCGCGCACTTCACACCTAACGCTGGTTAAACTGCTATATGCTGGTTTGGGCCTACAACACTTACACGCGTAACAGAAGTCCAGGTTACGGGAACGGCAGACAATGAACTGACTCACAGTTGCCCCATTTAACAATTCAAACTTTAATTCAGTACTGTAAAATTTTACAGATGGCAGAATATTCAACAATATGTGTTCCCTTAAAGCAACACAGGGAAACAAAAAGCATCACAATCATTAACAAAGCTACTCTTGAAAACACAAACAATTTTGCTGAATCAAAAATTAAATCAAGTTAACTAGGGCCCCGGAAAACATTTAACTTTAACAGAAACGCAAGCAAGCAGTCCCACCACTAAGGCCAGATCTTAAAAAAAAAAAACACAATAATTTCTGATCCCGGAACTGACAGAGTTTATCTCGTTTAAAACCAAACAAAGCTCCCGAGAAGGCGATAGGAAAGGCCACTAAGATCAAAATTATTAAAGCCAATTGGCGAGACTGGAGCACTTACCCAAAAGCTTAATTCGTCCGACACCAGACACGAACTGTCTTCCCGACTCGAAGCAGTACCGTTAGGAAGACATTCGGAAACCCGCAGCGCTCAAAGAGAGAAGCGGCGGGAATCCGAAGTGATCCCACGAGTAAACAGCTTCGAATCTGAAAGACCAGGAAATAAGTGCCGAAAAAAAGACACAAAACAACTGAAGACTGATAAATGCTCGTAATGCACGCATTACCAAACCAAAGAAATAGCATTACCAAACACGAAAATCAATGAAACCGACTTTACTTATGGGAGCAGCTAATAACATATCGCGTATCTATTCTTTTAGAGGAGTTGACGGTACATTTGTCCTTTGCTAATGCTCCAGTTCGTTTAGTAAAAATAGCGGCAATTCGCTTGAAATCACCATTTAACGTAACTAGCACTATAATGATTTACTAATAGATCTAGTGGACTGTATCAACCAGCACTAAACTATTTCATACTTGACGGTACTAACGATATAGTACTAACATTTATAGTTTGATACTTAATAATGAAAAGTGTCAAATGATACTGAACTGTACTGCAGATGGTACCACTACCATAAGAAATCGTGTTTGTTCCCAAAAATATCTCGTCTGCAGATTTGCTTCCATCAATCTCAAATGAAACCAAAATTTGATTTGTTTTTTAAAAAATTTGATGTGCAAATACATGAGTTTTTGTACTCTTGTACAAACTGTTCTTAAAACCTCTTACCTATTTCTATCTACCTTACGTTAGTTGCAATAAATATCTTATTGTTCATTGTCTTTTGGTTGCAAAGTGAATAAGGCAATACAGTAAACTGTAAGCCACAGTCAAATCTTTAAAGAGTGTGTCGTGTAATATGGCTTTGAAACTTATTTCCCTTTACATCACCAAGAGATGAAATACTGAAGAACTTTATACATTTTATAAATATACAAGTATTACAAAATTCAGACAAATAACGAGAAATACCTCCAAAATGGTTCACTATATACATGACAATGAGATCTTAAAAAGAATGTACTTTCTCTAATAGTTTACCGCATCGCCACACCGATCCTTTCCTTACAATTGTATGTGGGTTAAGGTTGGCACTACCGCCAGTACCTGAAGTCTGGTCCTGCTTCACTAAGTGATTTGTATTCTAGAACATGCAATGTGCATCTTTGGTAAGTTTGTCTACCCCTTTGTTGCTTATACCGGTAATATAACTTGCTTGGTCTTCGAATTTCTAATGCGTTCTTGTTTGTTCCTGTTGAACCGTTTGTGCTGGACCGGAACAAATGGATGGAACAAATAAAGGACTGTTTAAACCGAAAATCGTACATGGGCGAATTTACAGAGCCTTCACGTTTATAATATTTCCTAGCCATTTTGCAATGTTTAGTCAAAACAAAATCGTAACCATGCAGCATAACAAAGATTAGAAACTGGCTGGCCCCGTAACTCAGTCGGTAGGACCCCTAGCACGGCAGGCAGGTGCTCCACCGACTGAGTTACGGGGCCAGCCCAATTAGGTTTTGTGATGCCAATTTAATGTCTTTGCCTCTGGTTACAAATGGTTATTTCTTTAAATACACTGAAAGCCATTACGGTTTCCTTCTATGTTCTAAGTGCCCTAACTCCTCGAAATTTGCCTTAAATGACCCGAGAGAACATACGGAAATTTTGTAATAAAAAATTTAGAAGGCGTGTCCAAAACTTACATGCAGAAGCGAAGCCAAGCAGTGTTGTCCCAATTTTCATACCTACGAAGGGTCGAAGAGAACGTTGTAATGTTGTGCCTCCGAGATCCGAGTCGGGAGCACTCTTCTTGTCCACGATCCTCTCACACGAAACGTCGGAGCCGGTCCTTCCCGGCGCTGCGTTATTCAATTGTCGAACTTCTTGCTCCCTCTAGAAGCGGCACTAGCGCTACCTAGCGCTCAGCAGCGGCACTCGTAGAAGACTCGTAACTAGGCAACAAGGCCGATAATCTAACGAGTTGGAGATGAGCAACACAGCTCGGATACTGAGAAGAACCATAGTTACACAAGGTAGATGAATCTGTGGAAGGAGGTGGGTGCAATATTCTCCCCTTCCGACGAAGTTGCAGCATGCATTAAACTGTCTTATTAAATAAAATTATTGTCTTCAAACTCACAGCTAACAAAGATTGGATGTTATTATTTTTCATTGTTATCAGCTTACATGATTTACCACTAATAACGCCAAATTCCGACAGTGTTGCCACTAATTTTTGAATGAACCATGTATATTTGTACATCTCTGAGAATTTGTTGGTGTGTACAATCCCCTCCTTAATTAAGAGCTCTAGGACAGTGTAGCTTGTGAAGAGGTGGTGCACTACAAGATATATTCAGAATGTTCTTCCACCTAAGAATTTTTTTATATTAACCGCAGTTATATACAGTATTCAAATATTTAGCCGTCTGTCGTGATGAGAGAACGGGAAGAACACAAATAATATAATAAATATATAAATAAAAGTTAAGCAACCTTTCAAGCAAATCCATTAGAGGATTAAGCACGGGTGAACATCCAATATGGAATATTTTCACAATGGTTGGTGCTACGAAAAAATGAAACTGTATATTTTTATTCCTATACTACGATTTTGTATTTCTAACATTATTTCTTAGTTACACAAAATAGTACAAAATCCCTCCAGTATGAAAAGATATATACAATCTGCCTGCCTGGGTAGCGTGTCTGCTGTTAATTGTTAATTGCTGTTAACTGTTAATTGTTAAAGAGGTCATGAATTCGAATCTCGGTCAGGGCGAGTTATCTGGATAAGGTTTTACCCAGGGTTTTCCCTTATCCTGAAAGACTAATGTCGGGTAACTCCAAGCTCTACGGACCCTGAGCTCATTTGAGCATCACTTCACCCATTCCATTCATCGTCCGATATAACAACGTTGGAGGACGTAAATTACAAATAAAAATATTTACAATCTACTCACAAAAAACATAAGATGTCTACTTAGTTTTTCGCATTAAGACTTATGTTATGTTAATCTAAATCTTTCTGATTTCATGCCCATTTGTTCCCATGCCCCCAAGTGGGGGCACCCTCGGGAGGAAGGATGAGGCGAAGGAGACAGAGGGCGGCCGACCCAAGACGCCACGACAGTACAGAGGGCAGGTTCCCTACAGTTTACTTGGATAGAGACTTCCCCTAACAGGCCAGGACAACGAACTCGCTACCCTACAGCGGGATGGCAACGAGCCCAGCAAGCGAGCCCTGATGGTCCCACGTAGACGGTCCGAGCCCCAAAGGTCCCTGGCTGGCGGTCCAGAAATGGTCCCAGCAGAGGAGCAGAGATTGGCAGCCGACCTACCGGAGGAGGCAGTAGTTTTCTTCAGAGCATATCACTCTACCATGCACCGCCGAGACACCCATCGACACTTCTACCCTGAAAGAGACCACCAGATGAGAGATGATTAGAAAGGATAATTGATATGAAACGGACAGGAAATTCGGGTGATGTAATTAACCTACCCAGCATTCGCCTAGCGACCAGGGAAAACCCCCGAAAAAATCCGTAGGTTAGGTAGGTCGGCGACGGGAATCCAAACGGGGCCTTCCGAATACGGGCTACAGACGAAACAGCCTGAGCCATCCCGTTCAGTTTACTGTCGTTTTTTAGAAGATGAAAAATTAATGAAAACGTTTGAATGTAATGAGTAGTTTGGTACGCTGTAACTCAAATTTGAAAGTTTTTATTTATTCGAATATTTGAGCTTTGAGACAGGAATTCTATCCGCAGTTAATTTGTCTCCATCTTAATCAGTCACACGTTCGGGCGCAATTTGGTGCGGGATTTCTATGTTTGGGATGGGATGCACGTTGACTGTTTCGAAGACCCAAGTCGAGAAGCCAGACATAACAGGGGTAATTTGTTGTATTTGTGTTGTTTCTTTATGATTGTGTTTGATTAAATAAGAGTCATGTGACATCCATTTTTCAGGCGTGGTTCGGAATAAAATTTCGGAGAAGTCAAATTTTGTAACAATTTAATTGTATTATTTGGATTACATTTTACTTGAACTTCCTTTCCCAGTCACTTGCAGGTTACTTCCAACATATCAATAAATTCTTACTTTGTTATATTTAAACATTTCCAACTATTACATAAACGTTCTTGATCCTGCACCACTATTCATCACACTCACCATTATAAAACATCTCTACCAAGATTATTCATTTTTCGTAACTATCGTTACTCCTATCTTAATTTTGTGATTGGCCGATTTAATTCCACGTCACAACATTACGTCATACAATTATTACTATGGCCAATCAAAAAGTTACATATATTTTTACTTATTTGAATTACAAAATAGATTTACATAATTATTTTTTTTAATAAATTTATAAACTTTTCATAACTGTTCTAAATATAACTCAAAACTAATGTTACAGCTTATACTGCTGACATACACGTAAAACCCTCTTGTTTTTTCATAGAACCTGAAAACATGAGATATCCACGCCAAATTTTCCTTTACCTGTTTTAGGCAAATGGTAATAGGATCACAGTTGAATTATTTGGGAAATTTTTATGAAAGCAGCTGTACGATTTTCTTCTCCTGATTAGAATTTATAATAAAGAGTACAGGTATATTTTATATCCTGTATTTCGACTTTCACAGGTTGGAGAAGGATGGGAACAAAAGAGAGGATTATTTTAGAGTAGCGGTCAGAAATGGAAGTTAGTACAGGGCAACATCTTGAACGTTAGGAATGAGATGGACTTTGAAATGAAGACAAATAGCCCTGTAGTCTGGCCAAAGAAGATTAACTGCCATTTAAAGGGACCAGGAGTGCGAGACAAAAGCCAGTGTATTATGTCCTGGCAATAATGGTAGGACTGGATGACAGGATGTTTCTCACCTGAAAAAAAGAAATAGAAAGGTTAAAAAGAGAAAAATATATTTCAAAACGTTTTTGTTCGGTTTTCATCATGCATCAGATGGGACAAGTACCGTTTAAGCTTTAAGACACAAGACATGTTGATATACATAATAGGTTATGTCTCAAGTTACTACTACTTTATTTGATGAGGCATCAGACCACAGATCAAACTTCATTCTCGCTAAATATAAATCATATATAAAACTAACGAATGCATTTCATAATAGGGTAGTACAAGATGAAGCTATGTTTATTACATTGTAAACATAACCCTTTTAAAAAATCATTAGTCCGAATGCGATTCCCGGATGGAGGATGGTAATATTCCTTTAGCCATGATAGTCTCCAGCCTGTTCAGAGTTTGGAGGTATGAGAGAGACTGTAAATCTGTGTTAGTGTAGGTGTGTGTGTTTGTGTGTGTGTGTGTGTGTGTGTGTGTGTGTGTGTGTGTGTGTGTGTGTGTGTGTGTGTGTGTGTGTGTGTGTGTGTGTGTGTTTTCAGCTGATCACCCAAACTAGCCCGCCTCGGTATCGTAGATGGTAGCTTGTCTGCCTCACGTTCAAGAGATCCCGAGTCCGATTGTCGGTCAGGGTGAGTTACCTGGATAAGGTTTTTACCGGGGTTTTCCCTTATCCTGAAAGACGAATGTCGGGTAGCTCTAAGCTCCATGAATCCCGGTCTCATTTGAGCATCATTTCACCCATTTCATCCATCGTCCGATATGACTTAACGTTGGAGGACGTAAAATTAAAAAAAAAAATTAAAAAATGAAGGGAAAAAAACCAAACTACATTTTACAAATGATTACGCAGAAAATGAAGCTAGCTACAGTGAAGCAATGAATATTATACAAATATAACAGCTTGTCAGTAAAACTTCACTTAACTTAAGAAAATGATGTTAATTCTTCTTTCTAATTAAAATCGATTTCAGGAATTCTTGTCCGCATCTTCAGTCAAAGAAAACCACAGGAGAAAACAAATTTGTCGTTAAAAAGTGACTGTGTTGTTATGTTTTTTGAGTATTACCAAACTCTGAAAACAAAACAAACTTAAGAACAGAATCAAATGCCGGTATTTAAAAATTCATTACGTGATGTTTATTTTTTTAAATAAATATCTTTTCCCAAACCATTACATCTACTGGGACATTTAAATGCTTTAAAAATTTAACTTCAGGATTTATATTATGGTTAAATGACCAAAAGTGATCTGCTACAACCAATTTATCAGTTTTTTTTATACTTAATGTTACGAAAATCTTCTTTCGTTCTGATTTCCAAATTACGTTTCGTCCTACCAATGTAAACTCGATCACAATCTAAACAATCAAATTGATAAATACCAGATTTTTTATTATTACAAACTTCATCTTTTTTAGAGAATTGTAGTAAAATTTTAATGCTATATTTGTTTTGAGGAACCAAAGTTATCTCAAACTCTTTAAAAACGTTTTGAATTTTTTTTAAACCATATCATTTTTGGTTATTTAACCGTAATGTAAATCCTGAAGTTAAATTATTAAAACAACTTTTTAACTCATTTGTTGATCGATCAGCGTATCTGCGCTCTACAGATCAATGATCATAGACATTATTTACGTACATGATACAATGAGTAACAGTGAAATGTGGAAAGCTCCACTGGCCCCCTATAAGTAGCTACATTATTGTTTTAAGTATTACAGAAGATATTGTTGTGAGAGCTGAATCAATGGTAGACGACTCCTAATGTGGGCTGGAAAGCTGGATTTTCTGCCAAGGGAATAGTGAATGGTTCCTGAGACGTGCTTTAGGTTGTTGTATAAGTTTCCGGCTTGTGAAGAAATTAACTGTTGAATGATGCTGATTCCAGTTTCTCTATGTAGTTGATTATTTCTTACAAACCATGGTGCGTTTGTTGAGATTCGTAATAATTTGTTTTGAAATGTCTGGATACGTTTGATTTCAGAAGGACTGGTCCCTCCCCAGACTGGGCAGGCATATAGTAGGAGTGGTCTCAATAAAGTCGTGTAGAGTAGTCTTCTTCTTCTTCTTCTTCTTCTTCTTCTTCTTCTTCTTCTTCTACCTCACGGCTTAGGATTTAACCCGTTCCGGCTCCAAATTCATCTGCCCATTTTTTCTTCGGTCTTCCCTGGTTTCTTCTTCCTATAGGTTTATAGTTTAAGGCTATTTTTGGTATTCTGTTATTATTCATCCTCTGAACATGTTCTTTCTATTGATTTCTATTTCTTTCAATAGTATGGTTTATTTCTTCTACTTTTAATTCTGTCCTGATATCCTGACTGCCTTTTTTATCAATTTTGGTATATCCAGCTATTGCTCTTGTGAATTTCATTTCTGATGACTGTATTCTCGTACTATTTCTTTTTGTTAGTGTCCATGTTTCTGATACATATATCAGATTTGGTATTGCCATTGTTTTGTATAGTTTTATTATAGAGTACTTTCTTGCTTTAATTTTTAATGTTCCTTTTATTGTGCCTGTTATATAGTTAAATTTATTTATTTTATCTATTATATCAGCTTCCCCTTGGTACGAGACATTACATCCTAAATACTTAAAAGTGTGATTTCTGCTCAATTATGTTATCTAACACTATTTTTTATCTTACTGGATTAATTCCTTTAAATGTCATGGTTTGGGATTTATTTGCTGATATTTTCATTCCATATTCTATAGCAATTTTATCTATATTATACAGCATTTTCTGCAGGTCAACTTCATTTGTGGCCATTATTATTTGATCATCTGCATACAACATAGTTTTCAATTTAGCTCCTGATACATTAATGCTTCCATTGACTTTATTTGACCAAATCCTAACTATTTGGTCAACATACAAATTAAAAAGTGCGGTTGATAAAGGACAAACTTATCTTATGCCACCATTAACTATTACTGGTTCTCTGTTATTTATTTTTATTTTTGTGACAATGTACATACTTGTTATAACTTCAATTAGTTGTAAAGGTATGTGTCTATTATTTAAAATTTTCCACAGTATCATTCGTGATACTTTGTCAAAAGCTTTATAATAGTCAATAAATAGTAAGTACGTCTCTAAATTTTGTTCTCGTCGTTTTTATATTATTTGTTTATGAGTAAAAACATTGTCAATGGTGATTTTTCCTTTTCTAAAACAAGTTTGTTCTTCTAGGAGTATTGCATCTGTTATTTTGTTTAACCGAGTACTTACTATTTTGGCATATATTTTGTATCAGCACACAACAAACTAATCCCTCTATAATTTTCAGGTCTTGTTCTTTCCCCTTTCTTAAATATTGATATCACTTGTGGTATTTCTTTTGTTTCCCAACACTTTTTAAATAGATACAGTAATCTGTCATGTAATTCTTTAGGAGCATATTTAATTAATTCTAAATTAATATTATCTATTCCGCAGGCTTTCCTATTTCTACTTTTAGTTATACTTTCCATTAATTCTTCTACTTCTAACCGGTCTACTTCTGCTCTGAATAATTTATCTATTTCCCAGTTTTGTTTATCTCCTGTGTTCCAGAGATTTTTATAATATTCCTCTTATTCTTCATCTTTAATCACCTTTATATTTGCTTTGTCTTTTTCCATTGAATTTAGGTTTCTAATAAATTTATAAACTTTATCTTGGCGGCCATGTAGGTTATGGTGTAGAGTAGTGTGCAGTTTTTTAATTTGAGTGAAGATCTTTTGTTGTGAAAAGGGTAGAGCTTAGCCAGTCTTACTCGAGCTAGTTTGAGTTTATTACTTATGTGTTGTTTCCATGTAAGTCGTCGATCCCTGAGTACGCCGAGGTATTTAACTGTTTGTCTCAGTTTTCCAGGGTATGGGTTGCACTGGGACTGTTACTGGTGGAGGATAATCCTGTCTGCATAGTGTAAAGATCATTGCTTCACAATTTTACTGTTTGAGTGAAATACGCCAGTTATCAAGCCACGGTATAATTAAGTTTAAGGCCTCTTGAAGATGATTTCTGGCGATGTGGATATTGCGATGTGTTGCAAAGACTGTTGTATCATCCACATACATAGCAATTTGAGCTGTAGGCGTTGTATTAAAACAATTAAATGTCCCGAGAGATTTAATGGTTTGGGAAAAGATAATACCGCGTAGTGAGTTTTGAAATACCGGCAGTTGATTCTGTTCTTAGGTTTGTTTCATTTTCAGATTTTGGTAACACTGAAAAAACATAACAACATAGTAACTTCCTTAACGACGAATTTGTTTAATCCTGTGGTTTTCTTTGACTGAAGATGCGGACAAAAGTTCATGAAATCGATTTCAATTAGAAAGAAGAATTAATATCATTTTCTTAAGTTAAGTGAAGCTTTTGTTACAAATTGTTATATTTGTATAATACCCTTTACAAAGTTAAATAAAGCATATATTTAACGTGTGAGCACGCTAATGTGTCTATGCTTGGCTTGTTCTTCATTAGAAATAAACACTATAGAAAGTTATTTTGCTGGTAAACTGTATCTAAGAGGTAGACAAAACAGAACATGTAAATCTCTTAAAACTGAACTATGTTTCCATTAATTCATTGCCATCGGTTTAAATGTTCTGCTTTTTAAAATTATTAAGTCAACATATGTGGTTCCTACTCTTCACCCAGAACCACATAAATCATAGCTAGTCACAGCAACCATAAGCATGATTACAAATATAAACATAAATTCAGACCTAGTTGCAACAACCTGAATGTGATGGCTCAAAATTACATCCACAACATGGAGCTAGCCCAATGCCCCCTCAAGATTTTTTGTAATTTACGTCCTCCAACGATAAGTCATATCGGACGAAGAATGGAATGGGTAAAATGATGCTGAAATGGGCTCAGGGTCCGCAGAGCTTAGTTACCAGACATTCGTCTTTCAGGATAAGGGAAAACCCGGGATAAACCTTATCCAAGTAACTCACCCTGACCGAGATTCGAACTCGGGACCTATTGAAAAAGAGGCAGACATCCTACCACCACGCTACCGTGGCGGGCCCCCTCATAATGATGTGTACAAGTAGCAGAGGGGAAAAAAATAAGTTGTAATTTGTGGAAATTAATTGTTCTTTCACACTTGCCGCGTGTAGGCTAAAGTATGGAAAGATGGAATCAGACTGAAAAATCCAATGCCATAGTCGGGATTTGAACCACGAATCTTCTGGTCTCCGTCGAGCCGCTCTAACCATTGAACTACTATGGCCAACGTGCCGATATGACATTAAATTCTCCCTCTGACTCGTATTTTTTCCGGTAAACCGCTTAGGAGTTCTCATGAACACATGAGACAACTACCTTAATGGCGACTTACAACGGGTAAGTACTTTAAGGCCCGGGTTTTATAGTTAACCACTATTAGGTCAATTAATGGAAAGTAATTGTTCTTTCACACTGGCCATGTGTATGCTAGATTGTGGGAACGTAGAGTCAGACTGAAAAATTGAATGCCAGAGCCGGGATTTGAAACATTACACGAGTCAGTTGGAGAATTTAATGTCATATCGGCACGTTTGCCATAGCAGCTCAATGGTTAGAGAGACCAGAAGATCCGTGGTTCAAATCCCGGCTATGGCATTGAATTTTTCACTCTGACTCTATCTTTTCAAGTTGTAATTTATTAAAGAATTTTTATAACTGCCAGTACATCTACTGTTAGAGGCAATCGCTTTTAAAACGCCATCGATATGTGCTGGGTTCGAATTCGCGTCAGTGTGATCAGTATGCCAGCGCCCAATCAAGTTCGTATATCAATGTATACTAATAGCAGACTGTATGACTGAAATTTCATGAACACTTAAAAAAAATTAACCTTTTCCTCTTTTAAGTCTATAAAATAGAATAAGCCATCCTCAATCCAAAGAATTGTGGCCTTTCCTCCCCCGCTGCGTCTGCTGATACTCTGTCTCGGGTATCAGCCACTCTGGATGTGACCTTAGCAGCCTGGATCCCGGTGGTCTGGTCGCCTAGTAGATTGCTCTATGAGTTGACTATTCTTTGCCCTGGCTAGTCATTAGAGCTGAGACCACGCTATCTACAGGGTATGCGTGAGATAGGTTGACGAAATAAAAACAACACAGTTCATAGTATCAGCTTTACTATTCAGTTCGTTTCGCGCTCACAGTTCACCAGGAGTTGCCGCCGCGTTCAGATCGAATTACTCTAGATTTCCACTATCACGTTAAAACTATACTGAATTGCTGAAATCTATCACGATGGAATAAATTACCAACACTGTTTTGAAAGTATACTTCGCCGCTTAATTCACTGCTGGGAGATCTTGTTCACTTAATAAGATTCTCATTACTGATTGTACTTCTCGGCGCAATCCGACGTTTGTGTCCCCGGCAGGCAAAACACGTCTACACGGTATCACGTCTCAGACTAGAAGACCGACGCCAAAACCTAATATTCCTTACCAAAACAGATATAGCCTCGCCTCCAGCTGGATTTCTCTGAAAAACTCTAGTTAGCGAGCTACAACCACGCGGACATTTCCCCGAAATACTGGTTTGGGCCAGGTTTGGACCGGTCTACTAATGACCCAGGTAGCGACCCATCTCGTGACCACAGCCTTTCGACGGAACATTTTCATCCATATAGACCAGCAACTTTATTACATAGCTCTGGGTTAAAATACTTCTTCGCATTCTAGTAATTGAATTTAAATGCTGTTGCTTCGTTTCATGAACTTATCCATCTGTAATATTCATTATCTTAAATTCTTTCACCTTACTTCCTCATTATAATTTAATTATCATTTTATTCATTGTTAAAATCGTATTCAATCATACGGCTGATAAATACGGCATCAGAATGTTTAGATAGCATCCGCAAGCTATTTTAAATGCTCTAATTAGGTTTGGAAGTTACGTGAATGCTAGTGTTAGATATGAATTCTAATTCTTTATCCTTATTTACTAGCTATTGAAAATTTCAGCATTTCATTTAAGATGCTCTTTGCGTCGCAGTTTTAGTGTTACATTAATGAAACTTGCTACACACGTTTATAAAGATACAGTGAATAGAAATTGTCCTGGAGTTTATTCTGAGATGCATTTAAGCACATTTTATTTCCCTCAAAACTCAGAAATTTCAATTTTCTGGAGCTTTAAGTTATTGAGAGGCAGAGCAACTTATGGAAACTTCAAGAAAAGTATGTATTGGGAAACTTTTGTTAAAATAATAGACCAAATTTGAAGTTATTTTATCGCAAGGAACCTTTTAGATGAGGTAACTAAAAATAAATAAATTACATCATACTTTCCAAACTATCTATGAGGGCTGTTTAATAAAGAATGATCCTTTTTTTGACGTACATTTACTCATCCTCATAATTTTGATGGCCCTATTCAAAATAATCTCCCCTGAATGCGATGAACATGTCCCAGCGTTTCTGCCAGTCTTCAAAGACATGCTGGAAACCAGTTTTGAGAGATCCTTCAAAATCGCCTCCGCAGGCTTCACAACTGCTTCTGATGATGGATAATGCTTCCCACGAAGATGTTTCTTCAAGTTAGGGAATATAAAAACGTCACAAGGGGCTAGATCCGGACTATAGGGGTGAGGGATGCACTTCTCGTTGATTTTTGTAAAATACTCAGCAACAACATTGGCAATATGCATCCGCGCATTATAGTGCAGCATCCAGCCTGCTTCACGGAAATGTGTTTTCAGCGCCTGATATGGACTTGCAATGTTTTCAGGACATCCCTGTAGTATTGTCCAGTTACTGATGTGTATGCAGCTACAACATGCTGATTAACCATTCCGTGAATATCAAAGAATAAAATGACCATAACCTTCCCAGCAGAAACAACCACTTTTGCTTTTTTGTGGGTTGGTGATATGGGATATTTCCATACTGAGCTTTGCTGTTTGCCCTCAGGATCAAAATGATGTAGGCAAGTTTCATCAGCAGTGATTATGTTTGAAAGAAACTCCGGATCTTCCTCTAACATCAAGTTTAACTGCATGCAGACCTGCATGCAAATGTCCTTTTTTTTCGGGAATCAGCAGTGTTGGTAACTGGTCGATCCTTTCTCACAATGGCAGCAGCATTATTTATGTTTTCTTCCGTAAGAGCGGTAACTGGGGCACCGGGTCCACCTTCCTTTGAAATTGATTGTCTCCGCTCTTTAAACATTTTAAACCACCTTCGAGCTGTGTTGTAGGGAAGAACTGACTCCCATAGGCCTCCTGTAACATTGTGTAGGTCTCAAATGAAGATTTGTTGAAACGAAAGCAGAATTTCAAAGCCGCATATTGTTCCTCGCGTGTTATCTCCATTGCAGCGGTAGGCGATACTGAACATATCTGAACTTGCCTCGTTCTCATAGGCAGGAACCAGGAGTGCCATCTACGGCGTGTTTGTTTCACATTAAGGTAACAGAATATAATAAGATTGAATTTTAGTGCGAAAAATTATGACCGTAAAAAATTATGATAATTCTTTACTGAACAACTCTCATAAGTGAAATTGATAAAATTTGTGCTGTATCATATTTGCACTATGTTACATTTATTTTATACATCTTAAAAAGCTAGCGTTGTTATTTCACGATTTCAAATTTTCAGTCATAGGTATATTTAAGAGTACTGGCAGTAATTTGCTTTTATACGAAGGGACACGTGATAGTAATAGCAAGCTCAAGGATCCCCTTTTATAACACTTTCTCTTTCACGTCTAACCGCTCCTTAATCACTAAACTGAATTTCTTCTCAGCTCTTCATCTCCATACTTTCTGCCTTACAATGCAATTACCCTACAAAGAGACATCATCTTTGATGGTGTGCAGTCATTCAGTTTCTTCATCAGAGGCCTCGCTTTTAAGTATTAAACTGCGTAATTATTTTCCAACATCCACTTTCATCTGCTTTTCTATTTCAGTTACCCTCCTTAATGTTATACCTTTCTCCTTCAATGGGATAAACTTACTTTGTCCTTCTTTCACTTAAGTTTATATCCTAGGCGTTTTTTTCAATACAACTTGTTAACCTAGTATTTTGCTATACCAGTTAGAAGTGAAATAGCAGATAATTCTGTGTATATTTATTTCAGAGTGAAAACAAGAAAATACCCTACACCTTCATCACTAATTAACATTCGAACGAGAAAGGTATTCTTTGAACTGATAAAATAACAACCAGTTGAAATTTCTGGTTACATAATTTCTCTTTAAGAGGAGACTAAATAGCGAACTTTCCAATTTTTATTTTCAGTCCTATAAAGTTAAATACTACTTCAATTACATTTATGACAGTTCTTTTATTTTACGAGGGCTGTTCAATAAAAAATGATCACAATTTTTTGACAACGTAACTTTACTCATCCTTATAATTTTGATGGCCCCTCTCAAAATAGTCTCCCCTGAATGCGATGCACTTGTCCCAGGCTTCAAAGACATGCTGGAAAGCATTTTTTGACAGATTCTTCAAAATCGCCTCCGCAGCCTTCACCACTGCTTCTGACGATGGATAATGCCTCCCACGAAGGCGTTTCTTCAAGTTAGGGAATACAAAAACGTCAGATGGGGCTAAATCCGGACTATAGGGAGGGTAAGGGGTGCACTTCACGTTGATTTTTGCCACATATTCAGCAACAACATTGGCAATATGTGGCCGTGCATTATCGTGGTGCAGCATCCAGCCTGCTTCACGGAAATGTGGCCTTTTGCGCCTGATATGGACTTGAAATATTTTCAGGACATACCCGCAGTATTGCCCAGTTACTGATGTGTGTGCAAGTACAACATACTTATAAACCATACCATAAATATCAAAGAATGAGATGACCATAACTTTCCCAGCAGAAGCAACCGCTTTTGCTTTTTGGGGGGTTTGTGATGAAGGAGATTTCCATACTGAGCTTTGTTGTTTGCTCTCAGGATCAAAATGATATAACCAAGTTTCATCAGCAGTGATTACGATTGAAAGAAACTCCGGATCTTCCTCTAGCATCAACTTTAACTGCAGTTTACCTCCATTGCAGAGGCAGACGATACTGAACATGTCTGAACTTGCCTGGTTCTCACAGGCGGGAACCAGGAGTACCAACAGTGAAACTACTATGGCGTGTTTGTTTCACATTAAGCTAACAGAACATAATAAGATTGAATTTTATTCGAAATATTATGACCGTAAAAATTATGATCATTCTTTATTGAACAGCCCTCGTAAATGCACCTTAGTAGTATTGCATTTGCCATTTTTCACTGCGGTAGCCTCAGCACTTCGCAGGAAAAGATAACTATTACACAATTACAATAGAATGGTATACGTTAACTTATCTTTTAGAAGATGTTTTACTGTACAAATGGAAATACGCTAACCTCGCAGCTTGAACGGTAGTAGTGGCCGTTGCCATGGCACTACCTTAATAAAATGCAGAAATATGTGCTGTCATGTTATCGGCGTCCCGCCAGCATAAGTTAATTGGGAATGGAGACGCTACTCCTCTTTGTCACCTGCTGGCTGGTGGCGGAGTGGAGCTACTTGCTGGCGTCAGGAAGTGAGCTGTGTTGTTACTACGCAAACACCGTTCGAGGCGGTTCCTATTCGTAATTCGAGAAGTTTCTATCACCAGAAGTTTCTTGTGGTGCCCCAGAGACTATATAACGCCTAATTTCTAAGAATATACAGTAGTTTTCAACAAATTCTATTACAAACACTTGTATTTTTATATTCTTTTAATCAAAATAAATGTTTGCAAAAGTGTTTCTATTACACATATTGGTAGACACAAGAGGTATATGGAGCAATGCAGCAAAAATATGCTTTCCAAAGCCGGTCACTATGAGTGGCTTTGAAATTACACTAATTGCTCCATCATGGCAAAAGGGAATAGTAACTTACCAACTAAAAGAACATGGACTATTTGAAAATTTAAACAAGTAACAACTAAATCCAAAATTTCTGTTCATTTTAATAGCTTTTTCACTTTTGGTAAACTGTGAGAGACAGGCAAAATCTTAGTATATGCCTTGTTAAAGCACACTATCTCAAACAAAATCTCTCTGTGAAGTTAACCATTTCCAATATATTTCCTTGTTATTTGTTTAAATTGTATGTACCATTCTTAAATTGCAAGTTATTCGTTTTTCTTTTCTTGGCAATGCACAGAGAATGGAATGTCACAGTATGAAATAGCAGCCAACAAGATTTTACTATCGCTTAAGCCTGCTTTGTCCCCTATTCTCATTGTAAATATAAGTGAAATATATAATAAGATAATTTCTGAGCACATTTATCTCAATTAACATGAAGTGGATGGAAGAGTATGCTTTTGTAACAATAGTTTGTTGCAGAATGCTTAGAAAAAGTCATATGAATACAGCACATCAGACTTTTCTCAGTGTATAAAAATGTAACAATAGGGGAAGGTCGTGCAGTATCGGCCGGGTTAAGTTTTTTGATTTTACTTTGTAGCTGTGGTGGTTAATCGGAATCTTACTATATTATTCTCTTACCCCAAGACATGTTGTACAGATAGTATAATGTAATTATTTTTATTTTTCATTTATAGTACTTCATTACATCGAATGTAAACGAGCTAGAATTATAAGGCTTGTAGAACGTGTCTTGCAGTATCCGCCACTGCCTTTTCTGTTACAATACAGATTGTCAGTGATACATTACACTGCCACATAATAGAACAATAGTATACAAAGGCATGGGAACTTTTTATCACTATTTCTGCTCATTTCACAAATGTTTAGCTCATTGGTTTACAGAGATCGCAAATATCTGTGCGCTAAGAGCTACACTAATCGCCATCAAGCACAGAGAGCAAAGAACTGAAGAGAGGAAGAAGATATCCGACTATAGCTCACGTGGATGCACAAGCTTGCTACTGCTTACTGTAAACTTCTGCCACATGGAGGCGAAAAGGGAAACCGTAGTAGTGGCCGGTACTGCATGTCGGCCGATACTGTACGACACTCCCCTATATTTTCTCGCTCCGAGTGTATTGTTTATATTATACTGGTCGCCAAATTAGAATGTGATTGACTGTTAGTAAACACATGGAAAAACACTGTAAATAAACGGGAGGGGATGAGTACGTCATGACGGTTGTCATAGTAACCATTAGAAGGACCAATTACAGTCCAGACATTTCCATGACAATGTTAGACGCTAAACCTTGGTTGCTGATATTCTTTCACGTGCTTAGCATGACTTGTGGGCGAGCGAGTTACGCAAACGTTGCAGTAAACACGACACCTTGGTTTTTGTTTCTCTTGTGATAACGCTGCTTAAACAGAATGCCTCCACGTATATTTTGGTGTTATTTTATATAAGGTTACAACATTTAGAGATCCTGTACTGGCCAGTTCCTTCGCATTTTGTGAAAATTTCCCTTGGTTTACGTCTGTGTGATTTCGTGTATCTCTGCGCGTGTTGTGATCATTTGCAATTGTGTTTTAATGAATTTTTAATTATGTCTAAAATAGTGACAAGCGAAAACCTGAACGTGCTCGGGAACCAAATTAAACTATATTTGGTAAAGGTATTCCAAGTAATGGACAGACACGGGGAATACGAGTAATATGCTCCGTGAGAGAATACCTAGAAGAGGAGAAATTGAAAGGGGAGCCTATTAGTCCGTTCTCTAAGATGCTTGATAGGACTTCATGTGCTGCATGTATCAGTAAGAACACTATGATTAAGAAACACTATTGGAATAGTGTTAGAATAAAACACTATGGGAAAGAAAAGTATTTTAAAGATGAAAGTCAGGCATCGGGGTCTAAATTAGAAACCCCCGAAAAAAGTATGTAAGCGGCATTTTCCCACTTCAATAAGCATCAAAATGTCACACGTATGCCTCTTTTGTTACGATGATCTTTACATTGATGTGTTCTTGCATGTAGATCCACGACTTTTCTATTGTCTTTGTGT